>OZ030026.1:22156700-22756700 GCA_964023405.1 Apodemus agrarius | reverse complement strand
AGGTAGATGTAGCCCTATTTATGGAACATAAATTAAATTTGTTGTGATATAATCTAAGGGTTTGGTTTGCTTACTGCTTCTCTCTCTCTGTCCCTTTCCCTCTCTCTACTTATCTCTCTCCTTTCATCTCTCCTTCTTTCTTCCAATCTCTTTCTACCTTGCTCTCTCTGTCTCTCTCTGTCTCTCTCTGTCTCTCTCTGTCTCTCTCTGTCTCTCTGTCTCTGTCTCTGTCTCTCTCTCTCTCTCTCTCTCTCTCCCTCCCTCCCTCTCTCTCTTACAATGGGATTTTTCCCAGGCTTCTGTAAGGAACTTTAATTTTTATAAAGCAGAACTGAAGGCAGTAGGCATTTGGTTTTGGAATGTGTTGTGAAAACATCTCACTATGCTGTGCTTAGCTCACTTTCTGTGTAGTGTATACCAACTGAAAGGTACTTGAAACACGAGCATGTTGTGTTTCATTTTCAATGCTCATATACCTATAATAAGGTGCAAGGAAAAGCATTCTTGACTAGATTAGAATATTGAGAAGCTGCCAGTCAACACTACTTGTCAAGCTTTGGACATGTATTAGTTAAGTCCATATAATCTTACACACACACACACACACACACACACATACATACATATAATGAATGTGGATTTTATTCAATGAACTCTAAGTTAATAAGCAGAATAAATCTGTCTACATTTGTTGTATTATATAACAAGTATATAAAATGATTGGCTATTGGCATATAACTATAGAGTGTTTATTATTAATAGTATATTTTAATTAAAATGCAGGTTGCGAACTCTACTAACTACGGCAAGCATCATTAATTTTCTGTTGCAGTGTATTATAAAAATTTAAAGGCAGCAATTAACCTGACTTAAGTGTTTCTTACAAGCCAGCTGTTAATTTATGGATGAAATAATACATTCTCTAAATTATATTTTGATTAGGAGTAAAGATAGCAACCTGACTAAAAAGGAAAATTAAATATGTCATTAATTGCAGAAAGTGTTATTGTATGACTAATCTTTTCAGTTTGAAAGACTTTAATATTGTGAGTTATACTAAATCTGATTTAAAAGTTATTGGAGTAATGTGTTCTTTACCCAGCTAAATGGTTAAAATATTTGCAGGCCATAGAAAATTAATATCTGTTTCTGTGTTTTATTATCTTTCATCTATTTTATATGCAATATGTCTATTATTCTTCAAAATATCTGAAAAAATTTCACTCAAATGTCACAGCTCATATTCTATAATGCTACTTGAGTGTGGATGCCTTTTGCTAGCTGACAGGTAAAGCAGGGACTGTGGACATGGATAACTGACATTAAAGACTTTAAAAAGCCAGATGTAAATGTAAACTTAGCACTGTGTTTTGTGTTAGAAGGTGAAAAAGAACCTGTCTTCCTGTACTAATGACTTAAAAAGATACAAACAGGTCATGAGAAGATTCAGACTGGAAAGCAAGGTCAATTTGGATAATCAATGGATTATATGTGTATATATATATATATATATATATATATATACATACATACATACATATTAGCTAGCTAGGGGTTGATTCTAACAAGGAACCCTAAAGGTGGGTTATTTTTCTTCTATCTGACTTAATTTTGTTTGCTGAATAGAGTGCCAGTAGAAATTTTTGGGATAAAGTGATAGTTTCTCCATAAATCCGCATTGCTCTTGGGTTTGGGGTCACAAGGAAGACAGTGGTTCTACTGTTCTTAATTATTTTAATATTACAGGAGCTATAGTTGCTGGCACTTGAGTGGCAATGGGAACTGACCCCACTCCATGTGGTAGGAATTGATCAGCCTTCACTTGGGTTGTCAGTTTCATTGCAGGTTAACCAGTCCTATTTCTATCTACTCAAGACGGAAGAAACAATTTAGACCAAAATGAGGAATGTAGGTTGGAGAATGGATAAAGCAACCATGATGGCATTTAATTGCAGAAATAGTAATCGATTGATCTTTCTAATAAGAACCTTTCATTTTGTAATGAAGAACGAAGTCCTGAGGAAATATTAGACTGGATATGAGGCCGTTCCCTCTGCAGGCTGCAGCTGTAGAGTGACCATGAGTTATCTTCTATCTTTCCAAAGAATGTTCTGGATGGAGCACATGAAATTTTTCTAAGAGTTTCTTCTACGATGAATAAGTATATCTTTTTGTAAGGTATTAAATGGTGTGTTGTTGGTGTGCGTGTGTGTGTGTGTGTGTGTGTGTGTGTGTATGTGTGTGTGAGTTTGTGTGTGTTTGTGTGTATGTGTATGTGTTCTATTAAGGAACATTCTAGATGGTATGAATCTGGTTGAATTATTCTGACAGAATGAACAATTAAATATTCAATATCACCAGTTAAATTTAGTAAGACAGATGCACATAAGGTTTGAATGTTGACCTTTCTGAAAGGAGAAAGATTGTTGGACCAGTTCACTAATCTAGTTTGACATATTACTTTAGAGAGTTTGAGTTTTACTGACTTATAAAAGGATGCCGTGACCATTGCTCTCTCTCTTTAGGATGCACCCAAAAAATAAAATCGAACTGCAAGGGATCATGTACGATTTTCAGTTGCAAAGTAATTTTGTCATGTTACAGTTTATGTAGCTAAAGTAAAATCATTGAAGTAACTGGAAAATATTTGCTTTTATTTGTTCTCATGATATTTGATCTCATATATTTAAAAGAGAAGCTTAAAAAAAGAAGAAAAATCTTAATGTTGGAATAGAGAATCGAAATCACTCAGGAAAGCCAAACTTTCTTATGGTCAGACAATAGCAGAGAGCAACTGGTTTCAATCAGATTTAGAAACAAGCATCGTTAGCCAGCATTTGATGGGTATTGGCTAACCTAAAGTGTATTTTTCTATAATTCAAACTATGATTTAAGGAGTCCTCCTTTTGATATAGAAATAACAAATGTTACTTAATGCAGCTATGCCTATCTGTTTTATAGAGCTATGAATACATCCCAAAGCCTTACTACACGAAGAGAGCATGGGTTGTACAAGTTGATCTGCACTGAATGGACAGACACCAAACACAACCAACCTGTTTGACCTGTAGGAAAAGCTCAACTCTCAGAATGATTTTGGCCATCACTACCATTTATTATTATTTAATAGCTGTAGACTGCTGGGTGACATTGATGATATCCATACAAAAGTGATGAATCCCTAACTTTGCAGTATACTGATAAGAACAGAAAGTGAATATTGGATTCTTCTCACTTCACACAAGGCAACTGCAGATAGGTGTTAGCTTAGACTAGAGTTAGTTTCTCCTGGAAAGGGGGGACTGGATTAAGTATCTAAATCTCCTTGGAGCTGTGTAATTATCCTGTATTGATTTTAATTATCCACAATGCATGAAACTACTGAGCTCCTTTTCCAAAGCCATGACCTTAATGTTCTAGGGTTCTACCCTTTCCCCTGTTAATTCAGCTCCCTTGTCTTTATAGAAAAATTAATGCTTCTGATAAACCTTTAGAAAACACTTGCTGTTTCACACTGAAAAATAAAGAACCTAAATCCTGACCAGAAGATTTAAGCGTAGGAGCTCTGAAAGTTCAGAAGGTGACTTCGATCTGAAAGTTCAGAAGGTGACTTCGATCCCAGGTGTCTGGAAGGCAAGAATTTGAGAAGCCACATTGTTTTTAATAACTCATAGTCCACATTTGCATTTAAATGAAATATCCTTTGAAATGCTTTTTAAAAAATATTCAACAGTTCATTTTGTGAACTTGGTTTATTTCATTTTAGAGAAACACTCGATTAAAAGTTTCACACTGGGGCAAGCAATTCAAAAGAGGTGAGTTTTAAGGCTTTCCAGATGGACAAGCTGCCCCTCTGTCTATGGTTTTTGGTAACCGTGTAATAGATGCTTCCCCTAAGGGACAGGTGCTCGCATGTAACACCCTTATGCAATAAATCCCGAGGAACAAAGGGTAACACTAGCCCAAAATACTATTCATTTTTTAAACAATTCTTAAGCAGAGTATCTCTGATTTCTGGCAATCTCTAATCTACTAATCGGGTTTGTCCTCATTAGTCTATAAAAGCAGCTGCTGCATGAACTACACAAAACAGCAGATGTTCCATAGTGCAACTGTGCCGGCACTTCCTGGACAGCTTAGCTCGCTGCTGTCAACTTACTTCAGATTCATTTTTTTTTAAATTTATGTAATGAGTAAGTCATGAGTGACAGTCACAGGGCTCAAAATATTTATTTTATCGATGAATTATTCCTTCCCGTAATCCTGTGTACTTGGTATGCCTACCTATGTGTGAACATGAGTGAACAGTTTTCCCTTCTGTTTTTCCTTGCACCTGTGTAAATAGATGGAGAGTCATTATGTCAGATCATATGTCCATAGAAGCCCAAGGATAAAAGGGAAATTACAGAAGCATTGGAGCCCTCCAGAAGCCAATCTGGTGACCTGCTGCTAATTCACACCTTATTGGAAGGTTTCCTTATCACAACGACCACATTTCTCCATTCTATTCCTCTACAGCTTTATCCTATTAAAGCTAGACCGAAGGGTTAGTCTTCAGACATGGCTTGCTGAGTGCTGGCACGATTAGGAGTTACTCCCTAATGGCTGTTGGAAATCATAGGCTCTTTTTGTGCCTTTTAGCACTGCAAAGGGGGAAAATGGAAGAAGAAGTTGGAAAAGGGAGGCAAAGAATTTAAATGTCAAGAATTTTGCCACTCTGGGAAAGAAGAAAGAGACTGAAGAAGGAATAAGCAAATTGGAAAAGAGAGGTCCTGGCCCCCAAACTTTACATAAATAGTTAATTATCTCACCAACAAATTCTGATGTATCAGTATCACATTAATGATATAAAATCATGACCTCATGTGTTCTTGCTAAAATAACTAGAAAAGCACATTAACTACCCCAATTTGCTCCTAAAGAAATAATAATAATAATAATAATAATAATAATAATAATAATAAAAAGATATGTAAGTCAGAAAATTATCTGGTTCGTTCTTCTTATTGACAATTTTAAAAATGTTTTCCAATAGTTTTCAGCATTGAAGAAATACTGAGTTTTAATAAAGATATGGCAATTACCTAAGTCTTTAATCCCAGTACCAGGGAGGCAGAGGCAGGAAGATCTCTATGATTCTGAGGCAGCCCGTTTTACAACGTGAGATCCAGACTAGCTAGAGTAGCACAGTAAGACCTTGGTTCAGAGAAAAAAATCCTCCTCAAATGACTTCATAATTACCAAATGTTCTTAGCAAAATGGACCATAAACATCCTTTGCTTTTGAATTCTAGTGTGAAGGTAAGCAGCTGGTCACATCGGAATGTGAATATTCCACCGGCGTCACCCTGCATCTTGACCCAACTTTAAGAGCTTTGTAATGTATCCACATTCTTTTCCCAGTTACCATTATGATTTTGTCATGCAGAAATACTAAAAGTATGTCCATTTCAATGACATGGTCTGACAATTCAATGAAACTTTCTGACAATCTCCATGACTGAAAGTATGTACTCATTGTTGTTACTACAATAAATATTTAATATCTACTTGGTGAAAATGAAACACCGTCAGAGTGCCTTCTGTAGAAACAAATTGAGGAGAGAAAGGTAGTTAGATGATAGATGGCTGGCTGGCTGGCTGGCTGGATGGATGGATGGTGGGTGGATGGATGGGTGGATGGATGGTGGATGGATGGTGGGTGGATGGATGGGTGGGTGGATGGGTGGGTGGGTGGATGGTAGGTGGATGGATGGGTGGATGGATGGGTGGGTGGATGGATGGATGGTGGGTGGATGGATGGGTGGATGGATGGTGGATGGATGGTGGGTGGATGGTGGGTGGATGGATGGGTGGGTGGATGGATGGATGGTGGGTGGATGGATGGGTGGGTGGATGGTGGGTGGATAGATGGGTGGGTGGATGGGTGGGTGGATGGGTGGGTGGATGGTAGGTGGATGAATGGATGGTGGATGAAGGGATGGTGGGTGGACAGATGAATGGATAGATGGATGGGTGGATGATGGACAGACAGATTGTGTGTGGGGTGTTAGAGAGAGAGAGAGAGAGAGAGAGAGAGAGAGAGAGAGAGAGAGAGAGAGAGAATGCATCTGTAGTCCTTTCTCTTTCTGAATGGCAAATATCACACCCAGAAGGTCCACAGTGAAGGGACCTTGTAAAAAAAATTACAACATAATCACAGCACACTAGTGACCAAGGTGACCCCAGCGCTCTCTATACTTCAGACAGGCTGGGTCTGCTCCTCAGCCCTTGATCTCTTTCCTGAAAGTGATTGCTATAGGACATTTGTAATTGCAAAATCTTTTCTCCTTTGAAATGTAAATCTTCTCAAAAGCTTCTTCCAGTTTTATAAATCAGAAATGTCTTTTTTTTTTAAAGGGTGGCCTAAGAGCATCTCTTTGAATTGTCTTTGTAGAGGAAGGTGGCATGTCTGTCCTGAAATCTCCAGGGGAGGTAGGAATGTGATTTCTACCCCTCTTTGCTCGAGGTTGTAAAACTATGTGCTGCCTTGAAAAGATGAGAAAAGTGTCTTCCTGGCTTTTCCATTCAAGGAGTCCAACTAATAAACCAAGAACAGTCTTCCAGTCATGCCTTTAAGAAACTCCTATTGTTGCAGTGGAAGAGACCTGGACTACATGTCAGCCACTCTTCTAATGCAATAGCCTTGACTGGGCTGTATTTATTTATTTTTATTAATTAACTTATTTTTTACATTTCATATTTTATTACCTCCAACCTGTCCACCCTTTGACTGTTCCATATCCCATAGCTCCTCCCCATCCCCTGTCTCCACTTGGCTGAAACCCCCAACCCCTCCACCAACCTCTAAACTCCCTGGTGCCTCCAGTCTCTTGAGGGTTAGGTGCATCATCTCTGAATGAACACAGACTCGACAGTCCTTTGCTGTATGTGTGTGGTGGCCTCATATCAGCTGGTGTATGCTGCCTGGTTGGTGGTCAGTGTTTGAGAGGTCTTGGGGGACCCAATTAAATGAGACTGCCCTTCTCTTCAGCTTCTTTCACTCTTCCCTAATTCAACAAGAAAGGTCAGCTGCTTCTGTCTGAGAGGAGGTCCGAAGTCCTGACAATATTACTGAGGCTATGGAGCGCTCAATAGCTCAGTAGCTGTTCAAAAGTTATACTATCTATAGAATGGTTTAAAAAGTATAAAATACTTGGTTTCCTTTGTCAAGTATGTAGTAGTAAGTAAAGCAGTCATCAGTGAACTTCTGACTCCCAAGAGCTTCATCTCACACCACTCAGAATGGCTAAGATTAAAAACTCAGGAAACAGCATGTGTTGGCGAGGATGTGGAGAAAGAGGAACACTCCTCCACTGCTGGTGGGACGGCAAGCTGGCACAACCACTCTGGAAATCAGTCTGGCGGTTCCTCAGAAAACTGGACGTGATTCTTCCGGAGGACCCAGCCATACCACTCCTGGGCATATACCCAGAAGATTCCCCAGCATGCAATAAGGATACATGCTCCACTATGTTCATAGCAGCCTTATTCATAATAGCCAGAAGCTGGAAAGAACCCAGAAGTCCCTCAGCGGAGGAATGGATACAAAAAATGTGGTATATATACACACTGGAGTACTATTCAGCCATTAGAAACAATGAATTCATGAAATTCTTAGAGAAATGGATGGAGCTGGAGAACATCATACTAAGTGAGGTAACCCAGTCTCAAAAGAATACCCATGGTATGCACTCACTGATAAGTGGATATTAACCTAGAATCTTGGAACACCAAAGACACAATCCACATACCAAATGATGTTCCACAAGAAGGAAGGAGTGGACCCTGGTGCTGGAAAGGCTCAATGCATCAGTGTAGGGAAATACCAGAACAGGGAAGTGGGAAGGGGTGGATGGGGACACAGGGGGAGGGAAAAGGGCATGTGGGACCTTAGGGGGCCGGGGAACCAGAAAAAGGGAAATGAAATGTAAATATAGAATATATCCAATAAAAAATTTAAAATACAAAAAAAAATCATTGTTCATGTTACCAGGAAACAGATAAGCCTAACTTAACCACAAGTGCTACAGATGAGGAGGGGGCACATTATCAAGCAAACAGGACCACCCAGGATTGGATCTTTTAGGCACTTATTAAGTTGTGGTTACTAAGGTAGTGGTCCTCAATCTTCATGCTGTGACCTTTTTATACAGCTCTTCACATTGTGGTGACCCCAAACCATAAATTTATTTCCTTGCTAATTCATAACTATAATTTTGCTATTGTTATGAATCATAAATATCTGATAGGCAGGGTATTTTCTAGGTGAACCCTGTGGAAATCACATTCCATAGGTTGTGAGCCACTGCAGTTAGGCGACCACAGAGAAGTCTCTCTCTCAAATAGCTTTAAAGCAAAGTTACTCATTTACACATTGTCTAAGTCAGGGTTTCTATTCCTGCACAAACATCATGACCAAGAAGCAAGTTGGGAAGGAAAGGGTTTATTCAACTTACATTTCCACACTATTATTCATCACCAAAGGAAGTCAGGACTAGAACTCAAGCAGGTCAGGAAGCAGGAGCTGATGCAGAGGCCATGGTGAGATGTTTCTTACTGGCTTGCACATCCTGCTCTCTTATAGAACCCAAGAATACCAGCCTAGGGATGGCTCCACTCACAAGGAGTCCTTCCCCATTGATCACTAATTGAGAAAATACTAATGAGTATTTTCTCATGGAAGCATTTCCTCAACTGAAGCTCCTTTCTCTGTGATAACTCCAGCTGTGTCAAGTTGACACAAAACCAGTCAGTACACATATGTTCTTTACTCTAACCACCTGATGTCATAGGAAAGACAACTTTCCTATAAAAATTAGTTTCTACAATTTCTAGTTAAATGCCTTATACTAGTAAGTGGCAGCTTTGATTGATCAACTTATAAGGTAGATGTCCTGGAAGGGATGAATACGTCCAGTTGGTTTTCTTTGTTAACAGAAGAGACTAAGTCCTCCTCCTGTTTTATGGACCTGAGCTACAGTTACATTCCAATTTCAACTCTTAAGCATTTTGTTTCCACTATAGGAGGGGCTCTGTTTCTATTCTACTTTATAATTTAGTCTTTAGCCTCACTTTGATTAATGACATTAATTTTACCAGAGCAATATAATTTAGGTTGCAGAAAACGTGAACCAGGCCTACATTGCTGTGCCAGGGCTGGGCATCTTGCTCTAACCATAGCTGGAGCTCAAAAATTAATTAACTGAGTGAATAATTCCATGAGCCAATGACAGCCAGAGCCAGTCTATCAGAACTTTTGCTTTTGGTGTCTGAGCATGGCTCCAGGGAAGTGGATTTCCTCAGGACACCACGGGGGCACTCCATGCTTTTGCTCTTGTTGGGAGACATAGTCAACTGCCCCGGGTCCAGAAGATGCAGGATTTCCATGTGTATGTTTTTCTTGTCTGAGTATATTTCTGCACCATGCACATGCCTAGTTCCCACATATGCAATAGATGGTAGTGGTCCCCTGGGATTGGTGTTAGGAACAGCTGTGACCATATGGGCGAGGAAAATTGAACCTGAGTCATCTATAAGAATCAGTGTTCTTAACTGTTGAACTGCCTCTGCAGTCCCATTATTGTTCTTTATTTTTAAGATTTATTTTATTTGTTGTGCATCTTTTCTGTCTCTCTGTCACTGTCTCTCTGTCTCTCTGTCTCTGTGTCTCTCTCTCTGTCTCTCCTCTCTCTCTCTCTCTCTCTCTCTCTCTCTCTCTCTCTCTCTTGTGTGTGTGTGTGTGTGTGTGTGTGTGTGTGTGTGTTTTGTGCCCATGGAAGTACAATGCCCTTGAGACAGAGTTAAAGGCCACATTGAGCTCCTGCCAGGGGTGCTGGAAATAAACTCCTGTGGTCTAAAAGAGCACTTTTACATAATAATTTTAATATATTTTAAATTAAGATGGAATACCATCACATTCCCTCTGTTCCTTTTCATCCCTTCAGCCCTCTCAGGTACCCTCCCTGCCACCCCACCTATGAAACCCCAACTCTAAGCTTGATAGCCTGTTTTTATTTATTACTATTATTATAACATATGTATGTATCATTAGATAATTAGAATGTAATATACAACATACATTAGAATCATTAGCATAAGATACACACAATTTTCTTAATTTTCTTTAATTCTAAAATCATAAAATTTTATTTCTAAAATTTCTGTCCCTATTGGAATGGTCATTTCCAGATTTTTCTCATGAGTTCCTTCATGGGAGGCTAAGACAGGGCAGTTTGGTGAAACCCTGTGTCAAAATAAAACACAAAAATGGCTAGAGACATAGTCAAGTGGTAGAGTGCTTGCTTAGAATGGATGAGGCTGTAAGTTCAATTCCAAAGTCTCTCTCTTCTCTCCATTCCCAATTCATCTCTCCCATACTCACACACATATAAACGCAAAAGAAATTGCAAAAATTTCATAGAGGAAATTTATTTTTAGGTGGTTTTGATTTCTTTCAATAAAATACAGTTAAATATAAATATTAAAATCCAATTGTATACTACAACAGGATAATTGAAAATTATTTATTAATTGATAAAATAGATAGTTCTAGAATGGCAAGTATATTCATACTTTATTTCACTTCTGGCGACTAAGTTGAAAGCTTCACAAACACTGTATAAGTACTCTAACACTGAGATGTAGAACTTTGAAAAGAACTTTTTGATGCTAAGTCTTGTTAACTTGTTCAGGTTGGCCTTGACCTTTGATCCTCATGTGTCAAAATCCTAACTTGCTGTCATTAAATAGATATGTCGTCGTGCACAACCCTTGAAATATTTTAGAAGAAGCACAAGCCCTTGGTAGTTGGCTAGCCTTTCAGTACTAAGCATAATTTTCCTCTTGTTGAGTGAAAAGTAAGTCCAATTAGGGAGCTGTTGATAATCACCAAGGTGAGAAGTCTCACCAACACAACTGTCTAAATATTACCTGAAGAAGGATGGCACCAATAGACATACTGACATGGATAGTTAAAAGTCCAGGAGGTTTCAGTGCTACATAACGAACTACAGGTAACTAAGGAATATTGAGAGTGGGACAAACGGCTGTCCCCAGAAAAGCATAGCAATTTGTTATCCAATCCCAAATGGTCAGCCTTGAAAGCATATATAAAGAAGTAACATTATATAGACTGAAAGAAAGTGTATTTATGCATTTAGGAATACATATGAACTTATACACACATATGCAACAACAATTAAAGGAAAAGCAGCCATGGATTTGAAAAGGAGCAAGGTAAAGATGCCATATGGCAGCGTTTGGAGGGTAGAAAAATGTTGGAATCACTTACTATCTCAAATGTTTATTTTAAAAATAAGTGTAATTAGATTTCAATATAATTTTATCAAACATATAAAATATTGACATGTCATAATAATATAAATGAGGATACAGAGTCATTGAAAGGATCAACAAAGAATGCATATATACTCCCTTCATTAGTATGACCACATACCTTGACCTTCACATTTACATCTTACTTAGAACTTAACAGGAGCCCTTGTGGTAATAGGAATAAATAGGTTGACAGACAGACATAGATATACAGAACAATTGATAGGTCAATAGATCGTCAATTGTCCAATACTCAAAAAAAATGTATCAGAATACTTGGAAAATACTTAGGAAAAATAGATAGATGATAGATAGATAGATAGATAGATAGATAGATAGATGATAGATACATAGACTATATAGATACATAGATTGATATATGGATTCATAGATACATAGATAGACATGAAAGCTTAAAACTAGATTTGGATACACAGATTCTATTTTTAAGATATAATTTTGAGGATTAAGAAATATTTATAGTTCATTATAACCCCACTGGCAAAGAAATATTTATCAAGTCAACTGTCTGTGGGGCATGGAAAAGGAAGGCAACTTTCAGTAGTAGAGAGTGGCTGACCAGGCACTGAGAGGCCAGCCATGAACAGACTCAGATGCTGAAATCTGCAGTGTGCCATAGTAAATTGTAAGAATGTCTGTAGAAATCTGTACTACCAGGTCATGCATAGATGAAACACATTAGTGCAGAGATCAGACTGCTGTGCTAGCACTGTGTTCTGACTGCTCAGCTCTCTGCTTCCTTAGACCAGTGGAGTCATTTGCAATTATAGGCACACTTTGTACACCCAGGGTCTTTCTGTTCTCTGGAGGGGCATCATACAAATTGCCTATGTCTCTTCAAAGACTGTGTTGTCCATGGAGGGATAGCAAACAATGGAAGCTAGTTGATGGGGCAGCTCAGGTTAGATTCCAGAAACACAATTGTCCAACTAGCCATCAAGAAGAAAAGCAGATCAATGAACATCATAGCCACAACTTGTTTATCCATTTCTGAATAGCCAGTCTGAATCCTCCAGATGCATTTTTCAAAGTCCTGAGTCTGTCGGGAGAAGGACGACTCCCTGGATAGTTCTCTCCTTCAATAACATGAACAAAGCCTGGGCTGTTTCCCCAAAACTACAACTATATTCCATTCAGTGAGTGTTGGTTCAATATCAGTATTAAAACATTAGTCCCTGGGAGCTCTGGGGGTACTGGTTGGTACATATTATTGCTCCTCCTATGGGGCTGCAAACTTCTTTAGCTCCTTGGGTCCTTTCTCTAGCTGCTCCACTGGGGACCCTATGCTCAGTCCATCGGTTGGCTGTGAGCCATTGGTATTTTGATCTCCTTTCTAAGAAGGACCAAAGTATCCACACTTTGGTCTCTTCCTTCTTCTTGATCTGTGAATTTTATCTTGGGTATTCCAAGCTTTGGGGCTAATATTCACCTATCTGCAAGTGCATACCATGTGTGTTCTTTTGTGATTGGGTTACCTCACTCAGGATGATATTTTCTAGTTCCATCCATTTTCCTAAGAATTTCATGAATTCATTGTTTTAATAGCTGATTAGTAAGTACTCTATTGTGTAAATGTACAACATTTTCTGTATCCATTCCTCTGTTGAGGGACATCTGGGTTCTTTCTAGCTTCTGGCTATTGTAAATAAGACTGCTATGAACATAGTGGAATATGTGTCCTTATTACATGTTGGAGCATCTTCTGGGTATATGCCCAGGAGTGGTCTAGCTGCATCCTCAGGTAGTACTATGTCCACTTTTCTGAGGAACCACCAACCAAAGAGAGACCCGTGGCTCCAGCTACATATGTAGCAGAGGATGGCCTTTTCAAACATCGATGAGAGGAGGGGCCACTGTTCCTGTTAAGGCTCAATGCCCCAGGGGAATGCCAGGACAGGAAAGTGGTGGTAGTGGGGTATTGGTAAGCAGAGGGAGGAGGGTATGATATAGGGGATTGTTGGTGGGGTAACAAGGATAAAGGATAAAATTTAAATGTAAATAAAGCAAATATCTAATTAAAAACTTAGTCTCTTCACCCTTATGTGACTGTATTTTTTGCCACCATTATAAACACTAAGAAAAGTTGACGTTCCATGAAGAAAAAGAAACTACATAGGAAGTCATAGCCCTTCCACCTCTGCGGAAGATGTGTCTGAGCGTCACATGACTCATTATATGGTCTTGCTTCAATTATATGGTCTGGCTTTAATTGATGAAGAGCGTAACCTGAAACTATAGAATCATTAGATATGTTCAATAGATTAAGTTCTCGCTCTATTGTTGAACTATATTTAACTGTCAGTTTTTCCCTAGCCTCCAGCTACTATTATATGGACTAGTATATGTATAAAATAAATGGATAGTCTCAGACAATATTATCAAACTGCCTTTGCCATTATTAATATGTGAATGTAACTTTGGCCTGGACATGCCTTTTTCCAATCTAATGGTTATTTCTGAGCGTTACAACTATTCCTAGAAGAGCTCACTGGTGTTTGCTCTATTCTCTACATTTTAACTCTTTTGTTGACTATGTTAAATTTTCTTCAATTAGTCTTCTACTTCTAGAACTAAACCCCTTTTACATTGTTTAAACATGTACTCCAATATATTCTAATTATATCTTTTCCTCAACTTTTAACATTAATTTTCAATATGAGTTTTTAATGGTAATTAATTTTCATTGAAAATAATAACTACATATTTAAAGCTGTATTTTGGCTTTATTGTTTGGAAGCATATTTTCTTTAATTTTATTTTCATGTGATATATTTGGTCACGTTTTTACCTCCCTCCAACTCCTCCCAGAGGTTCTGCATGTTCATGATCCTTCTTTGTGGAAGGATTCAACTGAGTTAGTTAGAATGATTCAACTGAGTTAGTTAAAATGATTCAAGGTAGAATGATTCAACTGAGTTAGTTAACATGTCTGTCACCTCATGGAAACTTTGTAGTCTAGAATCCATTTCTTCCCCTGTTGATCTCATGGAAACACCAGGTTTTATTTGTCATTGCTTTTGCTTGTATTCTGCACTATTTAGGAGTCTGCAGGTTGTATCCATATTAGTACTGTGTATGTTGTTCAATATCCTTATGATATTATGGATATCATTATGTCATAAGGCTCTTCTCTAGCTATACTCTTGAATTTTCTAAATCAAATATGTAATAACACATTTACAAGTAATCCAAACCTTACATACATTGTCAAGTTAATTACAAATAAAATTAATGAAATTTTTTTCTATATTTCACAAAATTTTTGCTTAAACTTTTTACTTGCATAATTTTTTCTAACTTGTTATCATTATTATTTCAGGAAGACAATAAGGCTACATGTAAATTTCCATACTTTTGTTTCTTTCTTAGCTAATAATCTTAACTTTCACCTTAAAACTCCCTTGTAGTTTGTAAGCAGAGTAAACCACTCTTGGAGTAGAACGGTCTTAGAGGAGTGTTGACACTGTACATGGTATCAAGTGGTCCCTCTCTGTTGGTTCCATAGATGGACGAGACAACCATGTCATATTGAAGCTCTGATATTCAGATTATACAGCCAAAATGACATTAGTCATTTAATTGATAAAATATGATTATTAACAGTTTAATGTAAATTATACAAAAAGTACAGGTCTTAATAGTATCTTTTGAAGTTTCTTTACATAAGTGGGATATTGAGCAATGATCTTATTAAATTAAGAAATGCTGGGTATATTAATTTTTTAAATTATTCTAGGGGTAAGGAAATATTAAGAATATATATAAAGTTATCTGTACTCTGTCACCATACCATCTTTTATAAATATTAAATGTGTGCATTACTTTGTGTTCAAAAGTAAAACATTACATAATATCTTACATAAATTCCTCTCAACTAAATGAGTCAAATATTTACACTTTAAAATGGAGTAATAGTTACTAAGGAGATCGGTTCAGAGGCAAAAATGTCCAAAATTCTATTATTGTTGCAAATTACATTTTCCTAAGTTACCACTTCTCATCTTACAACAGAATATATTTCTTACTGTGAGCCAATTAAAATAATTTACTCAGATTCAAGTGTACATTTTCTACTCCAGGCAGATGAAATGTCGAAAAACTGAAAAAATAAGATATGTAGTGAACCACTGATTTTATTCTAATGGATCTACAATGAATAACTTTAGACTAAATGGAAATGCAAATAGAAGCATCCAGCTGAAGATGGATGACAGCATTTTCATTTTTCATGATAATTTGAAAATTAAAAGAGAGAAAAGTTAGATTACTGGGGACCATAAAATATCCTGATACCTACTAAAGACAAATAAATGTGACAAGCCCAGCTTACAAATGGTGCAATGCTAACATGAAAAGACATATCTAAGTTCTGAGATATTGACTAGAGAAGGTCTACTTCACTGCTTTGTTTTGGAGGCAAGACTTCAGAAGTATGAAAGACAGACAGGAACTATTGATAAGCATGGATGTGTGGCTTAAACAGTAGTCTTGTATAATTAATATATATTTAAAAGTCTTTATATGCACGAATAGGCATTTGCTAAAAGACATATTTGCAGATGCATACAACTGCTGAATTAATTCATGCTTCCATAAGATCTAGGATATAAATGTTTTCAAATGCTATTTAAGAATATAAAACGTAAATCTACAAAAGAATCATCCAGTCTCTTGTCATGTTGGTGACAAGTTTAGCTGGTTTCTTATCTTCATACACAACCACGTTGATTTGCTTTGCAGGAATGTATAGCATTTAAAATTACTTCCTCTTATGTCAGAATATTAAATAAATATCAGCAGCATACTTTTCCTTTTAGTTTCTTCTTAGTTATGATTGTAATAAAATTAAATGTGTCCTAAAATTTTTTATGAAACCCCAAACTTTAATGTGTGATCATAAAATGTAAAATTCATTATTTATTAAGAATATATATATACATACATACACACACACACACACACACACACACATATATATATATATATATATATATATATACTCATGCAATGTAAGAAATATGTCACATTTGATCCATAAACTTTATTGCAAACATTTCACCAGGAAAGGGATCTATTCTAATTCATTTATCATTATAACTAGTGAACCAGACATATTGGAATCACTAGTTGCTATGCTCAAAGACTTCATGAGGAAAAATACAGTAATATTAGATAGTTCCAGAAACAAGGAATGCATTTAAAATAAAATTGATTCTCATGCTAAAATGCTTTCTCTTTTGTTTCTAGTGTGAGCATGACTTAATCTTCTGATCTTCTTGAATTTGTTAAGCATGTAATCTGCTCATCTTTTCAGACATGCCCGAGGAGTCTTTGTTTCATTCCAATTGAACAATTATAACTTTCCTACAGAATTATATCTGTTTTGTTCAGGTGAAAAACAGCACTGAAGTGAGACCTGACTCTGGTGTGTTTTCTAATTTATCTCATGATAACATTATGCTTGTAATTGCATTTCTTTAAGGAATAAAACTGGCCACTGGCCCAAACCTGGGAAAGCAAATACAGTATTATTTTGTGAACAACTGTGAGAAAGTTTCAGATACTCCAGTCCTTATAGCACCCTCAAAGGAGCAGGCTGAAAGGGTGGGTGGGAGAGAGGGTTTTCAGAGGGAAAACCAAGAAGGTGGATAACATTTGAAATGAAAGCAAATAAAACAACCAATAACAAATTAATGAAAATTTAAGATACCAAGATGTAAAGAGAGTTTCTGTAATATTAACCTTATAATCAACTTCCCAGAAGTGAGAAATGGGTATGAAATATTCAGCAGGTGTTAATCTAAAGACAGATAAAGCAATATTACCAGATAAATAGATTAACTGGATGTCTAAGAGCTTAATGCGTCTAAATGTTCACAATCACATACTCCTTAAAGAAGCACCAGATAAAGGAGAGAAAAGACTATCTGGCCAGTAAGTTGTTGTATAATTCTAAGTATGAAAATGTTGACATATCAATACACTTAAGGAAAAAATATTGTCAAACCCAAGGGGTGGGAGCTCGACATAAACATTTAAAATAAAAGCATGACAAAGTTACTCAAAAGAGTAACCCAGTCAGCATGTCAGAGCAAATTCAGTTGGCTTTAGTATTATATGGATTCTTGAATACATGACTAATCCTTAGTCAGAAGTTAAGTGTGCTTTAAGGAAATATTTGATTCTAACAATTAGGGTTTCTTTTTTGAATTCTTGGATTAAAAATTGAGACCAAAACTGGAGGAATAACTTGGTGGGCAAGAACTGCTTGTTCTATAAATGTGGAGGACCCAAGTTGAAGTCTCCAGATCTCATGTAAAGCATACATCTGTAACCTTAATGCTCCCATAGGGAGAAGGGAGACAGAGGAAAGAGAATCCCAGGAAGCAGTGGTGACAGCACAGCTTTTCCCACAGAACTGAAGGCAATTACCAATATCCATAGTTTTCTCTGATTTCCATAAGTGTGTTCACACTTATGTACACTTCCCTTCTCTCTGTCTCTTTTTCTACTCCTCTCTCTCCACTTTCTGTCTCTCTCCTCTCCCTCCCTCCCTCTTTCTCCTCCTCCCTCCTTCTCACCATTTCCTTCCTCTCTACCTACCTTGCCTTCTCTGTCTTTCCCACCCCCACACAGAGATTTTGAAGTTTTTTCCTTGCTGTGAGACAAACAAGTAAAGAGAGAGGAGAGAAGAACTCCAACATGAGGGTAGAAGGCAGAGCATAGTGTGGTACCTGCTTGGGATATGAAAGACATTATTGGGACAACTCATGAAATCTAATAAGATCTGTGGATTAGATAATGGTATTATGACTAGTCAATGTTAATTTTTGATTTATATAAGATAATGTCTTTATTTTTAGGAAACATACATCTAAGTGTGTAGTAAAGGAAGGTAAAAATCATATCTGCAACCTACTTTTAATTGACCCAGGAAAATAGTGAACCACACACATATATTCACACTCCTCACAGAAATATTAATATTTGGAGATTCTAAATAAAGTATACATTGGTATTCTTTGCACAACTCTTTCGCCTGAAATTATCTTAAGATTAAACTGACAAGGCCCAGTGTGGTGGTGAACATTCTTAATGAATTCAAGGGCAGCAATTGCAAATTCCAGTTTAGCAATGGTTACACAGCAAGACCCTATCTCAAAAGAAAATAAGCAAACAAAACAAAAAATCAAATATAAAAGTGTTTAACAAGGAAGTTTTATGATAATTCTATGATTAAAAGTTAAGGGTATGCCAGCTTAAGGCATGGAAACTTAAGACCTAAAGGAGATTTTGAGTGTAGGTTGGCTTTTCCAACCAAATCTTCAGTTACTTCTTTTTTTATATCTTGCCAGATACATCATCAGGAAAGGGTCTATGTCATTCTTTGATGCTGCCTATGTCAGCGAATAAAAAATTTGAATATTTTTCCCATATAGAATCTTAGAGCATTGAAGCAATCTTGTACATTTATTTGATGTACTAAAATTCTTCATTAAGACATAGCGTCCTTTGAAATATTAAAGTAGTAGTAGTTTTAATTTGCATTTCCCTGATGGCTAAGCAATTCTTTAAACGTTTCTTCACCATTTGTAGTTCTCTTTTTTAAGTGCAATATTTCGTTCCATACCTCATTTTAAAAGTGGATTGCTTGTTTCTTCAGGCTTAGTTGTTTGTGTTCTTTGCATGTTCAAGATACTAGCACTCTTTAAGACATATATCTGCACAGAGGGGAAGGTGGGCACTAAATCTCACCCCTAGCTGGGGAATGGTTACCCCCCAGAGGAGAATGAGGCAATCTCCTTCTGGGTTTGATCTCTGCTACTTTGACCATGCTCTCTCTAGTGGGTGGCCATATATCTACAAATGTATGGGCAGCACAAACTAGAATTGATGACTTAAAAAATAGAAAGCAAAGTTCAAAAAGAGGAAAACGTAGTTAAGTGAGTGAGTGGGTGGGGCTGGGAGAAAATGGGGAAGGGTGGATGTGATCAAAACATATGGTATGGCACTCACAGTGATACTGAAACAATAAACATCAAACTAAAACATTGTAAAAACAAGTTACTACAATTTAAACATCGGTTCTTCTGTCACAGTGACTAACAATTAGGTACTCAAAAGAACATTTTCTGACTTACTGTCACACAGGACTGGGTAGATAGGGAGGATCAAGGTCTGTTTGACCCTGCTGCCTCAGACACCAGATGGTGACAACAATAAGATTCTCCTTTGCTTCTGTCTACAACTGTATGCCCAAAGCTGAAGAATTCCTCTAATCTACGTCCCGAGAGACAGCTCATTGAGCTGGTTATGAGAATGAACTTGAGATTGTCTGGATTCAAGTTGAGACTGGATAACTTCCTAGCTAACTGAGTAGTCACCAAACAAGTAACTTCACAGTTCTTTTATTTGGATTTCCTCATCTGATAAGTAGGTATCATCACTATGGGGTTTCAAGGGGAATACACGATTTTAGGAAAAGAATTTAGAAAGGTTGAAGCTCACAACTCACAGAGAAAATGTTAGGCTTTTTGGTAGTTGAGCTACTGAATTTTTTTAGTTTGAAATTAAACATTTTTCTTGGCATCCTTCAGATCACCACTGAGGATAAAATGTATCAGAGATCTGGTTGAACTAAATGTAGAAACTCTATGGTCTCCTAATATGAGTTGAATCATTACTCTGCTATGAAACAACTTTTAAACAATTGGTGTTCACAATTGGTAAAATTCATTTACATATATATCCTTAGTACAGTATACAAGTATGTGTGTGTATATATATATATATATATACACACACATATATATTATATATAATTTTGCAAATAAATACATTTTGTTTCTTAGAACTAAGTAACATCTTTATTAATAACTTTATTCCTTTTAATAATTAAAATTGTTTTTGTAATTCAGTATAATACATAACATCATATCTAAAAGATGTGTTTATTGGTCCAAATAAAGATAAAAGCCAATAGAAACAAGATTTCTGTCCTGAATTATTTCCCTATATGGACATCTGTTCATTTGTGGAATATTGGGAGAGTATATTAAGGTAGTTAATGGATGAGATTAATTATTTATAATCACACTCTATAATTGAGTGAACATTTGGCTTATTTCCATGCAATTTTATGTTATTATGATCCTAAGTATTTTTGAATCATACTACTAACTAAGATGGTTGCCTCAACCTCAAAACAAAATGATGATTCAGAGAAGTATAAAATATATCTGAGGTATAGTGATTAAAAACAGTTGGACTACTAAAGATGGGATTTAGAATCTTATTTACAAGGGATATGGCCTTGTACAAATTAGGTAATCTAAGTTTTGATCTACTAATCATCAAAAATCCATTATTATCAGCAACATATAATACAGACTTGAATCAGATGATGTGGGTAAGGGCAAAAGTCACTGGAAATATAAAGAAAATGGAAAGGAATTAATTTCAACAGAAGAGATCATAATAAGGCTTTGAACTGGCAACAGAGACTTCAATGGCATGAAGTAATAACAATATTTAAAAACTATTCCATCTTCCTTTATGAAAAAATCTTTAGTGTGGTTATGCATATTTTAAATAAAATTTCTTACTTGGAACTATCTTGGTCTTAAACATTAATAAAATCCACATATGAGTTGAAACATTTTTGCTTCTTAAATGCCACTAGAGTAAATTCAAAATGCAAAAGTCACTATAACGTTCTTTAGCATGTGTCAGAGTTCATAAAAGAAAAGTGCCAAACATTAATAGCTACAACTTCCTTTGTGGTCTAGCAAACCAGCTCATGAAAGTGACTGGTACAACTTTCAATCAGTGTTCTTTCTCTGGGAAGATGATATCATTACATTATTAATCTAATTATGCACTTGCATGATTTGAACAGTCTTCACCTTTTTTTGCAGTCTATTAGTAGCAAGAAGACAGATTCCTGCATACCACATAAATTGGAATATAAAGGGTTGCATCAAACTTATACTTTCCTATACTTCTCTCTAAACATGACCAAGCCATCCTTCAGATTCTGAGTGCTCTTGAATGGCCACTAATGCATCCTTTCCTGGATCTAGCTCCCCAAAGGTGCTCTTTGCTGTTTGCATCCTAGAAAGTATACCTTCCTACCTGTCCTAACTGCTGTCTAACAATCCCAAAAGTAAATCCTTTTAAGTATCTCTGTTTTCTGTGGGATGTTTGTAGGGAACCTGTGTACAGACTGAAGTTACAAAGCAACCAGAGGTCACCAACAAGTCTATCATAAAGTAATATACCCTTAGGGTATCTGTCTTGTAATTTTCATCTGTTCCTTTAGTACTATTCCTATCTCAATTTCTCTCTAACATCATTTATGTATTTAAAAAAATTAAATACTGGTATGCACATGGCATTAATGCCTGATTTTAACAAGCATTTCTCATGAAGATATTTAATTATTTTTAGCATTGCCACACGAGTTCATACTTTATGTTTCCTGCTATGAATTTTTCTACAGTTAATGCTACAAATGTTCACCATTTGGCCTCCTTGCATTTTTGTAGCCTTAGTTAATGATTTTAGGCAAAATATACTTTCTCTTAAATTTGGACCCTGATTGTCTTGGTCTCCATTTTTGTGTCTTAGTTTTGTCTATGTGGGGTTCTACTAAGCCCCATATGAGTAATGCCTCTATAGTGATCAGTTGTACTGTTCAGCAGTGCTTTCAAACTAGCTAGTTCAGCTTTTTCTCTGCATACCAAGAGTTGCAGCATTCTGATTTGAAAAGGAACCAGTAGGTAACTAGCTCATATGCCCGACGGGCAGCTCTCCCGTCCCAGAGTCTGTATCTTTTAATTCCCTCAATCAGTCAACTCTGCCCAGAAAAAAAGCAAATTACACATGCATGCTGCAAGAGCTAATGCTGGCGTGGGGCCCACAGGGATGAGCCTTTTGGCAGATGACCTGCTTGGGGTGGAAAGAGAAAGGCTGGCCTCACATCACTGCTTCCCCAGAGGGACCAAACACATCCAAACATGGAGAGTGCACATTGCCTTCCCATGCACTCCTAAGGGTATCTGCTCTTCTCACCTTCATGAGAAATGCGTATAAAAATCAGGAATTAATGCAATGAGCAATGGACAATTAGTGAGTTTAATCTTTTCTTTAGCTGTTAGCAGGCATAACAAAATAAGCTGAAAAAAGAATCCCAGAATCATTTAATAGATGCTGTGTGTTATAGAGACTAGTGTATTGTTTAAAGAAAAAACCCATGCCGCTGTTATTTGCTTATTTCTAAAGTAATTATTTTACATATTTTACATATACAGATGTGAAAGTATAAACCTCAGCAACAATTTAAAAACATTTTATCAATAGATGGGATTTTAAATTCCTAAAAGATCCCTTTCAAAAGTGAATCCTCCTTTTTCTCTGTTCCATAATAAATGCTTGAGTTCTATTCCAGTGTCCAGTTCAAATCATGTTTAAATTTATAATAAACCCAGATTATGAAACAATTATAACCTAATAATGGTAAGCTAATGCAATCAAACAGGAAGGGTGGTACATATGAGTGGGCGACATGGACTGTTTTGTTAATATATTCTCAAGAATGAGATTATACAAGAACAGTTCCTTCTTCATCCTGAGATGTTCAGAATAACTTGGGGCCCTGGAGTCACCTTTGGGTGCAGGGACTAATTAGGATACGTTCAGAAGACAGGGTGCTAAGGAATCAAAGTTATGACTCATGGAAACTGCCTGGAGCAGACTCGCAAGATAAATCTAGCTGTCTTCAAACACTCGAAGGGTTGTTGAGTGGAATAGAACAGGCTCTTTATAGCCACAAGGGAAGGAGCCAGAGACGGAAATGAGAGGAAACAGTAAGACAGTTCAACTCAACATAAGAAGATATCTCTAGTCAAGTACAAGCAGATGCTTTGAACATTTATATCAGGACTGAAATTTTCTTTTTACATCTTATATAAAACTTAAATGCATATATGGGAGCTTCAGGTCTCTATTTCTTGATTTGGTTGTGAAGTCAAAACTGCTCCAAAAGAATCCCTAGAAACCAAAGGAACTTAGGTATTTAACACTAGAGCTTCAGTATTAAATAATAAATGCAGTTTTTGATGGAGATAGCTTTCTAAGAGTTAAGGCAGGATAGGGGGTGGTGATAGATCCTATAATTATAACCAAGGCCCCATATGATAGAGAACTTTTCAGATATTTCATACGTGCATGACACTGAAGAGGACAGATGGACAAATATGTAAATAAGCAACATGCATTTTGTTGGCAGAAAATAGTTGAGAAGAGCAGAGGATTTTTCTAAGGTAAACTTTGGGGGTAAAAGTGAGAAACGTATCACAGGAAAGAAGACTGGTTTTAATTATTGCGTCTATGCTATGTGGAAAGACTTGTATGAAAATTATAAATTAAATATATAAATTTAAATAGTAAAATAAATTATAGTTTAAATATTTTAACTTATATGTTTAAAAAATTTAAATAAAATTCTTATATGAAAATCTATATTAAAACTTTAAAACAGATTAAAATATATTTAATAAAAACAAATTTATATTAAATTTCTTGAAGTTACATTAAAGTTCTTGCTTATCTAAGGGCGGCAGGTTTTGTTAAGGTTCTAATATCTTAAACAGAAAACCATATGGTAGGTTAATTAATTTATTAAATTTAATTTAAATAAAAGTAAATTATAACTGAGCTGATGGGTTCTATACCAGGATTTCAGAAAGGCCTGGAAGGCTCAGCAAGAGTACTTTACATCTTCAAGACCAGCCAAGGAGACCTGAATCCTCCACAGGGCTTCGATCCCTTGTAGGGGCCCGTCATTTCTGGCCTGTCCTATTATTTAATTAAAGAACAACTAGGTTTCATTTGGGCAAAGAGACATCTGATTAACGTCTAGAGTTAACACTCCTCCTAAGCCGCACCAGCAAACAGCGATGCTTTAGATGAACATTTAAAAATAGATCAGTTTCTATCTTTGTGCGTTTGGGAATCTTAATAAACACAGAATTCAAGATGCAGAGGCTCCTAATATAGAATCCAAGCAAAGAAGAAAGGCTTTAGAGCTCTCACTGACAAAACTGTTTTCTCATCAGAAATGGTCTTCCTAAAAATATCTATGATAGCAAACTGAAAAAAAAAAAAAAAGAATATCTGTGCATGCGCTCCTTAACAAGAAAGCATTAGCCTGTTACTCTGGAAGAAGCTATGCTCTGCCAGCAGAATCTACAGCTGCCTTCTCATCTACGTCCCTCCAGTTTCCATTTCTGTCTGTCTCAAACACATCTCTGCTCTCACCATCCTAGTTTCAAGACCACAACAGTTGGTCTTTGATATACAAAACCCCAAAAATTTACTTGTTATATTTCGAGGTGAAGTTTCAACCACTCTCTCCATGATGCCCATTTCTACTTCATTACTGTCTATCAGTTAATAATTTTCACTTTTCTATCATAATTAGCTGTGCATGTCTAACGAACTGAGGACACTCATGTACTGAAATATATATATGTGTGTGTGTGTATATATATATATATATATATATATATATATTGCAAATTGCAAAATAGATAATTGCATAGACAAAATTGATTCAAGTTAAGTGTACTGGCTAGTTGTATGTGTCAACTTGACACAGGCTGGAGTTATCATAGGAAAAGGAGTTTCAGTTGGGGAAGTACCTCCATGAAATCCAGCTGTGGGACATTTTCTCAATAGTGATCAAGTGGGGGAGGGCCCCTTGTGGGTGGTACCATCTCTGGGCTGGTATTCTTGGGTTCTATAATAGGGCAGGCTGAGCAAGCCAGGGGAAGCAAGCCAGTAGGGAACATCCCTCCATGGCCTCTGCATCAACTCCTGCTTCCTGACCTGCTTGAGTTCCAGTCCTGACTTCCTTCGGTAATGAACAGCTGCGTGGAAGTGTAAGCTCAATAAACCCTTTCCTCCCCAACTTGCTTCTTGGTCATGAAGTTTGTGCAGGAATAGAAACTCTGACTAAGACATTAAGATAAAATGTTTTTGAGTCACATAAATATGTCTATTTTTTCTTTTGTGCTGTATGCTGAACTGAAGGTGAAGGTTAAGTTCACAGTTTATATCACTGGGCTGCAAGAATTTCTAATACTGAAAAATTCCTGCTGCATGTAACGTTAAACAGGCATCAGGAGTGTAGGAACCCATTACCCATGTTAGACTATCCTCAGAGCTGTGATTCACATGTCTATTGAATCTTATGTAAATGAGGATCCTAAAGTAGAAGCATATATAATACATATTTCAATAAAAGAAAACAAATTATGACATAATTTGTTGCAGTTAAAATAGGCTTAACTTATTAGATTCTCTGTGGCTAGGGGCCTTGAAAGTATGTGGTATGGAGATCATTTCAGCACAGAACTGAGGGGCATGCTGGAAATTCACCTTCCTTTCCCTGTATTTCTAGTCCCCAGTTTGCATTTCACTCTCAGTATTAGGTTAACCTTCTCCCTGTCTAACAGTTCAAGTGCATCTTCACTGTTGTTTATTTTCCTCCAGTATAAAAGATGCACAATCATGTTTCAGATGTATCTGAAAATCCTCAAATTTTGCCAATTAATGGAATTAATAGGTAGCAACAGCAGCAGCAGCAACGATGACAATGACAACAACAACACAACAACAACAACAACAACAACAACAACCAAAAATTAATGCCAGCTTTCTGGCTCAAAAAAATCACATTGAGTGTCTGTGGTGGTTTGAATATGCTTGGCCCAGGGAGAGGCCCAGGAGATGTGGCCCTGTTGGAGTAGGTGTGGCCTTGATTGAGCAGGTGTGATCTTGGAGTAGGTGTGGCCTTGTTGGAGGAAGTGTGTTATTGTAGGAGTGGCTTTAAGGTCCTCCTCCTAGCTGCCTGGGAGACAGTCAGTTCTCTCCTATTTGCCTTTAGAACAAAATGTAGGACTCTCAGCTCCTTCTCCAGCACCATGTCTGCCTGGACACTGTCATGCTTCCTGACTTGATGATAAGCCAGCCCCAGTTAAATGTTGTCCTTTATAAGAGTTGCCTTGGTCATGGTGTCTGTTCACAGCCATGGAAACCCTAAGACAGTATCTTAAAAGAATTACCTTGTTGACAGGATGTGTGGTTAGTATTTTAGAAATGATGAAACTAAAATTAAATCAACAGGTTTTCCCAAAGCAAACCCAATTCCATATCCTTTGATGTCTGCCTGGTTTTCTCAAACATACTTAAAGTTTTATGGGACTTATAGAGACTAAATCAATAATTTGGACAGGGAAAAATAATTTCACCATTCTAAAACTTCTGAGTATATATGACTGGTGATACACAAGACTGCATTGCTTGTCAACTACACTCATGCTTAATAGACTTCAATTATTTGGAGTTTAAGCATCTTCTACATCTATTACTGTGAGTCTGGTAAATCAAAGATTTTACTTGATCAAGTAAGTATTGTAAAAAATTTTACTGCTAACTACAGAAAAAGAAAAGAGAAACACCAAACAGTCCTCACCAAGAAAATAAAATTTTGGAGCTTGTTCAAAAGATGGAATAAGTAAAGAATTTCGTATTTTGTAAAATGTATTACTATTGGGCCTGAAGAGATGGCTTAATAGTTACAAGAGTATACTGCTCTTTCAGAGGGCCTGTGCTCTGCCTTCCTGAACCCATGTTTAATGCCTCATAACAAAGGGTAACTATACTTCCCTCTTTTGGCTGTTCCTGTTAATGCACTCCCACACAAGCACACACACACACACACACACACACACACACACACCACAAATATAGATACATCTAATTAATTAAAACTTAATTTTTAATCCTAAAAATTTTTAATTCCAACTTTAGGAAAATAATATGAAATTAAAAATGTGAGCATAATAAAGCATTTTGAAGGGCATATGAATTTTAAGACATTTATGAAACCTAAAAGAACAACAAAACAATTGCATAGGTCTTTAGCTATCAAATAAAGTATCTGAAATTACATTTCAAAAAAAATAATTTAAAAATTAGCAGTTATCAACCTTTTAGGTTATTTTCAAGCTCTTACTCAGTTAATAAGGCAAAAGAAAAGATATTATAATCAATTTATGTAAAAAATCACATTCAGTATCATATTTCACAGTGAATGTAAACTAACACCAAATGGATATTCTTAGATTATTTTTTTCTGAAAAAATATTAAAAAGTAAATTAAACATATACATAAAAGAAGAATGAAATTAAAATGTGGTTCTTTAAAACAAACCTCCTGGGGCTGGCTGGCTGAGTGGTAAAAGTGCTACTGTGGTGTTTAGTTTTATGTCAACTCCATACAGTTAGGGTTATCTGAAAGTAGAGAATGTACATTAAGAAAATGACTCCATAACTTCCGGCTGTGGGGCATGTTCTTAGTTAGTGATTAATGGGGGAGTGCTCAGCCCATTGTGGTTGGTGCCTTCCCTTGGCTGGTGGTCCAGAAATTCTGGAAGAAAGCAGGCTGAGCAAGACAAGGGGAGCAAGCCAGTAAGCCGCATCCCTCCATGGCCTCTGCATCTGCTCCTGCTTCCAGGTTCCTGCCCTGTGTTGAGTTCCTGTCCTGGCTTCCTCCAATGATGGACCTTTAAGCCAAGTAAACCCTTCCTCCCCAACTTGCTTTTGTTCCTGGTGTCTTATGAGAGCAATAGTGACCCTAACTAAGACACAGGAACAACTGGATGACTTCAGTTTGATCGGTAAGACCCACATGTTAGTGGGATAACTGACTCATGGATTTACTTTTGACCCCCATATGTGCCACATGCAAACCATCATGTTTACACACACAAGCATGTAGATAAATAAATGAATGCAAATAATTTAATTCATTATAAATGCTATCTTTATATAAGAAAATATTCCCGAGAAGATAATATTATTGTTTACCTTGTCTTAAAACAAAGTTGAAATGTTCTGCATATATATTTTCTAGGATTACTTAACAACACCTACCAGAAGGGAATACATTTAAAATGATTTTACTCTGTGATTAAAAGTATAATCCAACTTTCCCATCTGAGGGAAGCAAACATAATTAAAGAGATTTGTAATGTATTTTCATAGATGGACATTCTCACATTCCTTTACTAACCTACAGTACATGTTAAAGACAAATAAAAAATAGAAAGCTCTTCTCACTGAGAATTTGGGGATATATGGCCTATATATATATATATATATATATATATATATATATGTGTGTGTGTGTGTGTGTGTGTGTGTTATATTTATATATAACATATATATAATATAACTATATATATAATGTAATTCTAAGTATGTTAACATTTTGCAATGCCATCTCTGCATAAGTCTATACACTCTTGGATCCTACTTGTATCCTGTGTGGTGGACAATAATGATCATTCTGCTATTACAGAGTTCCCTTTTAAAATGACTTTCATTTAAGTTTTTTTTTTCTGATTCCCAGTTCACTATATTTTTCTTTAGCACCTCTCCAGTTTTGGTTTCTAGGCTTTGAGAACACTTCCTTCACCACAGCACTTGTTAATTTTTCCTTTATAAAATATGTATTTAGTCATTATACTAAACAGTGTCTCTTTCCTTTAGACGCCCACTGAGCTTCTACATTAATCTCCTTTCAACTTTGACTTCTCCAAGGTGCTGTGCTTGCCATGTCATAACCTCATACTCCACAGTGTCTTTTCACCTGATCTCTCTGTTTTGTCCTTTTCTATTTTTTTATGCTTTATGCAGATACAGACTTCTATGTACCTACTGGTTCCTTAATTTCATTCATTTTTAGCAGTTAGTGCTTGCAATCTACAAAATAAATATTAATCATTCATTTCCAAAACAGAAAAAGTCAAGAAGTGAAAATTATATATAGGGAAGGAAGAAACAATTAAGAAGTTTATAAAATGAAAACTCATTAATAAAACCATTTTATTTTGAGATTTATCACAAACAATTTAAACTTAATATTTCATCTCTGGCATTATCCTCCTTAGCACTTCAAACTGAATTCAGTTTCTCATAAAAAATATAGAAATATGCAGAGAGATCTTGGAGGCCGACCAGTGTTATGAAGTACAGTGCACCTTAGCTTCCTCTAAGACATACAAGAAGCTCTAGGTTCTGTCTCCAATACAACACACAAACAGACATAGAAATAGCTTGTTTCAGGCATGACGATACAGGTCTGCAACAGAAGCACCAGGGAAGTGGAGACAAGGAAGTAAGAGATTTGGAGAGCAGCCTGAGTTACTTGTATGGAAGAGAGATACAGAAGAATAGAAAGGGGGCGAGGAAGGAGGGAGAGAAATAGTAGGAGGACAAGAAGAACAAGAGGAGAAATAGAAGTTATGTGAGTAAGAAAGGAGATGAGAGGGGAGAGGAGTGGAGGGGAGAGGAGAAAAGAGAAAGGGAGGGGAGGAGAGGGGAAGGGAGAAGTGGGGAGAAGAGGGAAAGAGACAGGAGTTGGAGGAAGGGGAGAGGAGAGAATGGTACTGGACGAGAGAGGAAAAGAGAAGAGAGAGGAGGGGACTGGACGGGAGTGGAAGGGAGGAGAGGAGAGGAGAAGAGAGGAGAGAAGAGGAGAGGAGAGAAGAGGAGAGAAGAGGAGAGAAGAGAAGAGAATTTGATGAAGTAGTAGACTAGTTTTTTTACCACAAGCACTTTCTGAGGCACTAAGTCAAGTTCCATAGTTCTCCAAGGTGTGTTCAGTATCACAAGGTCCAAACCTTCAAAAGATTTTGATTGTCCATACCCTTTCTCCATTTTAATTTTTGGCCACTACTCATCCCTACACCTCCATGACCCTCTGGATCTTTGGCTCTACAGAGCCGATCTCTCTGGGACCACCATGTCATCAATTCTCTTAGATGCTTTCCGGTTTTTAGATAGTCTCATGAAGTCTCTAAAGTGCCATCTTTTCTCTTTCAGAACAGAGCATCACAGGTCTTCAGCAACACATTAGTCTGATTTCGCCTCCTCTTCTGTGTCAGCTCCTTGTAAAAGCTGATGAATGGTGGATCACCCCATGTTCAGTCTCAGAACCCTCTCTTTTTCATCCTGTACAATCTTCTCTTCCACAATTTGAATTATGATCTAAACACTAACGATATCTTCTGTGTGCTGAGCCAATATGTTCAATTTCCTATATGACATCTCTCCTAGGATTTATTTCCTGACACACATTCATGTCCAAAATCAAATTCACAGCCTTCCCACACAACTCACTGTGTTTCCTATCACAATGAATAACACCCACATTCATCTAGTTGCACAAGCCTGAAAACTCATCTCGACAGCAAACTAATCTGCCGACATCCACCGCATGCCCTTTTTGTCTGCTCATAACACTGAAGCTGGGTGATAATTTAAAAATGAAATCCGCTCGTTTCTGTCCCTTGTCCAACACCTTTTGGTAACCTCCTGTTGCTCTCAAACAAATCTTCCACATGACCTGAGATGGCCTCTATAATCTCATTCGACCGCTGTGTTGCTGCATTCTTTGCCTATGGTTTGTCCTTCTGCAGTTTTTGAACCATGCAGTCGCCTCTTTGATTCCTTCTTTACTTTCTCAAGGGTTTGCCTGCGTTATCTTTACTGTGGTCTTACCTAGCCAAATTCCAGTTTGTCTTTCAGATACTAGTCACATTTACCTAAGTGAGAAGCTTGAACGTCCCAGTAATTTCATATTACCTTGTGATGAGCTCTCAGAACTCATCGCAGAGCATTTACTTTGGAGTTCTAATGGCATTTCTTATGATCGTTTTTGAATTATTTTTTCTGCTTCTAGATCATATGGTCACAAAGGAAATGATGTGACTTTTTTGGTGTTTGTTTTTCTCTCCTCTGTTACCAAAATGCACAAAATATACCAGGCATAAATAAATACCATACTAATGAATGGGTAAATGAATACTACTTGTCTGAAGCAGTGAGGTACACAGGTATCTGGGGATTTAAGATGAGATGTATCATCAAGAGGAAGAGCAGGAGAAATCACTAAGTCATCTCTTACTTGACATCTAGACTCTAGGAAAGTTAACCTGGGTCTAGTAGAAGAACCAATATTTTCTAATTAAGATGTGGAATATTTGATAATAGAAGTAACAAAGCATGAGGCTGGAAGATCACAGCTTAGATTAGTCCCTTTGTTTACTCAATTAATCATTCAGCCATCTACTTAACAAGCATTAAATGCCTATTTGTACTTTATTCTATGCTAGTGATTTTGGCTACTGGTAAGAGATTATTGTCTATAAGAAGCTTATAGTCAAATAGGTAAGCCACCAGAAGCCCACAGCAAATAGTGTGGAAATAGCTTCTTGTTTCTTGACTGGGGTGGGGAGGTTGATTCCAGTGACTCTGGGAGTAACACATGACTAAGGTGGGGGATGGTAGAGCACAGGCTGATGCTCCCAGATCTGCTTTACTTGAACACAGTGGAAGGAATAAGGTAGTCTTTTTGGAGTCTCTTGTTTATGGCATATTGATTCCTTTTTGGAGAACAAACACATTTGAAAAAAAAAGCAACTTAAAAATAAAAACCCTCTATGGGACATTTGACATTGCAGGCCAAGTTAAAATGGAATACATTAGACTGTAGTAAAACAGATAAAAACTTAAAAGCAAAATGGATTATATTGAAACAGATGGTACCATAAAGTACTTAGTAATGACAATGCTCAAGGAAACTGAAATGTTCTGTTATAGTCACTGTAATTGATTGTCCTTCATTGATGGCAACAAAGACAATGATTTTATATTATGTATAAAAATTTCAGTCTATCCAGATTGAAATTATCAGCAAGACATCAGCATAAGAAAAATATGCCAACAAGTAGTTCTGATAAGTTTTTATAATAGTTTCATACAGACAGAAAAAAACATAGATTCTCTGTTTATTTCCCTCTGTATATAAACTCTAATCTTGTATTCATTATTTTGTCACAGCCAGACTTTAATTACAATCTTAAGAGAGAAAAGAAACTTTATTTCATAAAAAGTTGAAGAATGAGTAAATAAATGACAGTCTGGGCTGTCATCTGTGGTCTCTTAGACTCTGTAACACATCTGTCCAGGTCCTACTGGTCTTTACAGTCTGTTGAGAAGTGAATTGTTATTCTAATAGGTCTGCAATTGTATATTATTTGGTCTTCTTTTACCTTTGTAGTTTTTAGTGTTTGTTCTTTCATCTCTACATTTAGTGGTATTGATTATTATATGATGAGGGAACCCTCTTTCCTGGTCCAGTCTATCTGGTGTTCTATATGCTTCTAGTACTTTGGTGGGAGTTTTATTCTTTAGGTTAGCAACCTTTTCTTCTATGATTTTGTTGAAAATAATTTCTGTATCCTTGACCTGGCTTTCTTCTCCTTTCTCTACCCTATTATTCTTAGATTTGGTCTTTTCAAAGTGTTCCCGATTTCTTGGATGTTTTATGCCAGAATTAATTTAGATTTAATATTGTCTTTGATAGAGGTATCCATTTCTTACATCATGCTTTTAATGTCTAAGATTTTTCTCTTCTGCCTCTTATATTGTTGGAGAAGCTTGCCTCTGAAGTTCTTATTTGAGTTCTAAAGTTTTCATTTCTAGATTTTCCTCAGATTGGATTATCTATATTGATTCTATTTCCATTTTTAGGTCATGAACTGGTTTTTTTTTTGTTGTTGTTGTTTTTTTTTTATTCTTAGAGAAATGGATGGAGCTGGAGAACATCATACTAAGTGAGGTAACCCAGTCTCAAAAGAATACCCATGGTATGCACTCACTGATATGTGGATATTAACCTAGACTCTTGGGACACCAAAGACACAATCCACATATCGAATGATGTCTGACAAGAAGAAAGGAATGGACACTGGTGCTGGAAAGGATCAAAACATTAGTGCAGGGGAATACCAGAACAGGGAAGTGGGAAGGGGTGGATGGGGGAACAGGGGGAGGGAAAAGGGCATATGAGACCTTTGGGGAATGGGGAACCAGAAAAAGGGAAATGAAATGTAAATATAGAATATATCCAATAAATAAAAACAATAAAAATAATAATAAAAAAGAAAATATTCAGTTTTATCTGAACAAAAAATAACTGTTTTATTCATTTCTTTCCACTGTTCATTTGTGTTTTTCAAAGATTTCTTTAAACTATTTATTTCCTCTTCAAAGACCTATATTGTATTCATAAATGATATTTTAAGGTTTTTATCTTATACTTCAGCTGTGTTGCAATATTCAGGGCCTGCTGTTCTCTGGCTGCTGAGTTCTATTGGAGACTTATTGTCTTTTCTGCTATTGATTGTGCTTTTATGGTAGTATCCAAGAATCTAGGTTTTAGAAGAATGTTACTCAAGGTGCTGATATCTGGCCATTTCTTGGTTAGGTGGATGTTTTGTGGATATGTTTCTATTGTTCTCTTTGGTTCATGAGAAAGTGTGGCCACTATGTGTTGCCTGGTAGGAAATTCTTCCTGAATCTTGCTATGTGTAGGCCCTGAGATGTACATTTTAGTTTGGGAACTGTCTTTTAAGGATGGAGATAGGCTAGGAAAGACGGGCTGAGAAGATCAACAGGAAGAGGAAAGCAGGTGTTCCACCAGAATCTGTGCAGACCCCCGTGTATGGGGCCAGAGAATTAGGACTAGCCTCAGCATGTTGTTTCTACAGAGTTTGATATGAGCCTAGATCTGTAATTAGGTACCTGCTTTTCTCTCTGGACTGGCCTTTCTGTTTCCAGGGACTGCCTGTTTACGTTAGGGCCTGGGATAAAGCAATGGATTGGAGGAAGGAAGTTTGGAAGGGAAGATCTGTGTGATCATTTGGAAAAAGGAATGGAGAGAAACTGAAGTAGGTGTTCTACTACAAAGATGGGCATAAGGCTCCAGGATTGATTTGGGGGGAGCTGAGGATGAAGTCGAGTTATGCAGTTATTCTTATTTCTTCCCTGGCCGGGGTTGCTTATTGTTTTCTACCAGAGATCAAAAAGACTCTAAAAGACTACAGAATCATGGTCCAAATACTATGCCCAGCAAAACTTTTGATCACAATAGACAGAGAAAATAAACCATTACACAATAAAACCAAATTTAAACAGTATCTATTTCAACTTCAGCCCTATTGAAGGTGATAAGAGGAAAACTCCAGCTTAAGAACTTAACCACACTTATGAAAACAAAAGGAATAAATAACTAGACCCAAAATCAAAAGAGGTTGAACACAGACATACATACCACCACTACCACCACCACCAAAACACAATAAAACACTAAAATAACAAACAATTCTCATTGATATTTTTCAACTTCAATGGTACTAATAACCCAGCAAAAAGATAAAGATTAGCAGAACAGATGTGAAATCAGGATTCATCCTTCCATTGCATCCAAGAAACACATCTTAACACCAAAGATATACATCTCTTCTGGATAAAAGAATGGAAAATAATATTCCAACCAAATAGACCTAAGAAGCAAGCTGGTATAGTCATTTCAATATGTCACTAAATAGATTTCAAACAAAAAAAATCAGAAGAGACAGATAAGGACACTACTACATACTATTTATTGTCTTAGTTAGGGGGTTCATTGCTCTCAAGAGACATCATAACCAAGGCAAATCTTATAATGGACAACATTTAATTAGAGCCGGCTTATAGTTTCAGAAGATTAGTTCATTATCATCATGGCTGGAAGCTGGAAGCATCCAGGCATACATGGTATTGGAGGAGGCAAGAATTCTACATTTTGATCCAAAAGCAGCCGGGAAGAGGCTCTCTTCTACACTGGGCAGAGCCTGAGCATAGGAGGCCTCAAAGCCCCTACAAAGAGATATACTTCTTCCAGCAAGGTTATTCCTCCTAATAGCACCACTCCAGCACACAATATGGTCAACCACTCAAACACATGAACCTATAGAGGCCAAATCTACTCAAACAATCACACATATCGAAGGAAAAAAAAACACCAAGCGGATATTGCAATTAGCATCTATGTAACAAATACAAGGGAATCCAAATTTATAAAAGACACCCTTAATTCACAAATTGACCCTCACACATTGATAGAGGGCAACTGCAATATCTCACATTCAATAATAGGCCAACTCCATATTAGTCAAACACCTCAACATAAAACCAAATACATTGAACCTGCTAGGACAGGAAGTAGGAAATAGTCTTGACCTCATCAGCACGGTAAAAGGCTTTCTGAATAGAACAGCATTAGCACAGACACTAAGACCAACAGTTAATAAGGGGGTTTCATGAAATTGAAAATCTTCTGCATGGCAAAAGAGCTCATCATTTGGAAAAAGAAGCGGCCTACAGAAAGGGGAAAGATTTTTACCAATTACACTTCTGATTGGGGGCTAATATCCAGAATATATTTTTAAAAAGTATTCAAGTAACGTGATATCAAGAAAAAATGGCATCTCAAATTGGGATACAGATCTAAAGAAAGAATTCTCAAAAGAGGAAACACAAATGGATGCAGAACACTTAAATATTCCTCATCCGTAAGCCATTAGGGAAATGTAAATCAAAACAGCTTTATGATTTCTTCTTACACCAACCAGAACAACTGAGATCAATAAAACTAATTTGAGCCCATGCTGGCGAGGATGTGTAGTAACTGGGAAACTCCTCTATTGCTGCTTAGAGCTGTAAACTTGTAGAGCCACTGTGAAATTGATGTGGTTCCTCAGATAGATAGAAATCAATCTACCTCAAAATCTAGCTAAACCACTCTTGGGCATACACTCAAAGGTTGCTTCATATTACCACATGGACACTTGTTTACCTTGCCCATTCCTGCTCTATTTATGATAGACAGAAATTGGAAAAATAAAATGCCAGCTGTCCCTCAATGGATGCATAATGGAAATATGATATATTTACAAAATGGAATATTACTCAGCCATGAAAAACATAAAAAACAAAACTCATAGGTAAACGGATTGAACTAGAAAAAAATCATACTGAGTGAGGTATCTCAGACTCATACATAAGTGGCATGTATTCACTCATATGTGAATATTACCTGTTAAATCAATAATCACCAACCTACAATATGTAGGAGTCCAGAGGTTAGATATATAATGGCTAGTGAGGTAGATAGGTTTCATTTAGAAAACAAATAGATTGGATATAGAGGGGGGATACTGAAAAGAAGGATCAATAGGGGAGTTGGAGGGGAAAGGAAGAAGAAGGGAACAGGGATAGACAGATAAAATAAAGAGGCACTGAAGGGGTGGTGTGGAAACCTAACACAGTAGAAGCTTCCTAAACTATTCATATATGAAAGCAATCTAAATAAGATTGTAAATAATAGAAGGCACAGAGTTCCATCTGGTCTCTCAGCATCAAATGAGGCATCAGTACTGGGACTGGCTTACATGTAATAGAGCTGTTGGTCAAAGCAGTCCCAAACAGTCTGGGCTATGCCAAAACTATGGTTCACTCTCCACAAACTGACCTCATGACCCATTTTTTGATGATAGTACCTACATAACTCATTTAACGTGGAGAAGCCATTTTAACTATATTAATCCTGCCAATCCATGAGCATGGAAGATTTTTCCATTTTCTGAGGTCTTCTTCAATTTCCTTCTTCAGAGACCTGAAGTTTTTGTTTGTTTGTTTTGTTTTTGTTTTTGTTTTTTGAGACAGGGTTTCTCTGTGTAGTCCTGGCTGTCCTGGAACTCACTCTGTAGACCAGGCTGGCCTCGAACTCAGAAATCCATCTGCCTCTGTCTCCCAAGAGCTGGGATTACAGGCGTGCGCCACCACGCCCGGCTATCTGAAGTTTTTGTCATATAAATCTTTCACTTGTTTGGTTAGAGTCACACCAAGATACTTTATATTGTTTGTGGCTATTGTGAAGGGTGTCATTTCCCTAATTTCTTTCTCAGCCTGCTTATCCTTTGTGTATAGGAAGGCTACTGATTTGCTTGAGTTGATTTTATAACCAGCCACTTTGCTGTAGTTGTTTATCAGCTGTAGGAGTTCTCTGGTGGAGTTTTTTTGGGTCACTTAAGTATACTATCATATCATCTGCAAATAGTGATAGTTTGACTTCTTCCTTTCCGATTTGTATCTCTTTGACTTCCTTATGTTGTCGAATTGCTCTAGCTAGTACCTCAAGTACTATATTGAAGAGATATGGTGAGAGGGGGCAGCCTTGTCCAGTCCCTGATTTTAGTGGGATTGCTTCAAGTTTCTCTCCATTTACTTTGATGTTGGCTATTGGTCTGCTGTAAATTGCTTTTACTATGTCAAGGCATGCTACATAGTGTAATGGGTTCTTTTTAGAACTTTATTGTGTTAATTGAATGCTTTATGTACATATATTTCCTACACATGCTTGTCTCAGTGATTCTTGTTCATAAGCAAATATGCTTCTGAAAAATAATTCTGTTCAAGTTTTTCTTTTTTAAGTTGCCTGGTTGAGTAATAACTGATGAAAAGGGCTATATTGTGGCTTATTGAAAATGTTGATATTTAATTGTAGAGCGTCATCAAATCTAATGTATTCAAGAGTCATGCCATAAAATTGGTTTAGGATAACTAAAGTTTTCAATGTGAAGGGACAAAAATATCTTACTTTGTCACTGTAAGCATGCAGTTAAAATCTGGACTGTATTCAATGTATAGTCTTGGGAGCTAAAATTAAGTACTACATTGTCCCTTTTTAGAGAATATTAAGTTCTTGAAGCCTTCATGAAGGAGATGATTTTTCTAAGACTGCTTTCCATTCCCAATGTCCAGAACGTGGTTCTGAGTTTTCCCTTCCACTATCATTAAACTTGAAAAGTCAAGTTTTTATTATGATTATTTGAGTTCACAGTTCTGTGCTTATATATTTCACACATGCAGAATGTATAATCACTAGTTTTTTTCATTGTTCAGAGTCATTTACAATTAGTAGTCACTTGACTTGTTACTTGACAGAGTACATTTAGTATGTCTTTCTTGAGCATAAGAAAGTTGGAGCCCATTGCAAAGGTACACATCTATAATCACAGTGGAGGCAGGACTTTAGCCCATGAGTTCAAGGCCATCCTGACCTTCACTGTGAGTTCCAAACAAGTCGGGGCTACACAATGAAATTATGTCTGTGGTGCTGGTACTGCACCCCATTTGCCTCCCCCACACAGCACAAAACGAAACAAAACACTGGAGTGTGACTCTTGGGAGTAAAAACTAGAATGGAGTTCTGCTTCACAAATGCATTGCTTTCAATTTTGTAAAGCTTTATATAAAAATAATTAATCACCTGAAAAATGAAAAAGTATATAGCATTTAAATTCAAAATTACATAAAATGGTATATATATTTTTTAAAAGAAAGCAAATAGATTAAAAATAATTCACCTTGAATGATCATTCATTTAAAAATATCTGATAAAATGAAGGCACTAAACTAGTCATACACTTACATAAGATAACCATAGTTAAAGAAGATAATGGAAATATGAAGGAGAGTGTGGCGTCCTTATGGGGCATGGAGAAGAATAGCATTGTAATTTACTGGTTTAATGTTAGACCAATAAGACTTATATTAGACATAACATGGAATTCAAAAGTTCTCCCTGTCCTGTCAGGATTATATATCTTTGGTTGATGTAAAGTTCTTAATTTTACATAAGTAAATTGTGATCTGATTTTTCAGTGGATTTCTCATGGATGTGTACAACAGAAATGCTTATCTAGGTATTTTCAATCCCCAAGTACAGAAACAAAACTCATTTACTAAAAAACAAAACAAAATAGAAAATACTTTAGCTGCTCTGTGAAGTGATTTCTGATACAAAGACAGTAAACTCTGTCTTTACCAGACCCTTTAACACTTTGTCTGTTCTTGGCCATTTGAATAGCATTTTGTTGAACCTGTCTTGTTTTTAAAATGGGCTTATAATCTAAGATTAATTGGAAATATTTCAACACATAATGGAATGTGGCAAATTGTGTCTTAGTGACTAAGGAGAAATCTTGGTTTTTCAGACCAGTAAAACAGAATGATTGGTACAAATTCTCATCTAAGAAGCAACCTTAAAATTCTGGTCCATCTTAAATCAGAGTTATTAAGATTACCACCACTGGCAGGGATGATTGCCTGGTTTCTCTGGGGTCGTGCCATGTATTCTTAAAAAGACATTATATTTAGTAATATAACTAGTCCTCAAAGAAAACACATCTAGCTTTAGGTTCTGCAAATTTACAATGACCATTTCACTAATACCATGTAATAAGAAATATCTGCTGTGTATAGAAATAGACATCCCATGCATATTAGTTGACTGAAAAGAAAATTCTTATAAAATTTTGAGGATTATAGATAAAAGGAAACAGAGCTTAATCAAGAATCCTATCTCAACTTTTATCCATTAAAGGTGAGTTTTGAAACCTAGAGAATCCTTAAAAGATTCTTTTCCAGGCTATCTTTTTCCATTGGATGGTTGTAGCTCCTTTGTCAAAGATCAAGTGACCATAGGTGTGTGGGTTCATTTCTGGGTCTTCTATTTTATTCCATTGATCTACCTGCCTGTCACTGTACCAATACCATGCAGTTTTTAACACTACTGCTCTGTAGTACTGCTTGAGGTCAGGGATACTGATTCCCCCAGAAATTCTTTTACTGTTGAGAATAGTTCTAGCTATCCTGGGTTTTTTGTTATTCCAGATGAATTTGAGAATTGCTCTTTCTAACTCTATGAAGAATTGAGTTGGGATTTTGACCAGAGAGCCAAATAACCCTATTAAAAATGGTACAGAGCTAAACAAAGAATTTTCACCTGAGGAATATCGAATGGCTGAGAAGCACCTAAAGAAATGTTCAACATCCTTAGTCATCAGGGGAATGCAAATCAAAACAACCCTGAGATTTCACCTCACACCAGTCAGAATGTGGTCAAAAGATCAAAAATTCAGGCGAAAACAGGTGCTGGTGAGAATGTGGAGAAAAAGGAACACTCCTACACACACACACACACACACACACACACACACAAAAGATTCTTTTCCTTGAGTTTCTGTGTTTTGCTAGGAACATGGTAAATTCACATATACATATAACTATATGATAATTGGTTATACAAAGGTATGTGTGTCTTTTTTTCATGTAAACAGGGAGATGAGAGAAACGGGGGTTTAAAAATAAGAGTATTGTGAAATGTGAAAGTTATTCTTACTAACCAATCCAATTAATTATTCTGACCTTTTGGCAGGAAATACAATTTGCATATTTTTCCAGGCAGCAACAGGGCTGCTGGGTAAGCAATTCTGGTTTCAGATGCTAAAGGCTGTTTGGAGGAAAGCCTTTCTTCCTTCTGTAACTGAGAGCTAATTAAGATAAGTCAATCCTAGCATACACAGAGTAGAGGATGGGATCAATGTTTTGTGTGAGTTGGGCTCTTAATGCTTTTTGCATCTGCGAAGTTCAGGAACGTGTGGTTTGATGATGTTTTTCTGGTTGTAAGGCACTGGCAACCTCACATTTTTATTTCGCTTGACAAAATAAAAAGCAGCTTGGTGACAGTAATAACTGGGAGGCAGATTAGACTGTTTGACCTAACCACATATGGCATTTTATAGTTTGCCTTCAGACAGCTCATCTTTTGAGACTTCCATCAGTACATAAAAGCAGAATTTAGCACTTAATGCTCTAATAACTATGGAACTTCTGGGGGGAGAAAAGACTACTTGGAGGGCATAAATCCCTTAGCATCAACATCTAACATCACCACTGCTCAACAAACTCTCTTTTTTGGACCTTCCATAGAGAACAGGATGCTTTGATGAACTAATACATTCATTCATTTCGTAACATCAAATGCTTTGATGTATTTTTCTGTAATCTTGTCATTTCTTCCCTGTTGTATGTAAAAAGTAACAATAGCTATTAAAGGGTGGTTTGTGTGCACAGCACATTTTTATACAGAGAATAAATAATGACTTTGGACTCAGCTGTCTGCAGAGCCTGTATATATCTTTTATGGTCTTCTTGTAAATGGGTTTGTGACATCCAGCCCACAGGATTGTTTGCATGATTTTAGGTAGGAGGTTGCATGGGACAGCTACCCCAGCAACCAGAGCCAATGACAGCCTTCAATGATTTCCTTTTGTAAAGCACATTTTACCATAAATGCATATTTACATTATTCAGAAATAGGAAACTTATATTGTTAAATAATTGCAGTAAAATCTAATACAAGTAGGTATTATGAAGGTACTAGAAATTAAGCTTTTTCTGTGCTCTTGGCAGAATGAGGATGGAGCCTAGAGTATTGCCTTCCTTGGGGAGAAATGTTCTCAAGTCCTCTGACAGGATGCTTTTAGTCTGTCCATGACCTATTTCAACAGGTAGAACAAATTCTCTACCTTAATCTCACAGGAGCTTGGGGCTTCCTGGCTCACCTCTTGAACCTTCCAGACTTCCTCACTAAGGGTGACCACAGAGTCTCATTCTGACACTGGCCATAGATTTTCCCCTGTATTTCATACTATCTAGTATGTTGAATGTTTGATGCTCGTGTGTGTGTGTGTGTGTGTGTGTGTGTGTGTGTGTGTGCATGTGCGTCTGTATTCCCCTATATTTTTAGGATATAAGCTCCAGGCAGAGAAGCATAGTTTTCTGTTCTCTTCACTAACAATTCTTCAACATACAATATTTTAAACTGGGTGGGTATTAATGGCTATTTGCTTAAAGTGTTACAAATTAGCCATTTATGAACCAATATGTTTTTCTATAGTATTTCCTGATCTGTTGGCTATGAATACAAGTACAGATAAGTGACTATAGTACAATCATGAGAAATTTGTGTGAGTAGTGAGCACACACACACACACACACACACACACACACATACACATACACACACTATGTGAAATTACGCAAACCTCATATTGGAAAGAAGCAGCATCCATAATCATGCTTGCTAGATCAAGAACAAGGAAAATAAGAGATTTCTTAATTATCTCATGTCTCTATCCAGTCATTAGAATGAAAATGTGCTAAAATAGTACTTCAGTTTCTTTAGATTCCTTTAAATAATAAGGAGTACTCCTAAATCATATTTAGCATTTTTATCTTGGTTCAGGGAAGGAAAATTGTATTAGTGTTTATAAAATACGAGTATCCCATGGATTAGGGGTCATGAAGAATACATCTTTGGTCCTGCTTCACATACAATTAAAATATTTTTGCTCCATATTAGAATTGAATGTGTGGGTTATATGTTACACCATTCTTGTTTGTTTGTTTTTAAGAAATATTTTGTTAGGTAGCTCAAATTATCCTCAGATCTATGATCCTCTTGATTCATCCTCCTAAGTACTGGGATTACAGGTGTGTGCCCCTGAAACTATTTACATAAATTTAATTGCATAGTCATGTGCTTTTCAAACTAATTCTTAATTAGTATACAAAAGAATGGGTTCTATTTGTTCAGGCAAGAACTGAGAAACAATCTGTCATATTCGAAAGAGACTTCTAACTTGGCAGACAGCTCAATTCAACTTTTGCCCTTCCAGTTCTAAGATTTGAGACTATAATGAACACCATGACCCAAGAATTTAAAAACTGCATTAAAGCCCATCAGATATCCTTAAAAAGAAAACAAATTAATTCTCTTCAAGAATCAAAATCTTCTAATAAAATTGTTTCTAAACTCAGTTTGATTAAGTCAAGGTCAGTCAATTAAAACCTGATGTGACCTGTCATATAATGTATTCTTATGACAAAAGGTACATGCCTATGTATCTTCTTATGTTTTAAAGATTACGGTTCACATGACATTATTCACAAAATAAAACTAAATGTGTTCTGTTTCTTCTCAGCAGGGAATATTGGTATTTTCCCTGCAAATACCAATCAAAATGTCCTCCAGCTTTTTCTTTTAAAAGGTTTCTAAACAAAGAAAGCTCCTCTGTGTTTGATGCTGATTTGGATGTAATGATAAATTTAAAATTAACATTTTTCGACCCTGGGTAGAGTTAGAGAAGTGACACTGACAGCTGGGGCCCATGGTGTATGCTGATCTCTATGTCATGGCTTAGTCAGGGTCCTATAGCTGTGAGAAAGCACCAGGACCAGAGGGACTTGTGGAGGAAAAGGCTTATTTTCTCTTTCAGCTCTAGTTCACAGTCCATCACTGAGACTAAATCACAGAGGAACCTGGAGGCAGGAAGCTAAGGACTAAAGCAGAAGTCACAGAGGCACCCAGCTTACCAGCTGCCCCACATGGCTCTCTAAACCTGTCTCTTTATAGCACCCATGTGCATTGCCTACAATCAGTATCAATTATAAATCAAACCAATACCCCTCAGTCTTGGCTACAGGCTCGTCCTAAGGAGGCATTTTACTCAGTTAAGATTCCCTTTCCCCAGATATGTCTAGGTTTGTGTTTTATTGACTACCATAGACCGATAAAAACCATGCTACCTCTCCATAGAGCCAAGGCTCTATGATTACCAGAGTAGCTACGTATGAGATTCGTAGTAAAATATTACTTTTTAAAAGTCTTAATAGGCTAATAGTGACTCTCAATGTATCTCAGATGATGTATGTCAAAATACAAAATTACCTCTTGCTTAGTCATATGTAGATCATGACTCATTCTCAATTTCACAAACATATACAGGTAAACATTGTCTATGAAAACGTCAAAGCACACAGAATTATCTGCTGTTTTTCTCAAATATTTACCATGCTCTATATAGCTACAAGGTAACTTAACTTGGCATATAACAAAATGTTAATTAGGTATTAATCTGATAGTTATAATAGGTAGTTATATATAGAATCTTTTTATCTTTTTTCTGTTTAACTTAATGCACTAGTTCTTTGATTCTACCAATCAGACAAATCATGTTTTATACAATTCAGTTTTAAGAATTATAATGAATGATTCTATACGTTATCATGTATAATATTATCAACTCCATCTTAAAGGTTAGAAACATTTTTTAAAGAAATATACAGCTGAGAACTTTTAGGTGTATACCTGCCTTGCTTACATATATAGCTGTGAACCACATGCATGCCTGGTGGCCACAAAGTCCAGAAAAAGGCAGTGAATCTCTTGGAACTGGAGTTGCAGACTAGTGAGACACTATGTAGATTCTGGAAATATAACACTAGTCAATCAGAAGAGTAGCAAGTGCTCTCAATTGCTAAATCATCTCTTCTGAACTGAGAACTAAATTCTGCACATATTTATATTAACTTACATATAACTATGCTATGTTTTTTTTAGCTAAATGAATATATATGAAATAAGGGGTTATTAGTTAATTCAAGATTATTGGAAATTAGTATATATATTCTAAACTATTCTAGAGTATTATTAAACATTTAATTCAATGATATTGAAACTGTTAGGATATTATAGTTGTCAATTTTGCCAATATATAAAGAGTTGGGATTGAGACAAATAGATCCCAGAATGCCTTAGGCTAGCTAGGATAGACTATATAGACAGCCTGCGCTACAGAATGAAAACCAGTCTCAAGAACTGTTGCTACTTTATATATATAAATTTGCTACTGTTCTGAGTTGGAATGTAAATATCTGATATGCATGGTATCTGATATTCAACCCCTTTGGTATCTCAATGTACAGGTTGAGAAACACATACTCTAGAAGATGTGTACATAAAACTCTACATACTATTTTTATATAGAATAAATTGAGATGCACACCATTTATTGAGCTTTCCTTCAATTGAAACTTTATGTACTTATATGTATTTTATTTCTAAACATATGTATTTTCATTTTTAGAATCAGTGGCTTTTATCAAGACTTAAGCATCTTAAATGGTCATAGGGAATAGAGATATAGCAAAGCATTCAGATGCTCTCAAGGAAGAAAGTGCTTAGGAGGGCCCACATGTATTTCTTCTACTAAGAGTGTGCTTCGTTTTAAATGGCATGTGATAGATTTTGATCATATGGCTATGTGGAGGCCATATGATCTCAAGAACACAGTGGGTGCCTGGGAGGAACACTGCTTGGTCTTACAGTCACCATTTTTTGACAACTACAGGAACAAATATTTGGACATGTTTTTATAACAACAAATTATCTCTTCCAATTACTCTCCAATTTACACTTGTGTTACTATTAACAGCTAGATTGTCCTTTCACACAAATAATAATGGCCTCAACCGCTGAAATGAAAATCAAAAGCAAGAAAAGCTTAGTTTTCTTAATACTGGGACAGAAATGTTAATTACAGAGGATATTGAAATATAAAAGAACTCCCTTTGCTGTCTCCAATCTCATTTGAACGTCTCAGGGGTTTAAATATAGTGTATACTTGGCAGATATTCATGTCTAGAAAATGAAGAGAAAGGAAAATGCCATACCAAAGTAAAATCTCAGATTCAATAATTGACACTAATCTTTATCAATCACAAATGACTGCTCTTGTTTAGGCAAAATTTCTTCCAGGAGGGCCACATTTAATTTTAAATTAATGTTTCTAGAAAATAGTTAATTTTATCTTTATAAAAAATATTCATGATGCAGTAGATGCTTGAATCTAAAAGAAAATCTTCTTGACTAATCTTTTCTAAAAGTACTGGACTAAAAGCAATTCAATTAGATAGAGATGCACACACACACACACACACACACACACACACACACCCCTCGCCTTTAAAATATGGCGAGCTGTTTTGTGTAGAAAAGACACAGAACAAGAAAGTTAGTTATTGTTTAATAGAAATATCTCATAAAGGAACATAAAACTGCATTCATGAAAGAGAATGAAAAAGAAAATATTATGTCAAGTGATTTTAATTGCCTTCTAGTGTTCTCAAAAAAAAACCCATTAAAATTGTATGCACATTTGACAGTGTTGAGTATTTAAATTAAGAGACAGGACTGCATCACCAACAAAGACCAAAATTCACATTACTATAAGAACAATAGAACAATTAATTTTTTTACACAGTTGGGTTTTCTAAAATGTAAATAACATCCTGCCTCTAGGTGGTTCTCAATTCTCCATTTCACTTAGTGTCCAGTCTGCAAGAACTTTGTCTTTGCAAGAACTAGGGAAGGAATATAGCAGGTACTCCTATTCTCTGCACATTAATCTAATGCCATAGTTCCATGTAGCCCTGGCTGTCTGGGAAATTGCCACAGTTCTAATGAAACCTGCTTTTTTTCCAACTTCACCATAATCCCATGATCACATCTCTCTTGGGACCTTTAGAGTTCACTTCATTGAGAGCAGGGCATGAGATTTTCCCATTGCTGTGTCTTCACAAAGATGACTCCCTTGATCTAGTCTACATATAACTTCTGCACCATGTCATTCTCTATCCAATATGTTTTTCCTCCCCTAGACTAATCCACCTGATTTTACCATGTCTACTTAAGTATTAATATCTGTCTTCTCATGAATATAAGCTCCAAGAGAGTAGGTGCTTATAAATATATATCTTGCTTATAAATCTAGTCTTAGTAACAGAAGACATACAACCAATTAAAACATTCGTGAAATAAAAAGTTATATAAATAAACATGTTTTCAGTGATTTATCCCCATTAACATAGGTATCTTTCCAGGAAACTATGGAATTAAATCTATCTTAACTAGAGCCTTCTTAGTCATCTGCAAACATGTATCTACTAGCAACTTTCATAACTGCCTACTTCATTAATGTGTTTCATAATACTCATGTCTGGTATTGTTTTGACACTGAAATAATGCTATTTTAAATCTATATTAAGGAACTGCCTTCTCAGGTGATTCTTAGCTTGTGTTTCAAAGATTACCTTATATTTAAAATACTAAGTGGCACACTCAATTTTAGAACCAAATCAATGTATTCTCTTTAAAGGGTCTTTGTATTGATCAATCATCGATCTTGCCTATAAAGTAATCCATTGATAAAATTCCTTGGGATGATTTGGTCATATAGCTGAATGGCAGGGAGCTTACCCAACACACAAACGTGCTAGTTCAGATGGCAGGACCAAATGAAATAAGATAAAAGTTAATAAAAATTATTCTGTAGTTTCAGTAAAATAATATTAAAATACAAAGCATATCTGAAGAAACATTTTCATACAATGCCTCAAAAATTCAGAAATTCCAATTATATTATTATATTAAACAAAGAACTTAATATTTTAAAGCTAGACAATAAATTTTCAAGGAAAAAAACTTCCTGGATAAAACATACAAACACACACAGACACACACACATACACTCATACACACACACACACACACACACACTAAATCATCTAAGAGGGAATATATTAAATTTTTACATTAAAAACCTGCAGTTGAAGAAGATAGCATCTACCTTCAATATTTAAATTCTGATTACACCTAACATTGTTTTTTTAAAAAATAAAATTATATATAGACAATATCATACAGATTTCTGAAAAAGCATGTTCACCCACTTTGTAGTTTCTTAATTGTTTGCAATTCCTCTGATGTTCTGCATTGCTCAGACATTTATATTTACACATTATATACTGCCTTGAGTGGTTTTTATTCTGTGCTGGGCATTATTCTAACCTCAACAGTACACTTTAAGGACAAGGTTGAGTTTCCTATAAGAGAGACACTTAAAAGAAACTTACCAGTAATCTCCTCTATTAAAAGAGCTCAATGATAACTTTTAATTTTACATCTCATTTGAAAGTCGTTCTATGCAGTGAACAAGATGTTCTTATGCTGGTTATTACTTTTTAAAAAACAGAAGAACTGGCTAAGTCAAAGTCATCAATAATCAATGAGAGCAAGGTCAAGTCAATTCTAGGCATACTACAGGCCATGATGGAGATGGACTGAGGAGATGGAGTAAGGCAAAGTGAACAAAATATTACAGTATTAAAAGTCATATCATTGGAGACCCTCTCACAGACTTAGAATCAATTCTTGGAAAAGGAGACCTCTTGTAAATGTCCAGGCTAACTGACAGTTGGCATGAGTCCACTTGAGCAGACAGATGCTAAGACATGGTGGTACTATGTGATGTTAAAATCCTATTTCCCCTCCATGCGAAATCACTGTCAAAGTTTTGCTTTCTCTTTGTAAATCATGCTTGAATTCGCCTGCAGGATCAAAAATATCTGTGCTTCTGTTCTCCAAAACCCAGAGAACAGCAGTGAGCCAGCTGGCAGAGCCCTGCTGGCTGCCTGCCATGTCGGCTGAGGTTGCAATGTGGCCCCAAAGGGAAAAACAATCATGAATTCTGTTTAACTAGAGCCATAGAATGGCATTTGTTCCTTGATGGACTGTGGATCTATTACTAAGACGAACTGGATTAAAGCCATTCAGATCCTACTTTCTGTGACTCTGGGAAGATCAGAGAGCTGAGGAAGTTTTCAGAAAAGAGATTATGTTTGTTTGTCAGTCTTCAACACAATGACGAAACAAACAAATGGAAGGTAAACATTGAGGAAACAACTTTAATAAAACCCACCATTTCCAACTGAATATTTTAGCTTGCTACTGGAATTCCTGAGAGGTGAGATGATAAAGAAAACATTAACAGTGTTTCTGTTAGGCCTTTTCCCAAGAATACTGGTAATTAAGGCACTTCTAATCTCCAAACAAGGCTATGAAGCAGTACATGGCTTATTTCAATTTCACAGATGAGAAAGATGAGACCAGATCAAATAATCTGCTCAGTACTGCATTATGAGGGCAAAATACAGAAACACTTGGCACACAGGGGAAATATTTAATAACTATAATCATTTACATCCAAGCATTATGGATGCCTTAGGAAACCTGGCTGGCAATACAAGGCTTTTCAGTCTGGAATCTCTATCTTCTTGAGGAGTAAATGAGGAAGACTATGCAGGGGTTCTGAGTGGCCTCCACACTTGGGCTCACTTTCCAGCTTGGTAATTTCAGGTCTGCCCTGGAAAAAGATCTGTGGTTACACTCTCTGTTTAATATAAGAGGACACTAAAAGCTAGGCATCCTCTAGGCAACAAAGCACATAGCATTTCCAGGTAGGAAGAGAATACTCCCAAGTTTCAAATTTGAAATGTATCTTTACTTATTAATAGGTCAGTGCTAATTGTGGAAGAGCTGGAGTTGATATATATATATATATATATATATATATATATATATATATATATATACATATATATATATATACACATACACACACATACACATACACAGACTCTACACACACACTCTACACACACACATACACACTCTACACACACATACTACACACACTCTACACACACACACTACACACACACACACACACACACACACACACACAGTGTCCTAACACAGAGACTGCCTAAGTGCTTAATAAGGTGTGTAGATTGGCTGTACTGGAACTGAGATTATCAGTGTCTGGATGTAACTAGAATAGATGTTCAGTTATCATCGGACTCCTTTTAAGAGGATCAGGATATACCATGCCTGTGTGTCTACACAATAACCATAGGTTGCTGTTTTTCAGGCTTGCCAAGTTTCATCAAATAATGAAGATACACACTTCCTTGTACATAAACACTACAAATGAAAAAAAAAACATGTAACTACCTGTGACAATTAATGCTGTCAAATTCATTTCAGCCATGAAAGAAACTTCTATGTACAATTGTGAAGGATTTAGCTAGATCAGGTGAGCTTGTCTGCATTCCTGTCCAAGATGTCAAGATTGACTGGATGTATTTAAGTTTGAGGACTTACTTTGTATATGGACAGAACTCTCATAGGTTTGGGTATTGGACAGCACAAATCTGGGGAGGCAAGCTGATCAGGAGCAATTACTATTCTCGTCTTCCTGATTGTGGATACAGTAGGATCTTCTGCCTCAAAATCCCCCATCAGCACCTGCCTACCATGATGGGCTGCACCCTGGAACTGTCCTCTGAAATAAACTCTTTCTCTGTAATAGTTATTTTTGTCAAGATATTTTATCACAGCAACAAGAACAATAATTAATACAATTATTCAAAGCACTCTCCATTACTAATAAGTACAGTCTTACGTTAGTACCTTTGAACTGAGAGAAAAGTAACTTTTTTTTTCTTTTTTTGAGCTACAAAAATCATTGGTAGTATACTGGTATTTCACATAAGTTAAGAATAACTAGGCCCGAATATTGTTCAAATTATATATTTAAAAAAGGAGAAAGGGCTGCAATGCATCATTTATTAATTTATTCACAATGGTGCTATGCATTTAAATGAAGTGTTTGTTGGCTATTTATATGAACTATGTAACAAATGCAAGTTTGAAGTAAAATAGATCTTGAAAACTTTGGCCTACAGTGTACTGTGAATGTATTCATGGGCTTACTAAGTATATGACAAAGGGACTTGTGGATATGATTTAAGAGTTTGAGAGAAAGGAGCAATAAAATTTGCAAATGAAGATTTTTAGTAACATGAACTAATTTTGCAGAAGAAGAGAATGTTTTATCAGTTGAATTTAAATTTCCTTAATCTTTTAAAAGTACCAAACAGTAAATAAAGCATTACTGCTTTTTCCTTTCTTTGTATTCATCAAGGAGAAAGAAGTAAGGGTAATTCTGAAAATTTCTTTTCACATTTTTAATATCTTAAGGATTATATGTTAAATTATTTTAAGAAAAAAGTTAATGGCTTTCATATGTATATTATAAGCACTTAATGGAAATATCATTAACTCTTAAATTCTAAATTTACATGAGACTACACTAATGGAAGATATTTTCTCTCCTGAGATGGATGTCTGAGTTATTTCCAATTAAACTTGTAATTTTAAGTTTCAGAAGATGTTTATTTATTGTCTTATGAAGAACAGCATTCAGGTTAAACTGGAGTAGTTACAAATAAACATTTTATAATAAAATTACTTTTGTTCACTGACCTTATATTCTTTATTTAACACAAAATAGTAACTACAATATTTCCATATGTGATATTCCCAAAGGCATTTTCCTGGTTATTTGTCATATACCAAAGGCAATATTTTTAATTCAGCAGAAAACACAAATCAACATGAGTACTTTTTACACAATTACAAATATTTAAAATTTATAATAACAAAAATGAAAATGATTCTGTATCAGTATTTTATTTTTAAAACAAAATGCAGTATTTCAAGGCACCATTATTGTGTAGGGCATATACAAATACTAACTCTTTGCTAACTTCTAAAACAAATATTATGCTACACCAAGCATTTGACAGAACGAGCATTATAATTGAAGACTTTTTGGTTATTTCATTTCATTTTGAAGACTTAATCTTACAATCTTAAATGCCATAAATTACTTTAACGGGTAAGCTTTTATTATCTTTTCACATTTTGAATTCAATGATTTTATTTCTTAAAAGAAGCTATTTTATTTTGAGTAACTCATTTCAGTAAATAGCTATTTTGATGTTTTTAAAAAATTCTTTGGGAAAACTGAAAGGACATACAAACATTTCTGGCTAGTATGATTAACATTAACTTTTCAACTTTAATTTTTAAGGGCAAAATTAAATACAGTTATAGTATATAACATGTTTTATTACATATTTAATTTAGAAAATTGCCAGGCAGTGGCTGGCGCATGCCTTTAATCTTAGCACTTGGAAGGTAGAGGCAGGAGGATTTCCGAGTTCGAGGCCAGCCTGGTGTAGAGAGTGAGTTCTAGGACAGTCAGGGCTACACAGAGAAACCCTGACTCAGAGAGAGAGAGAGAGAGAGAGAGAGAGAGAGAGAGAGAGAGAGAGAGAAAGAAAAGAACATTGAAATCAATCTAATTAACATGATTTCTATTTACAAATGTAGTATATAACATAATGTATAATATGTAGTATAATGTATAATATATAATAGAAAATATGTTTTGTATATAAATATGTTCATGAGGTAATGTGCATTTTTCTGTACTTAAAATTTGTTGTGATGAAACTCAAATTTAACTTGATAAAATTTCAAAAACGTAACATACTGTTTTAAAATGAAGTCATCATGATACACAATCAGTCCTTTAAATGTAATCTACTCTTTAACTGGAAGTTTGGGTTCTAAGTAACATCTGTCCAAGGGCCCTGAACCTCAGCACAGAACTCCCCAAAGTAGGCTAGCTGACTGGCTGTCAACTCCCAAGCCCTACCTGCCTCTGTCTTCCCAGAACTAGGATTATAATAGATGCACTGCAGCAGCAAGCCTGGCTCTTTACAATGAGGTGTTGGAGATCGGAACTCCGGTTCTCATGCTTATTCAGCACCCACTTTAAATCATGTGTCGTCTCTCCAGTTCCTTGGAATTCAACTTCAATTCCAGATGTGACCGGGGTTGTGTGTATTTATTTTCCCTTCTCTAGTGTTGGATGCTGTTATATTAATGACTAGCTTATAATTAGTTCTTACTATTGTTGGCTCTCTTGATAAGCATTAATAGGTGCTGTCTTATTAAATTCTGACAAGTCTCTGTAGCATATAATATTATTTTGATGTTCATTTGCTAGTGAAGAAACTCATGCTCAGAGTGAGGAAGGTTAAAGACTCCATGTCACATAGCTAGGAATGAATGAGGCTTGGGCGGAAGCTTCTGCCAGGATGACTCTAGGATGAGAGCAGTAGCCGCTGATCTTTTTTTGATGGAGAAGAGTAATTAAAAGTCACAATTATTCATAAATAATAAGATTAAGATGAGCATTGTGGCACACATCAATACTCCCAGCAAGTGGGAGGCAGAAGTGAGAGGCAGGTCAGGCATTTGAGGACTTTCTCAGCTGCACAGCAAATTAAAGATCAGCCTGGGTTACAGGAGAGACACTGTCTCAAAAAAAAAAAAAAGGCACAAATCAAAACAAGCCAAAGCTCAGATACATAATAAGAATAGATATATCAAAAGTTCTGCAAAGAGAACATAACATTAAAAAGGAGAATTTGGAGAGACCTAAGTTTGTTAAGGAACATTTCAAGGCAGAATAGAGGCAGTGTAGACATTGGTCCAGGTGGTGTATCTCCTGATATTTCACAGGTCTTGGGAATATTTATCTATCATCTATCTATCTATCTATCTATCTATCTATCTATCTATCTATCTAATTATTTTTGTTTTTTTCAAGACAGGGTTTCTCTGTGTAGTCCTGGCTGTCCTGTAACTCACTCTGTAGACCAAGCTGGCCTCGAACTCAGAAATCTGCCTGCCTCTGCCTCCCAAGTGCTGGGATTAAAGGCATATGCCACCACAGTCTGGCTCTGGGGACCATTTTAGAAAACAAAATATTAAAAGCAAAACAAATGCAATGGTGGGTGGAGAGCATTGTGCCTTTGCTAACAGTGGGACACATCTCTGCTCTTTTATGAAAGTTGTCTCCATTGCTAACCTTCTTATTCTCCTATATCTCTGAAAAGGCTCTGCAAGAGGAAGCTAAAGGCTGAGTTCCAGAGGGGAAACTGACAGGAAATCCTTTTCCTTGTCTTAGCAATAGGAAGAATATGTGTCTAAAAATACACTTCAACTTTTTTCTAACTATGTCTCCTGGTGTGTACTTCTTGATCTATCTATGCAACATGGGGTAACTTTCAGTCTTTATCTGTCCCTTTATGCTGCATGTTTACTTAAGAGACATGAATTTCAGTCACACATTCACACTCACTGTACCAATTTTAACAGTACTCATATTAAATTTTATTTAGGTGAAAGTCATGATAGTATTGCCACTATCTCCTAATAGCAAAGACTTCATAATATCTGTCTGATGCTTTTAATTTTTTGAATACCCAGGAAATGGTACCACTTAGACATTTGTCTCAGTATAAATGGAAAAAGTATGCCTACATGAAATGGTTTTGAATGTTACATTTAATGTTGATTCAAATTTTGCATATGGTAGGGGTTTAAAAAGAGATCAGTCTTAAAATATTATTGTTAAGGTGATGGTATAGCTAATTGTCATAGATTACCTTTTATGTACAAGACCCTGGTGTTGTATATAAGTGCAGGAAGAGAAATTGGTTTAGATTCTCCATAAAATTTTTTTTCAGTTAGACAACTACGTAGTTAATATCTATTAACCACCTCATCAAGTCTGCTACAGGCCAATAAAAAGTAAAATAAAAATAGATTAAGATCAGAACTAGGATTTGCAAATTTAAACAAGGAACAAAACTACTGGCTCTTCTCTCTATTGCAGTTAATAAATTGCTTATAAATTCTGTGGAACTGTACCTGCCCAATCTATGCATACTGGTTACAATGACTAGAATTGCAATGAGAGCTGGAAACACTCTGGCAGTTCTAGTTCATTAGCAGAGCAACTCATCTGAAAACTTAGTTAATGTAATGACAGCAGTACCATAATATTGGATATCTTATTTTCTTTTTAAATTATTTATTTATTTATTTATTTATTTATTTATTTATTTAAAACTCCAGATTTTATTACCTTCCTGGTCCAACCTCTGACTGTTCCACATCCCATTCCATACTTCCTCCCTGCTTCCCCGTCTCCAAGATGATGTACCCACCCTGATCCCCAACCCCATCCCATCAGATCTCTAAACTCCCTGGGACTTCCAGTCTCTTGAGGGTTAGGTACATCTTCTCTGACTAAACCCAGACCCAGCAGTCCTCTGCTGTATATGTGTTGGAGGCCTGAGGGCAAACAGAAAGAATGGAAACAGGCAACTCCGGAGGTAGGAGGTAGGGGGCCCTCCAGAATGTACCAGAGACCAGAGAGGAGAGAGTCTCTCAGGGACGAATCTTAGATGAAATGTCCTACAATAGGGAGTGGGAACTTGCAGAGCCCTTCTCCAGCAGGAAGACAGGGCATCAAATGAGGGAAGGGGTTGCCATCCCAGTCAAAACTCTCACCCATAATTGTTGCTGCCTGAAAGAACTGTAGGGATAGAAATGGAGAGGAGCCTGAGGAAGAGAAGGATATCTTATTTTTCTAATTCAAAATTTTGACGTAAGTATGCCAGGAGTTCACTGTCAAAGTGACTCATATTAGGATATATATTCAGTGATTCCTACAATATTGTGAAACTTTCAAAACCAATTCCCCTCACTGTTGTACATCACCGAGCACTTCTGCTGGGTAGAGGTGAGTTGAGTACAGCCCAGTCACATGCACACTTGCATCTTACAAATACCAAGTTAGGCTTCACTTTCTTTACCATTTTCACTCCATGAATTTATTATTTTATTGAGTGCCAAGTCAGACCATTGAAATGTTATTTTCTTTAGCAAAACCATATCTTCCCTGTGTCTAAATCTAAAATCCTGGTAGCATCCATGTTAAAGCCAGTGTGCAGCAGTGGGGAGAGAGAATGAGCCAAGACTTTGCCTTCCGGGCTAATGACTAATTTTGAGACAGATTCTTAACACTGACCTCCAATTTAGTGAGTGGCTCAGGTTTAGCTTAACATTCACTTGCTTTGCTCTTCCAAATACTGAGATTACAGGCATATGTTACAATGTTGCATGACTTCACTCATCAAATTTTCCATATTTCATATTATTAAGTATTGGGTTAAAACACTTTGGGGGCATTTAATTGAAATGGCTAAGCCCTGGGCTGTTGGTAACTGATATGATTTTTAAAGGGTGTTATGTTTAGAAGCCAATAGGTGCTATATTTTGAGTACTGATAAAGTTGTACTTTTGCAAATAATGGTAATTTGCCAAGCTAAGATGCTTAAATATGGTATATTCATACCAATGAATCACAAAAACGAGGCTAACATGTATGTTCACATTTTGCCTATTGAAACGTGCAAAACATCATTCTACTTGAACCATCCTTCTTGATCATATTCAGCAAGGACTCCTTAAATGCATAGTTCAAGTATATCTTACAAAATAAGGAAGGGAAACTAAGTATCCTGCCTTGATCCTCAATTGGATTGCACAGAGAAACAATCCAATCATGGCAATCAAGAATGGCGTGAATAGAAGCCAGCATTTCCACATAAGACATAGTTGTAACCATATTCGTAGTTACCTTAGATGTTCTAGAATCTCCTGAACATATTTTCCACATAGAAATGTTACGTAGAATACCTTTCAGCACTTAAACTTCCCAGGACTGGGTTAGCAGATCCAACAAGCCATTCCTGAGATGCTGTGCATGGCAGGGTAAGCCTTGTCAACTTTAGTTGTCACTCAGCCTTTGAGGAGGGGATGCTGATGCATGTCAATGTAATGGGTATTACCAAAATTGAGATCTGTGGCTTTCTTCCTGAGAAATCCAAATCGTCATGGATTTCTTTGCACATCTCTGACAAAATTTCCTTTCATCTTACCTTTATGCTACAAGTTCCAAGAACTTTAAAAGTTCTCAAAACAGACTTGTAGATAGTAATAAATACCCAATGACTATTATTTTACTGTTACTACTTTTCAATCCACCAACTTGTATTCATGATTTTCTTGAAGAAGCTGCTACCTTGTATAACACTAACAGTGAGCCCAGAATGCTGATGACCAGAATGCTTGCATAAGCCAGTAGCTAGGTTTTCCATTTCTGACTCAAGTAATGATGGTCTTGAAATCTGCTTTTCTATAAACATGAAGATGATGATACATAATGGTATATGAGGAAAAATATGTGAAAGTGTTTTTCACAGCATAGAACTGCAACATGTTTGAGGTTATCAGTTATTTGTCATTCCCGTCCAAAAACTGCAACATCTTAAGAAATCAGTGAATATCAAGAGCCCATTTAGTGCCTAATGATCTGAGTTATGAAAACAAAACAAAGCAAGGTAATCAATGAGCTAACCACAAAGATCTCTTGGTCCTGCTTGCAATGTTACAAAATAGGTGAGATAAGTACATGAAGAATCAATACAATTGATTCTCAATAAGCAATCAATATATCTAAAAATGTGGGGGGATTAATGTTGGTATCACTCTATCAGATGTTTGCTTTCTATACAAGCATTGAAGATGAAGAAACTTTTAAATTGAGTAGGAAGAATGAGAACAGAGAGCTTGTAGAAATGCCAACAGATTTGGAAGAATCAGAAAGATGGATAAAGGGAAAATTCAGGGAGATGTTTCTAGAATGGAGGGAGACAGTACTCATATGAGAGCGAGACCCCAAAACATTACAGTCAAGAAAATTATGCAGTAGGGGAAGGGAAGATAACACAATGAGCAAGAAGTGCATCATGAGCTGTTTAATTCTAAGTGCAGTATTTCTGACATGATCCTGGGGAAATCAACTGGGAAATGTCAGCGTTGTTTCTTCAACTCAGATAAAATAAAAGCTCAATGAGAAAACACACTGGTTATGCTTAAAAAAAAACAAATATAAATGAGACTGAAGGTCAGTATATACTTAGAATATAATTTGCTATTAAAAACTGTGATATATTCTCTCATAATTGGGCTACTGTCTTTAACCATATATCTTATGATGGTCATTGATATTAGTAGTTACTTTGGAAATAGTGGTTTGATATTTTTCAGACATCAGTCAATGTTTTACAGTCTAATTCATAGTGGCTGAAATATAAATGCAGGATTTTGCCATTCAGTATTTCATCCTATGAAACTTATTACTGCCTTATATTTAATAACTTTTACTTCATTATAAATCAATACAGTCCTCATCATGAGCTCTTTATTATATTCCCAAACACTGATTAATATTAATCCCAAGGTTCTCTTAATGCTTCCCCCCCCACAAAACAGAAATCTCAGATACCTTTTTAAAGAAAAGTCTCATCTTTAAATTCACAGGAGGTTTCCATTATTCATTTCATTTATGATTACTGAGTCTCTTCTTTACATGGCATACACTTACCCACACTCATTTTATATTGCTATTTATGTATAGTATGAGCTTCCCTTACTCAGTAGGTCCTTACCTGGAGGGATGTGCTATGTCTATGTTTTCAAACCTACTTGGGATCCTAAGTCTTTACATTGTGATAGAACCTCAGCTTCTTCCTCTGTATGCATAATTATGCAAATGTATACACTAGATTTTCTATTTATTTTCAGAGAACATATTCTGAGTTCTCAAGGAAACATGATCTGGTGAGATAGCTCTGTGAGTAAAGCAGTTTGCTGGCAAAGCCTAATGGATTTTTAGATCCCAAGTGTACTGGCTGGTTCTGTGTCAGCTTGACACAGGCTGAAGTTATCACAGGGAAAGGAGCTTTGGTTGGGGAAGCACCTCCATGAGATTCAGCTGTGGGGCATTTTCTCAATTAGTGATAAAGGGGAGAGTGCCCCCATGGGTGGTATCATCTCTGGGCTGGTATTCTTGTGTTCTATAAGAGAGCAGGCTGAGCAAGCCAGGAGAAGCAAGCCATTAAGGAACATCCCTCCATGGCCTCTGTATCAGCTCCTGCTTCCTGACCTGCTTGAGTTCCAGTCCTGACCTCCTTTGGTGATGAACAGCAGCATGGAAGTGTAAGCTCACTAAACCCTTTCCTCCCCAACTTGCTTCGTGGTCATGATGTTTGTGCAGGAATAGAAACCCTGACTAAGACAACAAGTATTAGAAGGAGAGAACTCAGTTCATTAATCCATTCTCCATGTGTCTACATACATACATACATACATACATACACATAAACACACACACACAAACATACACATAAACATACAATAAGAGTAAGTAAATAATTTTAAATAACTTAATTAATGCATAATAAGCAACTTTTCGAGTAAGCCTTTGGTGGAATGGTACTATTTGGTATGGCCATACAGATGTTGTTTTTTATTTATTTTTCTTAATGTTAAACAAAACAGAGAATATTAAAAAGTAATTTTCCCACAATATAATTTTCCCAAAAAGGCAGTAGCAGATCATGGAGGATCCCTTTCAGAACCAATTCCACTCACTCTAAATTCATGAAGCCTTCATGCATCTTTTTCTGACATCAGGTAGTGTATGTAGTGTCTTTCAGGCATAGAACAAAAGGTGAGTTTTTTTCCTGCCACACTTCTAGATGCCTAGAAGTTAGGCCAATTTTTATCTACTTGCCCAGAGGCAACAAATTTGCTGACAAATGGATGGAGAAAGCACATAAACCGTGCTAAAAATAAAATCAAATCAGTGTTATAAATTGGACCACGTATGAGAGGTGTTTAGCTCCACTGCTAATAAAAACAAGAAAACGACATTGTGAGGCATCAGCAGCCTGAGCTGCCCACTGCTATGCTAATCCAGAGGCTATGAATTCCTCAGAAATGCACAGAGAAAACATCTGCAACAATATTGCTTCAACACAAAGCAACGAAGAGGAAATTATTTCCTTGTTCTCTTCCCCACTCTAGCTACTGAATCATCTTTTCCAAATGATCCTTCAAGACTCTAAGTTGGACAGCATTATGGTTTTGCTAAAAAAATCTAGCATGATTTTCTCCTCCCATCTCAATCATAACAGAACGTAACATGCCCAGCACCACACAGCGCTGCGTGGCCTTGGCAGAGCTTCCTCTGGTCACTCTACTGGACACAATGACCTTTGTTTCCCTGAGAGCCAGGAGGCATTGGTCCACCTTCAAGCTTTTACTCATCTGTGACTTGTATGGGCTGTCCAAGTTGAGAATGCATCCTTCTTCAGTCCCCTAAACTGGCATACAATATTAACAGAAGAGGGTAAAGAATTCATATCTTACCTTGGATGCAGAAGATGTGTCACTAACAAATGTCAGTTGAGTAAGGTTCCCACCATGAAGTGTAGGATTCAGAGGGAAACTAAAAAATGAGTAAGATGTGCTTGGGATAAACCAAACCAACAAGGTTAATTCACTCATCAGTATCCACAAGAGTTTTATAACTGCCTCCTTAGTAAATCCCCACAGCATCCTGTAAAGTGGGTATCTGGGGTATGGCTGAAACAATACAGAAACCACCTAGCATCCTACAGAACAGAAGGTCAGTTTGAATCAGTGTGGTAAGCATGGATTCTTCATTGACTTAATTTCCTAATTTAGTGTAATGTTGCTGGAAGAAAAATAGAGAAATATGTACACTATCTCGGGGATATCTGACAGTTACTTATTCTCAAATGAAAAAAATCAACTAATCAGAAGTACTTAAAAATAATGTTTTTATTTCTGTAATGATTTCATTATTTTGCCCTTATCTAGAATATTTGGCTTTCAGACAGATTTAGATGTGTTTTCACACCCAGAGGATGTAAGATCACAAACTGTTCCCATTACAAAGAAAAGAAACAAACAAGAAAAGAAAAAAAAACTTGTAATGCTATGATTTTGAGAGGATACAAGTTACCAAAATAATTGGGGAAGAAACTGAGTTAAAAATTTAGCCACATTTATTTAGAGTCTATCTCTATATCCTACTTCAAAATTCCTTTGACTAAATTTAGTCTCATTAGTATCCTCATCTATTACATATGAATCTATTACATACTGCTTTAAAATCGGCTAAGTATTCAACATTTGTCAAACAAATTATACTTAGGTTTCCCAAAAATATTTAAAAAAATGTTTTCAGAGTCTGCTCAAAGGATTCTACCACATGGTGTTTGCCAACCCTTGACATTTCAGGGGAAAGTGAAAACTGGTCCCCTTTTAAGCACTTGGAATTGAACCCTGGAACTTATGTGTGGTGGACCAGTGCTCCACCACCAAGCTATACTCCTAAAGTATTTTTTTGAAAATTCTGTTTTCTGAAACAGTGTCTCACTAAGCTGCCTAGGTAGACCTTCATATTGGGAGCCTCCTCCCTCAGTCTAGTAAGTAACTGGGGTCAGTCAGGAGTCTCCAGGTTTACCTCAAAAAGTACATAGTTATAAAGAGTCATCTAGGAGGTCTAAAATCACCATCTACCTATAGTAGTGATTCATACAGAATTTGAACTTGTATTGAACTATGATGGTGTCACTGTGGGATGGTCCATTTAACTGTGAATGTCTATATTATATCAAAAATATCTAACTAAATATTTTGTCTTCATTATTCACCATAGAGGGGACTCTATTAGTCTACAATATAGGGTATAGAGAAAACATTGGTCCAAAGTCCACATATTCCCTTATAGTTTAATGCATCCTCTCATCCTTTCAACAAATGTCTTTTTCTTTTTCTTTCTTTCTTGGTCTTGAACCCCTTATGCAGTTGAGGATGATCATGAACTAATTCTCTTGCCTATACCTTTTGGTGTACTCTGGTTCTAGGTATGCAGTAATGGATTTAGTACTGGGAATAAATCTAGCATCATGTGGTGCCAGACAGATATTCTATTGAGTTATATTTCCAGATAGTCCCTGACAAAAAATTCCTTTTTAATTTAAAACATTTTGTTACGGTTACCTACTTGTTTAGTGTGTGTGGGGACATGCATGTGCATGTGTGGGGGGGTGAGTGTGTGAGTGGATTCTGGGTAAAGACCTCCAGGAAACCTTTCTGAAACACCTATCAATAAGCCAAGTATTATATGAAGGGCACCACAGAAGAAGATATGGGGCATAGAGCAAGCCTTATGTCTGGTACTTTCTGCTTCTAGTGGCTTCTAACAGTGTTTGGTAAATAGAAAATGGCAAAATGCAAGCGATATTATAAGTACATCAATGGGAGGTAGAATTTGCATAAAGAGATCAGATCATATACCTTAGGAGGAGTCCAGATTGGGCTAAAATGGAATCACTTTAAAATTGTCTCTGGACAGAGATGAGCCCACAGGATATAGTTTGTTTTTTCTCTTTCCTCTATCTGCTTCCTTTCCTACCCTAACCCTCACTTCCTTTGAAGATAGTTACTGGGTCCTGGCTACTTGTTTTGTTTGTTTGCTTGTCTGTTTATTTTTGTTAATATTTTTCTGTCATCTCCCTCTGACACTATAATGAGCAATGAAATAATCCAACTTACTTTAGTAAAGCTAGAAGCTGCCAAATTTGTATGCCTACTTTAGAAAACTCACCACTTTTTTCTGTTCAACAAGATATAAGAGGGTTTGAGAGTATGTATTTAAGGACAAGTACTCTTTATCTGCCTGGGAAGATACCCATGAATTAAACACATTCTCTAACCCTAGTGGGCCCATTAACTAACAAGGAGATGGTCATATAAAAGGATAATTATAAAAAACAGATAAATGTAGAAAAATTCCAGTATATTACACATTCTTTGAGCTAAAGACAGAGGGTAAGAAATTTTATTTGAGGAACACATATTTAAACTGAATTATACAGGATGGGTACCATATAAGGTATACATGGTAGGAGATAGAAAATGTTCACAGAGGATGAACAGCAGGGAACTCTTAGGAGTTATAAATGATGTAGTGATTCTAGGCCAGGATGCCACAAGAGGCCTTGTAGACCGTGTTAACGATTTCCATTAATATTTAAAGTTATAAATGCTTTAGCCCAGTCTTCACTGTTTGTTCCATAGACAAATTTTCCCATCAGTGCTTTAAAGGGAGAGAATCAGTTATTCTGCATACATCTTCTTCCCTCTACAAGTTTATCCATAAAGGTAAAAATGAGTTCAATGTGTTGACCCTGTTTAAACAAAAGGCAGCTTACAGCTATCAGCTGAATTTCTCAAAAGGTAGCACAATGCTTGTTGGAAAGTGGTCCCAGATGGACTGTACACATTAGAAAGATAAACAAAAGACATGATAATTCACACAAAATTGCCAGCACACAAACATAGAAAAATACTATAACTTTGACCAAGGATTCTCCCAGTATATTTCAAACATTTATAGTTAACCTATTAAGATATGTTACCACTGCAAATTACTATCATTTGCACTGTAGTTATATGCTAAAGATATTTAGAATGCATTGCTATTCATTGAGAAAATATAATACATTTAAAGAAGTGTTTTAAAATCTAGTTTGTGGGGTTAGAAGTATGGCTAAGTGGGTAACAGCACACACTTTGATGAAAAGGACCCAGGATCATTTCCCAGCATCCACATAAGGTGACTGATAACATCAGTTCAGGAAATCTGATGCTCTCTTCTGACCTCCAAGCACCTGTATCGTGATGTGTGTGTGTGTGTGTGTGTGTGTGTGTGTGTGTGTATTAGTGTTATTTTAATTGGTAGTGACCAGGATATTTTTTATTAGCTAGGTAAAAGTAAAAATTAAACAGCAAGCATGAGGCTGTAAAGGGAAATACTTATGTGCATATTTGCTTGATGTAAGTAAATGTTACTTAATGTAAGTTAAAAAATGTTACAAAATATCATTAGTGGATTTATTAATCACATTTTTCTATCAAATGTTTCCTTCTTATTGTCCTCTTGGGAATAAAGAATCAAAGAGAAAAAAAAACGTTTTAAAATCCTGTAAAACTCAGTTTAGTTTCACATGAACAAAACCTCAAAATCAGAACACACATGCATGACAAGACAACAGAACACAGAGCTATTTAATTCCACTGATAGGGAATACATATTAACTTGTCCCATGCAGACCAGAGTACCATAGCAAATATGACTCCATTTTAAAATATGTGGTTATTATCAAGCTTATAGAGAATCTTAGGGAAGGAAAAAGTGGGTCACTTAAGATTGACACTTTAATTATCAGCTAATAACTGTGGCAGCAGTCGTTTCACACAGGACAATGGGCATCTGTAAGCACCTGTTTTACTATCACAGAGTGACCTAGGCAGGCTTGGGGTATTATCTTCTTGAAACCAGGATATGAAACAAGATAAAGGCAAAATAATTTCCGGTTAATACTTCAGGACCTCTGTTGTCTAAATGATAATCAACACAAAATGATTTGTTTTATTATGTTCTCGGTATTTATTTACATTTGTCTCAAAACTCTAAATTAGAGTTTTGCAGGTTATAATAAAAAATATACTCAAAAGGAAATTACATTGAAAAAGTCATCATTGCGATAAAAACCCACTGAGTACACTCAAGTCCAAAAAAATAATAAAATTGGCATGAAGGCATGTGCTTGATTCTCTCAGAAATTAAAAAGAAAAAAATTTAACAAAAGATGTATGGAAAGTGTATCAGGGCATATTCCAACATATGATAATGGAGAATAAAAATATTTATTCATAAAGAGTGGATTCTGTATGTATAGAGTATTCAGAAATAGTTTCCACTGACCTTATGCTCAATATTTATAACCCTGAAACCACTATAACATACAGACAAACAAGGATATATTGCACAGAAATAAATCCCATATACTTAGGAAATGGAGAGATCAAAGATGTTTGTAACACTGGGAGATTCTTGATGATTGCAGAATGTTTTTAATTAGAATGTTAAGGCAGAGTAAAAGTCAATGAAGCAGTCCTGGATGGTTCCATATGGAGACCTGGTTCTGCACACTTCTGTGATGGGTTTTCCTTTGACAGCAATTCCTTCACCTGACAGCCACTGGGCTGTCTCCCTCTTCCTTTATGTCTCCACTGCTATGTTTTTGTTTTTTTTTCTTCTTCAGTTTTCCCAACTACAGTTGTTTGATTTATTAGCTTATTTGTGATTTCCTAGTGACCACTTCTGTTTGAAGCTGCTGTGGTTCTATTTTGTTGCTGTTATTAATTTTCTGTCTTTTCTCCTATCATGTAAACTCCATAAAATTAGAACCCTTATCTATTATGTTTTTGCCTATATTGCCAGCATCCAAACAGTGCTTGACATAAGACAGGCACATTACTATATATACTGAAGAAATAATACTGTGGTTTGATATATTATATACTGAGTACCAAACAAGTTAGTGTCATTATTATATTTGTATTTCTGTATAACTATTTAGAAGTAATATGTCCTCTTGGATCCTGTCATTTCAAGTGAACAAAGCCTCATGATTCATTCTTTTATCTCAGTCATATGATGCTCTTAACTGATGCAACCTGGGGGAGTTAGTGAGCTTTAGGTTTTCTATCTCCATTGTTATCCACTATGGGACACCTTCTATTCTTCTTCATCTGCCATTTGTATGTTCAAGGATGGTAATATGTATTGTCACTGTGAACATATGGCTAAGATTTTCCCAGGTCATACTTCATCCTATGACCCTGGGCAAGTTACAGTTAATAGATGGTCCTTTCCATCATTCTCTTATTAAAAGATCTGGATATATCATCAATCGTATCAATGATATTAAATTGGATTCAGAATCCAAATCATGTGGAAAAATACCTGATACATATGGAGAAATAGGAAGGTGATGAGGTTTTCTGTGTCCAAGAGTCCATACAAAGGTCTCGTCTATGCTTCAACCAATTTTTCATTATTTACATAAGCTAACAACAATGATAAACTTCTTTTTCCTTATGTAAGAGTAAGCATGATGGCAATGATTTATTCATATTGCAAGAGTCATGCATTCTAGTGTTTCCTTCTAAATCTGATCCTGAACACAGAAGTTGTCACCAGAGAGTCTTCACATGGGATTAATTTATACTTAGGATTTGGTTATAATTTCTTGAGGCAAAATAGAAATAGGACTAGGAAGGGGTCTAGGATAGGCTCAAGAGCTTCCTATCAGGGGAGGGGCAGTGAGAAACTGTATGTGTGAGTGCCAAGAAGAACAATGGGAGAGTGCATCAGGAAGCAATGGCACAGCTAAAGCTCCTCCTGTTTCAATCACGGGCCTTTGCATTTTATTAGATACCTTAGAGCTATGCAATTTAGAAATAAGGAGGGAAATGGGATTCCTAATCTGACATCATCATAATATAGTAGTAACTAAAAGAAAACTGAGTTATGACATAGACTTTGAAATTCCTTTTTTAAAAAATAGACTAAGAATGTGTCCTTGATTAATTTTAAAATACAAACTTAATCCCCTCAAAAATTAGCATAGCAGAAGTAACAGAATATTAAAACGTCCTCGTCTTTTCAATAAGAAAGACTTTGATTTAATGATTATATATTTTCTTTCTTTGTGATCACCAAGAGCAAACTAAGTCTCTCATATGGGGTTGGTTATGACACATGATTCTCATTATTAAGTACTAAGGCAATATAAATCAATAAATAAAGTATATAAAAACATAGTGTGTATTTGTAGACACCCAAAAGCACCAGAGCCTTCTTTATTGCATCTGTAAAATGGAAAAATCTACTATTAAGGTCAAATTATGTAACACAAATATTTCTCCAGTACTGAACTATGTACCAATCAAGGTGAGAAGAATGCATTGCCAAGGGTAGTGTGGAAAGCACTCCATGCTAAGCTATCACTTTTTGTTTTAGAGCATAATTATTCCTTTTCTCTGAAATCAGTTTGGGTCTAGAAACTATGCATGAGAGGCTTAAATATGCAAATTATTAAAAATCACTCAAGTCATGGCACATTCCAATAAGCATTCCAGTAAGCATTGTCAAATATATATATATATCTATATATATGTATATATATATATACATGTTTTATGATGCTAATGTATACACATTACATTTTACATGTCTTGGATGTTACAATGTATCCATGTTAGATGACTTGGTTGTTGGAAAAATTGAATCAAGCTGGTAATGGTGAGGATACAATTAAGATGAAGAAGCACTGTGTCTTTAGGGAAATATATGAAGATGTCAAAAAGAAAGAAAATATGAGCAGGGGGAAGAAAATGAAGAGGAAAATGAAAAGAAAGAGCAGGAAGGAAAAGGTTGGGAGAGGAATTGGTCTTATAGGAAAGAAGTAATTACAGAGAATTCCTGGAGAACTGAAAATAATAATATTTTCTACCCATGCACTAAGCAGTAAAGTGCTTCAATGCACACATACAGGTATAAAAGTCAGAAGTCAAGAGAAATAAGGTGATTCCTATGTGCTCAATATGTCCTCGATGACTGAATCTCAAAGACAAAGCAAGACTCATCTCCCTCCTTGTTCTTGGAGAAGTCAAGCTCTCCTACTGCCATCAATATTCATTCTGTGTTTTCCAGGAGTTGCTCAGAAAGTATCTGACTCCCTAGAAGGAAAAGTCATCCCAAGATAAGATGACACCTATAAAAACAATTTAAAACTTTTTAAAAAGTGGTATAGTTTGAGTTTAGGGATATGCTGGCTTTCTTTTAAAATGACACATTTTGATTGCTAGTCTTAGACTTGTCTTGAAGTGATTTGCTTGACTTTTAAATTTTAACATTATAATTTAAGCAAAACATTTAAAACAGGTCCTTACATGCCATGTCATGTGTGGCTCACACAAAGCCTGTATACTAAGTTGAAACCCACACATTTCTATGCAGACAGCAGTCCGGCTTACATGTACATACTTTTAATCAAAAAATCTGTGGCCTCCCATTCTCAATATTTGTTAAAGTAGCATGGTGATGTGACTCTATTTATAGAAGAGATCTGAGATGTTCTAGAAATATGTTCTAATGCCCAATGGCTGGCTTTATTCGTTCCTCAAATCTGATGAAAATGCTAGGGATTAGGCAGGAAGCCAGCCTGGTAAGCCAGGATCTGGCAGAAACGCTGTGTCAGAAACAAATTTCATTGCTTTGCTACCTAGCCTTTCTAGAGAGAAACTGTGTCAACTTTTGCATCGTAACAATGTTGCTAACTCAAAACTGAAAGTCTAGAGCTGGCTCCAGGTGCCTGAATCCCTTGCTCTCCCATCAAAGGCCATTACATCATTTGTTTACGAAGCATATGTTTTCACTCTTTTTTCTCAAAGATAAGCCACTAGGTAGTTCCTGTGCATCATCTTAGTAAATGGGACCCTATCACAACCGTCACTGTGTTAGACTGTGGATGCCAGGACTCGAGAAAATGACGCTCAATTTGCTGAAAAGTCGCAAACCCTTCCTATTGCTCATTTCAGTTGTTCTGCCCTGTTGCCCTGCCTCCTTGCTTGCTCATTGCCTGTAAGTTGCATGCCCAGCCACAGCTTTGTTTAAAAATATTTTCTAAGGATGCATACTTAAAACGGCCTAGCTGTACATGCTACATAACATAAACCCTAGGAATGCAGAAGAACAAGCATATTATCAAGTATCTATAAGCCAAAAGGGTGAAACATTTTATCATTTATAGGTCTTAATCACTGGCACATTTGGGTTTGAGAAGGTATGATTTGGAATTCTTTTCTGGGGTGGGGGTAAGGGTTTAGAGATGATGTCATGTAGCTCAGGCTAGCCTATTTAGTTGAAAATGGCCAAGGTCTTCTGATCCTCTTGCTTCAACCTTCCAACTACTGGCATTTCAGGTGTCTGCCTCCATGCCTAACTTTGACTTCTTGTTTGGATAGACACCCCAGTATTATCCTCAGGTGTTAAGTAAAAACGCTCTAGCAACTCCTGATTTAATGGCTTATATAACCTGTGAGGAACTGAAAGAAATTCCTGAAGGAGAAGCTGTTTTATAAATGGCCTTACATTTATGTAAGTGACTGCAGGACCCATCAAAGGGTTAATAAGCATCTCACACAGCTGTGTATGTTCTGAGTATTTCCATGTGCTTTCGCCTCCTTGTTGATGAAGGAATCTCAAAGTAGCAATTAGTAAATGCAATTACCTGCTTCCTATCTAGGGTAGGCATGGGATCACAGGTAAAAAGGAAGAAATGAGCTTCAGGCAAAACAGGATGCTGTAATCTGCAGGGGCACCCAGGTAATTCACCAGAGGATTGAAGTGGGGTTGCCTGATCCTTTCTCTGTTACTATGTAACTGAAATCATGGTCATGGTCAGGGAAAGTGAAGACAAAATGCAGAGACAGTGGTTATCATTTAAGCAATTCAGGGAAAGTATGTTTGACATTTTAAAATCTTCAATTATATTTGTCTTCGAGTATGTGTGCCTATTTTATCCTTGATTAAGTAGCTGAATTGTTTAAGAGGGAAAATAAAATATTTAGTTCTCATTGAGAACAATATACAACGAGTTTCTCCCTTTGGCAAAAATAATTATACAAATGCTAGATGTGTTAGAATCAACCACTAAGCCATATTTTACAAATAATAACAATAGATTTACAAAGACAGTGAGTGCCCATTTCTGTGCCGTACTGGATGGGGTTTATCAAATATTTCAGTATAGAATTAACTCCTGACAGATGCCCTTAGCTAAGTGTTTTGTACGTATCACTTTTGGTTTCAGTAGCCTGCTTATAATGTAGTACACGTTTAAGGAATATTGTCTGAGGGGGCTGTTAAGAAAGTTACTGAATTACATCTTTGGCAAATAATCTTACCTGCTTCTGATCCTGCTTAAAGGCCATTCTCACTGCATGTGGAAATTCCCCATCTCTTGTTTAGCACAAACAGTTGAGAACTAGATGATAATTTTTGTCTTCGCATGCATCATAATTTTCTGGAGACCTCTTTTGACATAGTGCCTCCCTATGCACACAATCAGTACAACAACCGTGCTCTCTGTAGTTAAGATACTTACAGAATTACCCAGCGCTCTTCCTTTACTCTTCTTATGATAACCATTGAGCTGACACTTTTGTGAACTATGCCTGTCTATTTGTAGAATCAAAACAAAGTCAAAGAGAATTTGAACTGGTCTACACAATTCAAACTTGAGTAAAAATAGGTACAAAAATTAGCGATTGCTGTTCTTTATGAGCTTTGAGTTTCACAGAGGGGCAGTCAGAAACTCTTTAACAGTATCAAAAATGTGCTTGTTACTCTAAATTAGTTTTTACAGTCTTTCAGAACTGTCTTAAGTTTTGTTTTCAAATGAATGAAAACTGACTACCATTTTAAAAGATTTCTTTGTTATGAGTTTTGACTCATAACAAAGAAATTTTATATTCTTATATAAAATTATATTATATAATATATAATATTTTACAATGCACAAAAGCAACACTTTCAGCCTTATTATTTCTACAACAAAGCAATGTATTTTTCTCATACACTTTAAGGTATGTATATCCACCATGAATCAAGCTGCATAGGTTCCAGGACACCTGTGAATGTAGTCTAAAACACATTTATAGATAACAATATTATCTTACGATGGCGGACAATCCTAATTTAGAAAAAAGGTTTGTTTGTGTTTTTTTAAAATATGTTTTCTTCCTTATAACAGAAAATGTCAATATTCCATTTATATGCATAGAAAAGAAAGAAAATTTTCTGGATTGTGACATCATAACTTTAAGGAAGTTTATGTCCCCATTGATAATGGATTCACTTGAGTATGATGCTATTTATGTGCCCGGCCATTATTGCTTACTTGAGAGCCACGTCTCAAGACCTCTCTGTGAAACTAAGGGACAATACTCATTCCCTTTGGCTGGATCATATTAAAATTCTCTTGAGGAAAATGCACAAGTAAAATGAAAAGGTCTGGATAAAGTTTATGTAACAAAATGAAAAACATAAGTCATTCCTTGAAGAATTTAGATGTGAAGGTACTGTTGTTTTTTCCCCCTACTCAAAGAAGCAATGCTAACCATGACATCCAATTATATAAAACAATAAAATGAATGAACACGTTACCTAGAAGCAAATGGTCATTGAAACATCTGAAAAGGCAGTACAAAAAGACTTTATCATCGATCATATCCAAATCAAGCAAAATTATGACTTCACCTTCTCCTAAATGTTTAGAGAAGAACGTCTTCTTATACTGAGGAGTCATTCCATCTCTTCTTCCCCAGTCTTGGGAAATACACGCCAGTAAAAGTGAGGCCCTTGGTGCACATTTATTTTGTCTCTAGGTATCCTAGTCCTTCTACCCAAAGTCTCATTAACATATTCCTAAAATGTTATTTTCCTTTGACTGGTACTAGAAAAGAGAGTATCCCAAATTTTTAACATACTATTACTTACTGCCCATTACATCTTCATCATTTAAAGATATATTACATAATTTTAGAATATGTGTGTTTATATATATGAAAATGAGTCCAAAATAAAATTATGTGGTTATACTCATTTGTTTTATCCCTGCATAAAGAGATTTGGCTAATTTAATGAAAATAAAATCAGCTAGGAATCATCTTTCCTCTAATAAATTTTCAGTGCAGATACATTCATGACTAATAAGTCATCAAAATATTTAAAACACAAGTGGATCAGATATTTAATGAGAAAAACATTACAGTTTTGTAAAATATTTGTAGGACCTATAATTACATTATAATTTGGCATACCATTCATGTTTTGTCTGGGTTACCCATAATATTAAATAAAATTCTCTATTATATAATCAAATTGTCTTATTGTGCCTTTTTAATCCCCCCAAACTACGTAATAATTACCATTAGGATGATAAATAGCATGTTACAAATTAGAATTAGTAATAACCCTTCCCAGGTGTTGTGTAAATTGGAAAGCACAAGAACCAGAAGCTTTGAGATTTATATAAATTGCCTCCTTAAATCTAAATTCTTTCCCATAGGATGGCTATGAGAATCTGTTTTGGGGATATACTCTAAATAGATTTAATATACTGACATCAAAAGAGACTAATTGATATTATTTCAATGTGTTATTAGACTAACAGGAAGTTCACATTAACTTTCAGATTTCCAAAGCATTCCCCATTTTATTTATTAATCTCACAGCTCATTTTGCAAACATAATTAAGACAAACTACCATTTCCTAGTTTTATTTTTGTTAGTATCACGTCTAATATGCATATCTGAGAAAGTAAATAGCACGTTTTATCCTTTTTAGAAAACTGATTAGAACCACCTGATTATTTATCCAGCTAGAATAGCTAACACCGTCTATGTAGGCATAAGACTTGAAACTAATATTGATAACTATCATGTGGTACTTCAGTACTAAAATTTCCCCTCTATAGTTGCAGCCTTCAGTTCTAATAAATATATCTTAAATTATAATTATCATACCCACTCTAAAGCATTACTAAGACTTACTACACCATCATCTTAAAGGGTAAAAAATTAGGAGTGTATAAAATTGTGAGCATAAATTTTCTGTAAAATTTAAATCCATTTAAAATCTTCAATCCGTTCATAACATCTTACAATTAGATATGACTTGCAGGATGCGAAGACTCAATTTTTCAGAAGTATATGAAAAAACTTCACATTCATAAAAATCTTTATACACACTGTTGATATAATTAATATTTTATACAGAGTCATGCAAATAAATGTCACAATCCAAGCCCACACTTTCACATTTCCCCAGTACGGTGCAAAAACACGCAAACAGAATCTGATTTTGTCCCCACAGAAAGCCACTTCTTTCCTTTACGTCTTTTCATGTCTAAACTTGTAAACTCAGCTGTACACATACACATGAAGTAATTAAGTGGCTATTCTTTTGTCCTTGTACCGAAAAGTGTTCCCTCTGAAAAGTCATAGATCTCATCAGAGACATTACATTTTCAAGAAGTCATTTAGATGTCAAGCTTTAGGAAAGTCTCCTGTGTACCTATACATGAGTGATATGAGTATGTATGGATGGTGTATGTGTGTGATGTGGAGTATGTGAGTGTGTATGTGTGTGTGTGTGTGAATGTGTGTGAGTGTGTGTGTGTGTGTGTTCACATGCCTAGGTGCGTGAAGTCTGCTAAGGTAAGTGAGATACTCATCTAGACTAGAAAACGGCTTTGAAAATAATGTACAATATTAATATTCATCAATACACAAGTCAGTATCACTGATGCCACATGAAGTCGGATCTTTTCTAAGTTTGTGTAGAAACTTACAAGTTAAAGGTATGTGATTGAAAAGGACAGCCTGGGGTACCCAGGCTGTTTTGGGAGTTGAGATAGACTTAAGAAGGGAAGAGTTCCTCTTCTTATCTCAAATGAGCACTTAGAAAAAAACTAGGACTTGGCATTTCTCCTGATAAATCAGAAAGATTTATCTTGGAACGAGCATCTGCTGCCTTCGCTCTGCTCTGGCGGAGCCCGACTGCAGTGCTTTCCTGTTACATAGAACTGTATATTTCCCTTCGATCCCCCCACTCCCCGCTGGTGGTAATCGCTTATCAGTCTCTGAGGAATAATAGGGAAACAGAGCTTAGATCAGAGATGATGGAGTTAGAGATTGCAGAAGCTATTGTCAAGATTCTGTCTAACAAGTGCGGTGTGCTTGACCTGTTTCTCTGACAGTTATGGAACTTGTTTCAATAGCTCTCTTTTAACAAGATGTGAGAAATGAAATGTTTTCCCCTTAAGATCTTTCAAATTTGAGACTATCTTCCTTCCATTACTTCCTAAACTTTTCTTCTAGTCCAAGAGGATCCTGTCAACTGAACCTACCTTCTGAAGGCAACATGAAAACTACAGAAACATCAATTTTATATCTATTCAATATTTTCATATTAAAAGAGTGTGTCGAGACATGAATTTAGTAGACAGCGACATGAGAATGCAGCCTTTAAAAGAAAAAAGGTAAAAATGGAATCTCATGCACAAAAGCAGCTTCAACAAGAAGTTAAACTTCCTGTGTTTCACGAAAGGGTTAAGGTTAGGCAAGTGAACATCAACATGTCCACACAAGCTAGCCAGATTAGCAAGATCAAAGTAAAATCTAAGTCTCCAGGTAATTCTTGTGTCACTTGCAAAGGTTTTGAAACTTCCCATGTTTTTACCCTCCCACTGTAAAGGCTGCCTGGATAAATCTCGAGAGGGTGATGATCTAGTTTTAATTTTACAAACTCAAGAAGCCCTCAAAGTTCAGACAGTGACACTGATGTGCTATCCTAAACTGTCAGCTCCCTAGGACAGATGCAAACAAGAAGATTCTGTTAGCAGGCACAGGAGAGCAGCAGCAATTAAGCAGTTGAAAGTGGGTTGGAGTGTTGGGTTATTTTTGTTCCATTTGTAGCCTCTTGCAAGGAGGAGATGAAGTCAAACTTGACACTTCCTTTCTGAAAGCAGGAACTGGTCTCCTTGTCTACTCTCATTCAGTTTAATTCCCTGTGTGGTTTCATCCCTTCCTGGACTCATATTTTCACACTGGGTTGCAATCTATCCTACCCTCCAACAGAAAGAAATCTTTTTCTCTTCTTCTCTGCCCTTCTTCCCTGTAAGAAAGACAATCCTCCACTCCCCCCCCGGGGGGGGGGCTGTGCTGGCTTAGAATGGGAGGAAGGGGAGGAAAGGGGGGTTGGGGTGGAGGACAGAGGAAAGAATGGAAGAAGCAAGAAGATGGGGGATGCCCAACATCAACTCCTGGTTCTGAATCACCAGCCCTGTGCAAAGTGCTTTTCCTGGAGATGCACTTGTGGTCTTGCATTTCTCACAATAGGCTTACGGGGGATCCCTCCCTAGGTCTCCCATCATCGCGAATCAAGTGTACCTAGGTCTCTTCGACAGATTCAAGCGCAGAGGTACCAAGGTACCACCGAGGTAGCCGCGCTGCCGCTGGGGCTTCCTTACCTGGAGCGAGGACCTGGAGGTGGTGCGAGTCTTGGTCCCCGCTGCTCTCACCGCGGACCGGTGCGAGGCACACGAGTACTCTCGCTGCCTCCGCTCTCAGAGGGGCAGCCTGCAACACAAAAGGGGTGTGTGGGTGTGGGTGTGGGTGAGGTTTTCTAGGGCCACCAGCTGGTCCCAGCTGGCCGCCCCCGCCCTGCACACACCCCTTCGGGGAGCTGAGCCCCCTGTCGGGTGAGCAGGACCCTGGGGGCTTGCCCCGGTTACAGCCTGAACTTGCCCACTGCTAACTGCGGATGCTGCCGCTGCAGGAGGAGGAGGAGGAAAGACACTGGGGGCTGAACTCGGTCAGAGCATCCCCACACTGCAGCTTCTCCAGGAATCCCTCCAGTGAGGAGGCGGCCGCCCATCATCTCTCGGCCCCGGCTGTTGATTGGTTCCAACCAAGGTACGCTACTCAGAAGAGCCAATCGGAGAGCACTAATAATAGGTGGATCCTCTCAGGCAACGGAGCCCAGCCCAGTACTGTTAGTGTCTCTCCATCCCCACAGCGGACAGGGACCTGAGGAGAGGGGTTTAGAAGCGTGGCGGGGGTGGGGTGAACTAAGAGGAGATCAGATCCCTAGGAGAAAACATTAAAAGACATTTTCTAAACCCGGTGGCTAGACGCGGGGATGCCCTCAACCTGTTCAGTGAGCCATATGCACTGGATAAGAAGCAAGCATAATACAAAGCTTTTTTTTTTTTAACTTTCAATCAAAACCTGCTTTGATACTGAGCATGCCCAGACCGCCACAGCACCCTAGGAGTTTCGATGTGTGCGAGTTCTAGGTTGAAAAGGTGGGAGCTGGGACGGGAGAGAGGCAGAAGTTTGTCTTTGGCCGTTTGACACCGCGGAGTTGGGGAAGAAGGAGCAACTGAGATAGAGGTGGTTCTTCTTGCTTTGGGAGACCAGTCACATCATTCCGTCTGAACTCAAGTGGGAAGCCAGGCTCCGATAATGTCAGGGCAGCTCGATGCCTGGAGACCGCCCAGGAAGGGTGTGGTGGACCAGAGCTCTAGGCAAGGTCCATCCCCCTAGGTGGGGCGGAGGAGCAAGGCTCCACCCAGCTGCAGCTGCTAAGCAGTGGAGTGCCCAGGGAGTTTCCATGCAGCGACCAATAAGTTTGGAGACTTGAGTCAAGAGCGACCGTGTTAGGCACGCTTTTCTCCACCTTCGTGGGCTTGTGTTCGCCCCCGCCTCCATCTCCCCTCACCCCTTGCCAGCACCGTGGGAGACTAAAGGGCTTTTTTCCTCCTTCTCTTCCGAGCTGAACCCTTCTGCTCGGAAGTAAGAAGCTTTTCCCCTGTGAGAGCAGCGGTGACCTGATTGTCTCTAAGCTCCCGGGCAATTTATAGCTTGGTAATACCAAGACGCCAAACAGGGAGCTTGAGAGGCTTGGCGGGGAGGGCAGGCTGGCTGGCCCTGGGGTGGAGCCCAGCTCCCAAGGGCAGGAGCCCTTTACTCCACAGGTGAAATGCTTTCATGTCATTAACAGAGATTTGCCTTTCCCACCCACTTGACCTTGCTCAGTGCCCTCTGAACCTCTTGTTTTGCTTGGAAATCTTAGCAGTTTGTGTAAAGTTGATCAATAGCAACGAATGAGCACTCCCTTAATTGGGCTCTTTATTTTCCTTACAGGATGATCATGGCATCTCAGGTAAGGAAATAAATAAGCGTTCTCAATTCCCCAAACTCATCCACTTTGAACTGGAGTTTTATTAACACTGGTATGCAAAAGGTAACTGTAGCGAGAATTCAATTAACAGTAACACATTTCTTCAGGTTTGTAATTAAATCTCTTCTATTTATACAATGTTTAAGATTGAGAACCTTATTCTGAATATATGGCAAGAGAAGGCCACCTTCATATAAACGTATCCTTCTGGGACACTAACCCTTGTGTTTTGGGCTTTGCTAGCATTATCAAGAATTTAGAATGAGAGGCAAACTAAGAAAATAATATACCTTCAACTTGTAACTTTATCCACCTTCTGTTTTCCAAAATAGCCCCTGAAGCCTTATTTGAAAATAGTTTCACAGATGAAAAGAGGAGAGAGCAAATATTGTAAGTTAATTTGAAATGTTTGGCCAAGGAGGGGAGGGACCTGCAGAGGAGGAGGAACGGAGGGGGTCAGTGTAAGAGCAGATAGAAAAATTGAGTATCTGTTTGTATTCTCCAATGAAGATGTGTGCATGAGAGAGCTTTATAATATCTACCTAATAGAAAATTTTATTTTAAAAATATACATAGCTCTCTCTTTAGGTTTTTTTTCCAGTTAAAAACTTCATGCTTTTCCTAGGTACCAACAGCAACTTGTAGAGAAAAGAAGAGCATATTAATGAATGGAATAGGAATATAGAATTTTAAAACTTCTGTTCTAGACCCTGGGTCGATCATCATTTTAGCCAATTTCTATGTCCACCCCATAGTCTACCCACAGTGTCCTGTAGTGGAAACTATTCTAGTGGGCATGGATATGTCAGAATACCTACCCCAACACCTCAGTATTTCTTGAAGGGGACAGCAGCCTATAATGAGAAATAGGCTTTGGGCGTATTTCACTGTACTTAATTTGAGAATTAATAGCATTTTTACTTATGAATAATAAAAAGAATATTATTTATATATACTAACTGGATACAAAGTAGGTTTTGTTTGTTTTTGTTTTTTTGACTAAAGTTTTTGACTATCCTTTATTTTTGTGTATCATTGTCAGCCATTTGGGAATTCATTCAAGACCTTACCTGATTCTATTTGGTTGGTACAACATCAACATCATTTTTTTTATAAGTGTGTGTGTGTGTGTGTGTGTGTGTGTGTCTGCTGTCTGTCTGTCTGTCTGTCTGTCTGTCTGTGAAAGAACATTTGCGTGTGGAGACCCAAGGGATGACTTGGTTATTATCTTCAGGAAAACTAATTGTTTTTGGGAATGCCACCACCTTCTTTGAGACAGTCTCTTTGACTTTTGTCTTAGTTGGAGTTTCATTGCTGTGAAGAAACACCATGATCAAGGCAACTCTCATAAAGGAAAACATTTTCTTGGGGTTGGGATACAATTTTAAAAAGTTCAGTTCATTAGCATCCAAGTGGAAGCATGGCAGCATGCAGGCAGAATGCTGCTTGTGTAGTGAGAGTTCTGCATTTTGATCTGAAGGTAGCCAGCAGGAGACTGACTCTTCCATACTGGGCAGGGCTTGAGCACAAGGAGCCTTCAATGTCCGCCTACACAGTGACACACTTCTCCCAACAAGGCCACACCTCCTCATAGTGCCACTTCCCAGGGGCCAAGTGTATTCAAACCACCACAATTTTTAACTCACATATAATTCTACTGGCTGGCCACTGAGATCTTCTGCCTCTCCCTTCCAAGTGCTTAGATTACAAGTGCATGTACCATCACACTTGGCTTTTACATGGGAGCTGAGGGTTGAACTCAGCTCCTCATACATGCTAAATACTTTACTGAGCATCCTTTTAGTTCAGAGATATATTCCTATTGCAGACACTATGCATGAATTGTCATCTTTACATCACACTATTGCTTGTTAAAAAGAAAGTTGAATAAACCTGACTCATTCTATTCACTTTTGTTAGCCTGCTAGAAACAGGTATGTTTCTATTCAGGATTCCTATCTCTTTTACCATCAACCCAACTCCTTTCCTGAGTATATAGTCCTGATTCTTTCCTTAACTACTTGTTATTTTCAGACCTGTGTTCTACTTTGAATGTTTTGCTTCTGTGCATAAACAAAGCCCTACTTTTATTTATTTAAAAAAATCTTTTTACACAACCCATGTCTCAGTGTCAAAAATTCCCTATTTCTTTATCACTGAGCTTTTCTCTTTCCTGTTTTAATGATTTCTTTGTCATCTATTTTAGCTTACAAGATCAGAATAGAAACTAAGCTGAACTGATGCATGGAGTAAAGAGGTGTGTCTCATGGGAAGAGAGGGAATTAGGGAATTTAGAACTGGAAATTCATTAGATACAAACCCAGCCAAGGATTTCTGTGGACCACAGAAAACATTTGCATGAGAGTGATATAAATACAATTAACATTTTGGTGGAATATACATATATTGGGTGGTACATACATTTCTAGTTCACTAGGACTCTCACAAGGCTTTAAACCTTACATCCTTAATTGTTAACCTAGTCATTTGGTAAAAATAACATTACCCAGGGCTGTGAAAAATTAAAAGTAACCAACCCTTCAATTATATATTTCCTTTCACTTTGTTTTCTGCCATTGCGTCTTAAGATATGGCTCACCACTTTCCTTGGGTTTTTCTTTTTAATACAGGGGATTGACTAGGCATTTGTTTTCTGTCCGGAGAATTTTGTACAATTCCAGCCTTAGAACTAATTGGATGGGTGACCTTGAAAGATGTGTAAGAACCTCTCCAAGGCTTGGAGAGGCTTGTGTTGCTTATTTATCATGTACATATGCATTTATAATATATCAAATACATTTAGTACATATGGTACCTATAGTTCATATACATCATATACATTTATAATGTATGTACATAACACATACTTTCAGGTATTTTGCAAAGATTAACTAATGCTGTTTACAGAAGGTGCTAGTTCCCACCAACTCACAAGGTAAGAAGGGCTACTAGCCACTATAATTACTTTACCATTACATTGCTTATACTGATACTTCTATGTTCTTTTCTCTCTCCCTACCACCCCAGGTTTCTGAGAAAGCAGATTTTCTGTGATCACTTCATCTACTTAAGCCAATATTGAAAAAGACTCTTTGCCTAAATTTGAAAAACTACAAGAACTTTCTAATTAGGGACTGAAGAGATGGCTTGCACTGCTGAAGACTGAAGACTGAAGAGAGTCATACTGCTCTTGTAGAGGATCCAAGTCCTGGTCCCAGCACCAAAGTCAGGCAGCTCACAACTGCCTATCACTTTAGTTCTAGGGGATTTGATGCCCTCCTTTGACCTCATGAGTGCCTCCAGGTGCATGGTATACCTACAGCTTAGCAGGCACACAATACATATAAATAATAAAGACAGAAATAGTGAACAAACCAAAGAGAGAAGGAAGGAGGGAAGGAAAGAAGGAAGAAAAGAAGGAAGGGAGGGAGGGAGAAAGAAATAAAGAAAGGAAGGAAGGAAAGAAGAAAGAAAGAAAGTAAAGAAAGCTTGTGTACAATGATACTGAATAGCCTCTTATCCCCCTGTGCTGTCCATAGGTTTTATCCTTCCAGGACATAAATTATAACTGAATTTTTTGAGATTTCATTTTTGTTATTGAAATTTAGTTTGAATTAGTCTATAAAACCAAGAAACATTCTATTTAATGGTAAGATAACTGATAAACACTATTCCCCCTGGAAAATGCTTTTAAAGACTACCATAGCAATCCACTTTAATTTCTTATTCTCTCTCTCCCTCTCTCCCTCTCCCTCTCTCTCTCCCTCTCCCTCTCCCTCTCCCTCTCCCTCTCCCTCTCTCTCTCTCTCTCTCTCTCTCTCTCTCTCTCCCTTTTCCTCTTCTCCACCCCAAGATAATTTGAACTGGCAATACCACTATTGTTTCTTTTCCATTTTTATTACTAACACTTAATTTACCATATAATATATCTGGATTATGGTTTCCTATCCATCTTCTCCTCCCAGCTCCCTCCTACCTCCCTTTTTATCTGAATCCACCAACTTTCTGTCTTTTATTAGAAAACAAACAGGCTTTAAGGGGTAATAATTATAATATAATATAAAATAATAAGATAAACAAAAATCTAACACCTCAAAGTTGGAGAAAATAAGCAAACAGAAGGAAAGAAGCCCAAGAGAAGACAAAAGAATCTGAGACTCATTTAAGCACACCCTTAGGAACCCAATAAAAACATTAAACTGGAAGCCATAATGCATATATGTAGGGGTCCCGGTGCAAACCCATGCATACTCTGTATATGTTGCCTCAATCTCTGTAAGGCTTCTAAAGGATAATAATAAAATATAACACAATAAGTTAAAACATAAACACATTGGAATGGGACAAGACAAACATAAGGGAAAGATCCCAAGAAAGGGTACAAGAAACAAATATAGAGGCAGAGACAAGCTGGTTTGAATACTCAGGCATCCCATAAAAGCATGAAACTGCAAGTCATAATATACAGGCGAATGACCTGTAGCATAAAAAGGGAGGGAATATGTATATTAATATATATATATATATATATATATATATATATATATAAAAATTAAATGTAAAAGAAAGAAAGCAAAAGCCCTGGCATGACATTCCGAGACAAGGAACCTCAAAAGACACTGCTGAGTTGGTTTTCAGTCAGCCATATACTGCTGGGCACAGAGCTTATCCTTCAGAGTAGTTTGTTTCCCCAGTGAGATGCCCTTAGAGAAAGCTAACTTTTCCTTCTCAATTAGTTATCAATTGGTGATGTCTTCTAGGTTAGGGATAGGGCATGTGCCCACTTCTTCCAGCTCTAGGATTCCATCTGGCAGATGCTGCCAGCATCTCTGTGAGTTTATATGTGCATCAGTCAGGTTGATTTAAAGGGTCTTGTCTTATTGGTGTTCTCCATTTCTTCTGGCTCTTACAGTCTCTCTGCCTCCCCTTCCACAGGCTCCCCTGAACCTTCAAGGGAGGAACTTGATGGAGACATCCTATTTAGGGCTGAATGTTCCAAGGTCTCTCTCATCCTTTGTATAATAACTGGCTTTAGGTCTCTGTGTTTGTTCTCATACAGGAGGAAGTGTCTCTGATGATGGCAGAGCAAAGCACTGATCAATGAGTACAGTAGTGTAGAAGAATGTCATTGGGTACCATTTTGTCACAACTTTATTTTTATTAGAACAGTAGTATTTGGCTTTCCTCTAGACCTAGAGGTCCTTAGTCTCCCAAGCAGTACAGGATATGGTATAGGTTCCATCCTTTAGGCATGGACCTAAAATCAAATCCCATATTGATTTGTTACTCCCACAAGTTCAATGATGCCATTGTATTGCAGATAGGACACCATTTTAGAGCAAGGATTTTGTGGCTGAGTTGGTATTTACATTTCTCCTTTGGTGGGGTGAAGGCTACCTTCTTGTACCAAATGTGCTATTATGTCAGTGTGAAGGCTCTATGGAGGTACCAGCTCTCAACTTCTACATGTTCAATGAGTTATATATCTATTGTCTTTACAAGTAGGCCATGGTACTTGGAGGTTCCTGTGGGATCCCTTTGACCAACAACCCCATTAAATACAACCCAATCTCAGTACTGGAAGATTCATTTGGTGCCAATATGTCCAGTTGGTACTCTGCCTCCCTCATTATTTGGTAATTTCATTTAGATCATCTTCATATATGTACACATTTTAGGTAGTTTCTACCGTATCAGGTTTCCCTACTACCCTTCAAATGGCCCTTACTTTTAGTTGACTTTCTTTGTGTTTCTTCAATTGTCCAGACCCTCCCTATCTTTTCTACTTGTTCTCCTGTTCCACTCCTCTTCTGCACCATCTAATTCTAACTATCTATTCTATTTCCTATTCCTAGAGAGATCAATATTCCCCTGGCTAGTCCCTAACTTCATATCTATCCTTTGTTTTTCTATGAATTGTAGCTTAGTTATCATTGAAAAGAACAGCTAATATCTACATATAAACAGATACATACCATATTTGTCTTTCTGGGTCTAGGTTGCTTTACTCAGGTGGATTTTTCTAGTTCCATCCATTTACCTGAGAATTTCATGATTTCATTTTTTTAATGGTGGAGTTATATTCCATTTTGCCAATGTACCACATTTTCTTTATCCATTCATCTTTTCAGAGACATCTTGGTTGCTTCCAATATCAGGCCATTATGAATGAAGCAGCAATGAACAAGTTTGAACCAGTGTCTCTGTGGTAAGATAAAATGTCTTTTGGGTATATTCAAAGACTACTGGTGATTTGATAATCAATAGGGTAAGACATAAACAGTTAGATTCACTGTGTCAAAACTAAATGAAAAGAAATTAATACACACATTTTCTGAGTGAACATCATGGTGTTTAAGAGAGGAAACCTCACATTGGAAAGAGAAGCAAATGAAATCAGATGGAGCCAGTCACTACAGAGTTAGAGCCCCACAACTGAATCACCGTCCTTTACAGTTTACAGATAAAAGAAAATGAAGAGCTAGCAACATTCAATGTGGCCTTTCAAAAGCCTTTTCTTAAATGCATTGCTAGGAAAATACTAGGAATGAAAAGAAGGACAGTGACTCAAAAAGTAATATACTGTGTCAGGCTGCTGAGGTTAGAGAAGAAAATGCTATTTAGGCGGCTACATCTCAAAGATAAAATAAAAGTTTATTTGAGCTAATGCTAGCCAAGGCCTAGGAAAGGAAACATTTGATATATTTTTGAATACTTAGTGTTCAAAGAAAACACTAGTGAAAATTAGCTTACTAATATAACAAGAACAGCATTTAAAATCAGGGAAAGGATTTCTGTTCAACTGAACTTAGAAAATGATAGCTCAACTGCTCTCTTCAAGTTACGTGAAATATATGGGTACATAGAGTAATTAATTTATCCAAAGCTATAGAGGGTCAGACATGAGGCAAGATGAGTGTCTTTGTTCTCAACAAACAAAAATGACTTAATGCTATTATTTGTGGATAAAGGATAACAGACAATGAAGGCATGCACTTTATAATTTGATTATGCCTAGGTCCATGGTCAGATTCAAAAAAGAAAGAATAGCTGTTCTGGATTGCTTTTGTAAAGTATTGAATTCTGTAGATTTTCTTCTTGTTTAAATGCAGCTTGGTCTATTTTTCTCTAACTTAACAAAGCTATAAATAAAAAGCAAATCTCATGTAAATCAAGATATGCTCCTGTTTTAGTAAGAATATTTAGAATATTCACAGCATCCTGCAGAGGACAGATCCCTGGATGACTGATGACATGACTTGTTGGAAGCATGCTTCCATTCCCGTGCTTATAGACATTATGTATGTACACTGATAATAGCATCTCCTGGATCATGGTTGTACTGTATCCTGAAGCCTACATCACTGGCAAAGTAGAGATGGAGGCATAGAGCAAGAGATCAGGATACCAACATTATAAGTAACAAAAAAATGTTACACAAACTTAAGAAAGAAATATTAAATAACCACCGAGAGAGCAACAGCTGGCAAATGTTCCCAGTCTCACATTTCAACCGCATAGACTCGACAAGGCTAATAGACACTTAAATTGCACCAAAAATAACTGTGACTATGTCAAGGACTACCCGTCCTCCTCTTGGAGACTCCAGAAACACCCAATAACTTAGGAATCTTGTGCAATAATAACCAGAAAACTTTTATTAGGATAAATAAAACTGACCTTTACTGACCCAGGAAAATTCAAGCTAGGACAAGGATCTTTTTCCAGTCACTCTCTTAATGAAATGAATGAAGTTCAAATGGAGTGGTCGCTGTGGGCCTGAGAAGTCTCGGAGATTTCATAATGAAATAGTATAAATGGAATAAAGGATCAGAAAGCTAGTTGTGAGTCCACCTTGCATTTTCAAAGGCTGTGTGTCAAATATCTTTGTACTCATTTTCTTCTTCCAATCTGTACCACCAGGTGAGCTACTATCCTGTACTTTGTACTTATTATGGATTATTATCTATTGACCACATCTGTATCTATGTATATTTAAAAATGTCATTGCTAGGTATACTTACTTTTAAAGATTGTATAGATAGAATTATGCTATATGTATAAAGGTACATGCATGTATACACATATAAGCAACAGAGAGAGAAAGAGAGAGAGAAAGAGAGAGAGAGAGAGAGAGAGAGAGAGAGAGAGAGAAAGGAGGGAGAGAGTAAGGGAGAGTGAGGAGAGAGGAATATCTTCATTTATTTGTAGGGTTTAAAGGCCAGTAAGATAGCTACTCAGCAGGTTAAATTTATGTTTCCAAGCCTGATGAAGCAAAAAGCCTGTCTTGTAATTTGTCCTCTGACATCCATTGCTGGTACACACACACACACACACACACACACACACACACTATAAAGAACAAACATAAAAAGAGATGGATTTAAGGGGCTTTGAGTGATGATTCTAGGTAAAATATTTAGTATGTAAAGAGGAGGGCCTGAGTTTGCTCTAATACCCACATAAAGCCTGGCACAACAGAAACTCCTATCTGCAGACTCATTGCTGGATGTAGGCAGACAGGAATATGCCAGCCATAACTACCAACTTAGTGCTCAATGAGAGATGCTGCTACGAAGTTGAGGTAGGAGAGTGATATTCAATTATATATCTATAAGATTTGGCTTGTTTATTTTTATTTAAAAAGTTTTCATTAAATATATTTTAATCACGGTTTCCCCCTCCTTCTGAACTCCTTCCAGTTCCTCTTCACTTTGGGGTTTTGATCTAATTTTGAATATTTTGTATTATATAAATTTGCAGTAAACATTACCTTTCCAAAAGTACCATGTATTTCAGCTGTACAAGGTTTCCTTGACTATACCCAGGTTAAAAGCTGGTATCAGGAATTCTATGGATCTGAAATTTACATGATTTATTCTTTATTAAAAAGCAAAGTAATACTAACTTAGGCCTTGATGTGGGTATTTAGTTGAATTGACAAAAGAAATAACAACTCATGTCAATAGGTCTTGATTAGTAAATATCAAGTATTCACATCTGAATTCACACAAGGTCTCACTTACTGAATGTCAACCATTTGAATTGTTAACCTGTATTGTTCTGATTTCTGGGAAAATTGGCAACAATGTCATATGCTTATTGGTTATGCCTATTTTCTTTGCTGTAACATGCATTTCCCAAATCTTTTGTCCAAATTCTAAGTAATGGAATATAAAAAATATGTTCATAATTCCTATATGAATTATGCTTTTATTTCCTTTGCTTTTGGTTTGTTTGTTCACCTTTCCAATTATAAAAACAATAGGTATTTTTCATATACATTAGGTAATGTTTTTTAATGTTAGATACTAAATACAAGACTTATGGTTAGATCAGGACTTAGGGGTTCTCTGTGTCTTTTGTAACTTACTTAAAAATAACTGGATCCATTTGACAATCTCTAGTTCTCTCTTACCATGCCTTTTATACAGGTTTTTGGTTGGTTTTTATTTGGTTTATTTCCTTTTTATTTATACTTTTTCATATATTTTATTTAGTCACACCCTGCAATGTCTTATTTGTTTTAATTGTCAGTTCTGAATGTTTCAATGCACTTATCTATTAATTCTACTGTTTCTGTCATTGGTGTGTTTCTGGGTCTACTTTGGCCATTTTAATTTATTCTCTTCCCCCAGCAGTAGTTGTTGTTTCTTTAGTTTTATCATGGTGTTCATTTATGATAGAAAATGTATAAATTCAGTGTAATGTATTTATCTAGAGTAGATTTAACTTTTCAACTTTAGTCACTACATTTATTTTTATAAAGAGAATTATACTATTCTATTCCAATTTCTTTCAAACAATTTCAAAAAAGAAAGGAAGAAGAGAACACTATAATTTATTCTTAGAGGTCAGTCTAATAGAATACTAGAAAAAGAAGCCTAAAGGAAGCTGTATTGCCATGTATGAACAAAGTTCTATGAAATGTAGTAGCAAAGGTAACAAAGCAACATACTGAAATGATTATATATCCTGACCAAATGAAAAATAAACTACAACCAAGTAAGATTTATTCCAGGAATGCACATGGATTCTACACAGAAAAGGCAACATCTTGTGTCTCCCTAATGAAAGAAAATCAATGTCCTTTGCCTTACAGACGCTTTGCAATTTTATGAGGTCCCATTTGTCTATTGTTGATATTAGAGCATAAACTATTGGTGCACTGTTCAGGAAATCTTCCCCTGTTCCCATGTGTTCTTCCCCATGTTCTCCTCTACTAGTTTTAGTATATCTGGTTTTACGTGGAGTCCTTGATCCACTTGAACTTGAGCTTTATACAGGGGGATAAGAATGGATCAATTTGCATTATTCTACATATTAACTGCCAGTTGAACTAGCACCATTTGTTGAAAATACTGTCTTTTCCCCACTGCATTGTTTTAGTTCCTTTGTCAAAGATCAAGTGACCACAGGTGTATGGGTTCATTTCTGGGTCTTCAGTTCTATTCCATTGATCTACCTGCCCATCTCTTTACCAATACCATACAGTTCTTATCACTATTGCTCTGCAATACAGTTTGAAGTCAGGGATGGTGATTCCCCCAGAAGTTCTTTTATTGTTGAGAATAGTTTTCATTAACTATACATAACAAAAAGCCACTCCAACTGATACATTAACTGCACTTCAAAAACGCGATATCACTCTGTAAAATTAGTCAATACGCCTTAATGTCCCTTTTGCAACTCTCTTCATAGTTGTACTAGAAGTGTGGAAACAGTATTTACTCAGATAAACAAATAGATGGCTAACAAATTGGAACAGAACTAAAACTGCCTTTCTCCTCAGATTAAATAATCTAAAAAATATGTACATCTTTATGCAATCCACAATAAGTAATGAAGTAATGAATTTACAAAGATCTTCATGTACACATAAATATCAATTATATTTCCATGTATCATTAATGAGGAACCTATAGAGAAAGGAATTTGATTTATAATAGCACCAAAAATAAAATGTTCAAATAAATTTTTTAAAAATATATAAATCTTGTACAATAAAACTATAAAGTGGTCACTACAAGAAATTCTATAATACTAAAATAAATGGAAAGGCTTTCCATGGTTATGAACTGGAAATTTTAATACTGTTAAAATGGTACCACTGACTTTATAAATACATCCCATAATGTCTTGTTCCCACAAGCCAATGGGATGGGTTTGGCAAGAGAGCTCAGTGGAATCAATCCTTGCTGAGCCTGTATGAAGCCTTAGGTTCAATCTCCAGCATCACATAAACTATGTATGGTAGCATACACCTATAATCCCAGCAACCAGAAGGCCCAGGCAGGAGGATCAGAAGTTCAAAACCTTCCTACAGAGCAACTTCAAGGTAATCCAATTTAAAAAAGAGGGTTAATGGCCTTTGATGGAGAAATGAAACTATGATATAAAAACTAATATATTATTGCAAGTAACCTTGACTAGCCAAACAATAGAATATAAACTAACAGGTAAAGCATCACACACAGGAAAACTGTCACAATGGCATCAATAAGGTAGCTGTGTGTAAGTTAACCAATTATATATGATCAGCTGATGTTTGGCAATGGTATCAAAACCATTCATTGAGGAAAGGAATCTAATCTTTTGTGTGACTGGTACAGGAATAGCTGGTTTTTCATGTAAGAAAGACTAATCAATGAAATCCAACTCAAAATGCACCAAATACTTAAAAATTAGGGAAAACTACACATATTTTTGAAGAAAAAGTAAACCTCCATAAGTATATTTTGTAATTATTTTGATATATAACACTAAGTGCAAAGGAAATTTAATCCAGCCACATAGATGGTCTGGCAAGCAATCATATGCAAAGGCCTCAGTTGATACGAACTAGTTGAGATGCAGATATTCTTCAATTTCTCTGGCTAGAGTATAGGCACACCTTTAAGGTGAAATTAGTTTCTTGAAAGAAGCAACCATGTTTGAAAGTGATGTCTAATTGAGGGGCAGACAAAGTGATGAATCAGAAGAAGATTTGACAGAATAAGTTAGGATATATCCTACTCTCAGGTGAATAGCACAAGAAGGAGAGTCTATTTAAGAACAGTACAGGGAGAAAGAGTAAGTTCCATCAGTCAGTTGGGAGTCATCACAGTGTGCGTAGCGCAATGGAGTTGATTTCCTTGTGAGCTCGTGCAGTTCAGTGCAGGTCAGCAGAGGTAGATGAAGCTAGAGAATAAAAAGGAGAAAGATGGATAGAACAAATTGCCAGAGTGACTTTGAGGCTAAGTATTGCAAGTCAGTGACAAAACAGAGAGGAGCCAGTTTGAATCAGTCAGCTTAGAGAGAAGTTTGAGCCAGAATGGATGAGTTGAACCAGCCAGTCAGAGTTCAGAAAGAACGTGAAAGGCTGAGCTTATTCAGCAGTAAGCCTCCAAGATGACAATTATATCAGGCCAATAAAACTACATTTATAATTAGGAACACAGCCAATGAAAGGAAGTAGTAGACAAAGTAGTCATCACCAACATAAAAAGGCACTGTGAATCAAAGATACTGACCTAGAGCATTAAAGACAGTACAGAGACTGGTAGAAAGTAGTTGTGAATCCTGTATCTGAGTCTCATCCACACTATTTAAAGAATATCACCATTAAAGAAAAAATTCAGTTGACTAATGAATTTAATAACTGCTTTTTCAGATAAGGTACACAAATAACCAACAGTCACTTGTGAACAGACTGAATCAGCAAGAGCCAGGTTGACTCCATGACAGGCTGCAAACTGACAGTTTGGGAGACTAGGCCTAAGTTTCTGTTTCCCACAACTGGAAAAGTTCAAAGCAATTCCAGGAAAAACAACTTCTCACAGGCAGCCAATCAAGAGCTGACAGAAGCTACCCCACTGTCTATCTTGAGACAAGTATAGTTTATCAACAAAAGTGCCGCAGCAAATCCTCCAGAACCTTAACCAATCACAAGGGCACCCATACCTCTGGAGACAGGGCCAGCCAATCAAGAGAAAGAAAGGTAAAAAAAAAATCCTCTACTAGTACCCTAACAGGCTTTAAATTGTCCATGCAAAGTCCACACCTCCATCTTCCATCCCAATGTATGGTAGACCCCTGCATGAAGATTCTCTGCAGAATAAACACTCTTTTAGTAAAGATGCAGATGATGAAATAGAAAATCATTACAACCTTCAGATCTTGCTGAGAACAAGACAATTGATGTAGCTGCTATGAAAAAGAAATGGCTCCTCCATCAAGTGGTTTTTTTTTCTAATTCAACTTCAAACAGGGTCTTGTATTTTACTATCTTTTTATATACCTGCTAGCATTATTTTGTCAAGTTCTGTAAAACACGGATGTGTTAAAACAGAACTCCAATGATAACTGATGAGAGAACATAGTAGTTTGTGTCTTTGTGTCGGTCAAGCTGGTCTTGAACTCACTCTGTAGCAAAAGATGATCTTCAATTCCTAATCCTTACTCCACCTCCAAAGTACTTGGAATGGTCATTTTTTATTTTCTCACTAAAATTATTTATTGGGCATATGCTTTTGTTATGGATTAGGCTTGAAATATCCTCAGAGGATCATAAGTTCCTGAATGCTGCAATATACAGAGGTAGGCTTTAGTGAAATGATTGGATCATGATGGCTATGAGCTCTTCAATATATTAACTTATTGATTGGCTCATCATTGAATTGGCTATGGAGAAGTAATGGAAATTAACATATGAGACACACAGTAAGGGTCATGTCCTTGAAATTATTGTATTGTTTTATCTTCTTCTGTACCTCCTTTACTTTTTTCTCCATTCTTTTCACAATATGAGGCTTACCAAGGTGTCCATCCTCAATACAGGCCCAGGGTGCAATGAGCCAATGATAATACACTTAAAGCTATGGGTTCCCAAGAAAAGAATAAATCTTTCCTCATTTATGTGAATTTTTGGCAGTGAGAAATTGATTAATAAAAATCTGTTTTAGAGACTTCTGTGACGTAAAAATCACACTTCTCAATTACTCTGTACTATAAAATAAAGCACGATAGAACTTCAAAATATGGAGTAATTTTAATGGAAACTAGCAAAAATTGAACTGTTCACTCATGGGAAGATACTAAATTGCAAAGTTTTTGTGTAAGGAAAATGTAATAATAGCTGTGTTGGTGAGACAACTCAGCAGGCAAGAGCTTTGCCACATAAGCAAGCCTAGTGACCTGGATTCCATGCAGCAGTGAACAAAGGCTTAGTGAAGACACCATAAGTATTTCAATATGTGTATAGCCAACATTATTTTCTCCATTAGAGTCTTAATTGCCAGTTATACCTGTTGTAAAATATTACAAATTTTCATATTTTTATAAAACATCTCTTCAAATTGTATTGCTTTGTTTCCAGAAAACTGCAATTGACGGTTGCATTGCACAGTCCAGCAAGCCCTCATTAAATCCGGAGATTTTCCTACAGGTGTGATTACTGTACAGCCGGTCGTCTCTGCTGTGAGTCTCAGGAACTTTGACTCGGCTTCCTGAAGCCATATCTTCTCGCTCCTTTCTCATTCCCCACATTTGCTGTATCCTCTAGTCTTCCACTGTATGTGGAAAGCACTGACCTCTTCTTGCTAATTCTTATAGTAGTATTTACAAGGTTTACAATAAACATGATGTTGATGGTGCAGTTGCCTTTTGTTACTTTATAAAAATTTTCTTTTTGACAGTCGATAAGATCATGGATGATTTTAGGATATTTTAAAATTTAAATTGCATATTAAATTCCAGATATACTTCATCTTGTAGGCAGTTCACTTCATCTCTTAGTAGTATTCACCATGGTTTATTCTTTTCTTGATGTATGTTCATAAGTACATTTTCTGTTTTTATATCTTAGAATAATATAACTTATCAGCATCTTCATTTTATATCTAGCCTCTGTTTTCATTTTCATTGTTTTATTATTTCCATCTGTTTTTGTGTTTAAACTTTTAAAGATTTGACTTGTTAGTTTATAGCTCTTGTTTGTTTATTTATGTATTTATGTATTTATTTATTTATTTACTATTGTGTGTGTGCTGTGTGCTATGGTATACATGTGGAGAACAGAGTACTAATTTTGGGAATGAGTTCTCTATTTCCACCCTAGATGGAACTCAGATCATTGGTACTGGACTTGCTAAAGAGTCAAGGATTTTTACCTATTGAGCCATTCTTACAGGTCCAGATTATAATTTTTCTTACATAAACATGTAGAATGTGGTGTACTCACCAGCAATGATCACTTTAGCTCTATCCTTTAAGTTTCAGTACTCTTTCTGTTAGCATTCTTCTATCCTACCGAGTTCCATTATGCCTTATGCTGCAACACAGAGTAAATATCAACGCATGTTGCTTCTAAAATTACCATTAGTTGTTTCTTCTTGAATGAGGCATTACAGTGAAAAAGGTCATCTCTATTCTGCCAAATATTATAAATTTTTTGAAACATACTTTAAATTGCTTACTGCCATAGACTGTGTTCTAGTTTGTAAATGTTCTAAGTCATTGAGTAAATTGGAATCAACTGAAGCAAAAGCCAAACAGCAAACAAAATCATGTGTTCTGCAATCTTTTAGGAATTGAATAAATATGCTAAGTTTGCAATTCAAAATTTCTCTGATTGTTTGTATTATTATTTCTCCTTACTGTTTCCTGGCCTTCTGAGTGTGTTCCACCAAAGCTCTCTCTTCCTCAGGTTGGTGCCTACCCATACCTTTTGTGTATGCTGGTAATGTTTATCTGTTATCAAAAGAAATACCCACATTAAAAAAGTAAGAAAGCTAGGCATAGTGGAACATGCCTACAATAACAACCCTCAGAAGATGGAGAGAGGTAAATTGAAAGTTTGAGATTGACCTGAGTTAAGCAGTGAGTTCAAGACCAGCCTAATGTACTTTGTAAGGCATTGTCTCAAAAAACCAGATCAGGGTATACCAAAAACACTGAACAAGATGTCTAAGGTCTCAGGTTCAATCCTTGAAACTAAAAACAATCACTGATAAATTATTTTTATAGTATCTTGTATGTTATTTTTTCTTCCCTTTCATTTTTCTTTTACTTTTATTCAGCATTAGATTTTGTGCTCTTGTGCTTTGAAGAAAAGTAAAATATATCAAAGTGTATGCCTCAAAAAGAGAAGTCACTGAGCTATATAAAGTATGGTTTTCCTCTCATCTAAACTCTTGGATACAAGAGTTTAGAAAATTGGGGGGAAAAAGAAAACAATAGAAAATGAACACTTTCTCATTTAAACCCTTCTTTTGTTTTCATTGTTGTTTTTTGAGCTTCTCCTAATTCCACTACCCCCGCATAATCATGTGACTTTCTTTTGGAAAGTAAATCCTCCCAAGTGTCTACAGGATATTTAGTCTTATAGATATATGAATATTAGGGTCTTTATACAATGAGCCTTTACTTTCAGTATTATATGGGAAAGTATGATTAAGTTATTAACTTCTGACACACCATGGGCTGGGAAAGTATCTAAAATGTAGTCTGGGAATGCACATGTCATTAGTGCCTCATTCAGATCGTTATGTCCTAAGTAACTAATAATATTTGGCAGATTAAAGTTATAAGGACAGCACATTTATGCAACCGTAGTTATCCATATTCTTATACTTTACATGATTTATATTTCTGTCTAAATATTTTAAAATCCTGTAAATTAAGGTATTTAAGATGTATGGCATACATTTTTCTAGAAAGCAACCTGGCAAGAGAGGGATTTTTCAAATATATGAGCATGTAAGGATCTAAGTTGCTGTCTTGTATTATTTCTCTGTATAAAAAAAATGTAAGTAAATGCTTCTATAGATACCAGAGAGGGTTTTGATACTTATTTGCATTAATTCATATTTTAAAATATTCAGATATTAATATATTTTAAGTATACATATTTTTCTGCTTTGTACAATTTTTCCAAATACTTACTCTTTGACTTATAGCAATGTGTTCAAGGAAAATAGTCTGACATATGAATGAAGATAAATGTAAAGTTATTTTAGTTGTATATTATTTAAAAGTAAAAATAATTTATTATGCATTGTGAAGTCTATAAAGGTTGAATTCATTGAAATGTTACAGTGTATGTACTGATGTGAAAAATCATGCAGTAATAGCAACAATTTTTTTTGTCTGCTTGTTTTTGAAACAGGGTTTCTCTATATAGTCCTGTCAGTCCTGGAATCTCCTTTAAAAACCCATCAAGATAATTTTTTTCCTAGCTACATCCATTACTTGTTAATTTCATGTGATAAGTCATAGTCCATTGTATAAAAATACCACATTTTCTTTATCCATTCATCTGCTGGTGGCTATCCATGAGGTTTCCAATTTCTGAGTATTATGAATAGGGCAGCAATGAACATGTTTGAGTAAGTATCTCTGTAACAGTTATATTTTAGTTAACAATCATTCATATATTAATAGTAGGATGTGCATCCCTTGGAAATATTTTAATTTCCAATTGAATAAAAAGCTTTATATACATTAGTCATAGGCTTTCTAAATGAACTCAAAAGTATAGAATCTTTTGAAAAATAAAAATAATCATATAATTTGGAATAGCTCTAAATCTTTTATTTTGAAAAAACTTTCAAAAATATTTTAGTATGCAGCAATACATTTTATTTTTCTAATTTGTATATTATAATTCTGAAAATGGTATACCTGAACAATTTTACTTAATATGAATAAATGTAGAACAATATACACGCTTACCATGGTAGGCAAAGCCATTTTCTCTGAACACAAATTTCTGGGCTTTTTCAAGGAGGACTGAGGTGTGTCCTAAGGGCATCTCTGCATTCCAGCTACATTACACAGAACTAGAAGGTTCTGGATGTGATTCCTTACCAGAGCAGTCATGTTATTGGATTAAAATTCCACAACAGACACACATCTTTAATTCCAGCAATCAGGATGCAGAAGAAGGTGGATTGAGTTCCAGGCCAGATGGGTTTTTAAAGGAGATTCCAGGACTGACAGGACTATATAGAGAAAGGTTATCAGAGCCAGAGGCGAGAGAGGATACTAAGGAAACAGGCCTTTTAAATCAAATGGATCAATGTATACATGAAATCACAGACATTGTGACAGTGTGTACAAGGTTGCATAGGTCTGTAACAGTTGCGGTCCAGGTGCTGAGATGATTGGACCTAAGGCCCCATTTCTGGTCCTGAAGTTACTCAATTGATAACCCTTGCAGATGAAAATTTAAGTTTCTCCAGTAGAATATTACTGTGGATACAAACGACTCTAAAGCGCAGGTTGTATGCCCAATAGTAGATGGCCAACAGAAAATGACATCAGTAGCATCTTGAAGGTTTTCTCATAATTTTTGTCAGTGATTTTATCATCACCATCTTCACTGTCATTATCATTGTATTATTACTGTCATAGGTCCTATGCATAGTATACTATGGGTTTTGTCATAGTGTTTTTATGGGATTTTATGGGAACATGTTTTTCTGAATTTCTATATGTATTATTTGTGTTTTCTTCCTGACTCTTTTTCTTCTGTGTGTTTGTTTTTTTAACTTATTTTACTTTATTATTATTATTCTGGTGCCTTGCTTATATATTTTTGTTGGTAAGGACAGAACACTTATGGATTCACATGGTAGGGGAGGATCTCAGAGAAGTTGTAGATGGAAACCATAATAAGGATATGTTATATAAAATATAATTTTCCATTAAAGAAAAATAAAGGAAACAGAAAAATGCAATCACAAAATTTGCTAAATATGGATGAACTTAGGTTGACTACTAATACTAATAAATAATAGTAAAGCACAGCATGACATTTATACATCTCCTGTGGTGAATACAATTATAAACTCATAATACTAATTATTTGTAATATTGTGTAGCAACTCTTACACAACATTTGCAGGGTTGAGAAAATGGTCTAAACATTTTGAAAAATAGTGTGGTAACTTCTAATAAAATTAAGTATGTATTTTATATGTGACACAAAATCCTATGCTAAGTATTTATGGAAATAAACTAAAGCAATATCCACATAAAGATTTGTGATAGGGTTTTCATAGCCACCACATTAATAACAGTAATAAAAAAAACCCTGAAACTAGTCCTTCAGGTAGTGAATGAGCACACAAACTATGGCACTTCCATTCAGTTAAACACTGTTTATCAAACAGAATAATATATTAACACACATGCAACAGCAAAGATGAATCTTAGATATATGATACTCAGTGCAATATGCCAGGTTCAGAGAACTGCATAGTGTATAATTGTATTTAAATAAAATTTTAGACAATTCAGTGTTCTAGTAACAATAGAGACCAGGTGTGCAAAGAACAGAACTGGTAGGATGGGAATATTCTAAAACTGTATTTTATGTGTGATATGATTGCTCAAACTTGCCAAACATCAAGACAATAAAGCAAAGACATTTTATTGGACGCAAATTTTACTTCAGTAAAACTGATATTTAAAATAAAAAATAAATAAAATTATACATATTTTAAGTATTTGCTTAAGGGGAAAAAATCTTCTTGTCTTCCTTTCCTATATGTGTTTTATTTCTATTTAGTGATAATATGTTCCATGAGTAATAAAAATGTAATTAAAAGAAACTAAAGACTCTGATGCAGTTTGCCTTCCCTACATTGAAAGCCCAACAGTTCATGCAATAGTGGCTGTAGGAAGAAATAGTAATAAGCCCTCCAGTCCCTGCAGCGATATAAACTGTTTAAGAAGAGCTCAGATCATTTGCGGATGATAGAGTCATTGTTCCCAAAGCAAGCAAGTTTCATTCCATTCCTGCAGCTGCATAAAGGACAGCTCTCAGCTATCTGCAGAAATGTCTTTAAAATATATCCTATATTATATATATATATATAAATATATATATATATATATATATAATATATATATATATATATATATATATTATATATATATATATATATATATATATATATATATATATATATTATATATATATATATAAATATATCCTAGGAGACTCTAGGCATGTACTGTGGCAATCTCAGAGCATAAACCAGGTTAAACTAACAAGGCTCTCCTGCTTTCAGTGATCTAAGGGATTCTGTTACCAGAGGAGCAAAGAAAAGTGGCCTCTGACTATGCACCAGAGTCTTAAGGATCTTATCCCAGAGAAATGCCATTTTAAAATCAGGCTAAATTAAAATCCCCATGATTTGCCTTTGTGGGGGACTTGGATCATTAATAAATAAACAGAACATATAGATACAGATAGAAAGTTCATCTATCATTTTCATTTTGAAGTCAAGCCCCACTAGTTCATGTGTACACTTTTGGGCAAAATTATTGAAGTAGGATATCATAATTAAAACTCAGCATTTTGTTCCTACGGAAGTTGCTTTTTTAAAATCTTGTTAAATCTGGATTAGTCTATTCACTATGACATCTGTCTTGCTAGCGACATGGAAATATATTAATAATACATTTGAGGTACTCTCAGATGACTTGCATCAGTGACTTTGAGGACACTGTACACAAAGAGAGAAATGTCGTTGAGAGTTATTTTGATTCCACAATATTCTTGATCATCATGCTGTTTATTAAGATTCATTAAAAGTCCATCATGCTAATTTAACAGAGAAAATTTAATAGATTGCTATTGGATAGCTTCCACCAAATTAATTGGAAAAATTATAAGAAAAGCCTTAGCTGCTATCATTAAAATTTAGAAAAAAATGTTTAATGATATATTAATTACCAGCAAAGATCAATGTAATTTATGAAGAATTTTAAATCTTAATTTACTACAGATATTTTAGAAAAATGCTTGGGTCTTGTCTACTTTCATTATAAGTTGTATCTATAAATTATAATACATATTTATTTATATATGTAATTGTATGTGATATTAGTTCATTCATATTACTTATATAAGTGTACTAGCTCAGAATATTATAGAAGTCACTTGTTTTAAAAATGAAATTCCCAGCAGTTCTATTTTATCAGTGAATACTCTGGAGCCAGATTTTGGGGTGAAAACCTGCTAACTCAGAGAAGCAGAGAAATCATCTTGCTAAACTTCCTACTACATTGATGTTCCAGAAGGAAAATCTCCTTTTCCTTCACCACAATGTCTTAAATACCCTTCAACCCAAAGACCCTCCACTCTCTTCTCTTTCCTCGGTTTTCTTATGTTCACTTCCTGTCCGCTGGTTTCCTGTTCTGCCCACCTCTTGACCTATCACTGACATTAACTCTTGTTTACAGAAAGCTCTTGGGTTAAATGTGGGAGTGAGGGCTGAGACATCCCACTCTGTGCTCCTAGGCTTCTTTGCAATAGAAAGGGGGCACTGCCAAGAGCTGACCTGTCTGATGATGAAAAATTCTTAAATTAACAAAATATCTTTAAATGCTATATTCTACAGATCTCTGATGTTTCCAAAGATCATCTAACTATATTAGTATATTTGAATAGGCAAAGGTTGCTTGTTTCTAGCTATTTAGTATCTTATTAACTTAGGAACCATCTGTGATTAACTAAACTGGTACCTAACAAAACTACACGTTTGATTGACTATTAACCTGCATGTCTTAATTATCTGAAACAACTTGTAATAGTAGCTTTCAAAATGACTAGAACTTCACATTGCACTTTTATGAACTACATAAATACAATCCCTTAAGAGGAGTTGATACACAGTATATTTTAACCAAGATATAACCTTAATTTCATATTAATATAAAAAGATCTATGCCAATGTAACCAGATATAACATTATTTTTATATCAATATAAACAGACCTGTAAGTAGATTCAATAATCTATCATTTTTTCTATTCCTATATTCCCCTTTTGGTCTAAATGAAATGGAAAGATTTTTTTAACACTGGTTCAGTAAAACTAATTACAATAATAAAGATATTTCTGCCATGCTTTCCAAAATGTACAGTTTGCTTGTAGTTGGCAATGTTAGGATTAATTATTTTTGAGTTCAATGATCTGTAGAATTTTCATGTCAGTCTCATATGAACTTAGCAATTTGAATGTCCTAAGCAGTTTGTGGTCCAAAGCTGATGCTTGGGTGGCATTTGTCAGCAGAGTGGTAATCCTGACTAGGAAGAACATAGCAGTGAACCCAAAGATGTCCACTGTCCATGCAGCACTCTGCAGCAGGAGAGGCATGGGGCAGTTTTGCTCAGTGGTAGAATCACCGAAATCCAGGTGAATTTGTCATTGTGGGGCCTCATCATCTCTTGGAAACTTAAAAGGTTACTGTTAGAAATGGTAGAACACTTAAACGTTTTTTTTATTTTTCATTTTTGTGTGATTCTCTCTTTTTTAATTGTATTGGTTATTTTATTTGTTTACATTTCAAATGTCCCCCCTCTAGGTTGCCTCTCCGCATGCCTCTTATCTTCTCCCCCTCCCCCTGCCTCTATGAGGGTGCTCCCCCACCAGGAGCCTCTTACAGCTAGCAGTCCCCAAGAGGTTCTGCCAGAGCCTGATCAATACAGATGCGGACTGCTCCCCCTCCCCCAGCTCCCAGGGACTTAACCACCAACTGAAGATTACATATGGACGGAGCCCATGGCTCTAGCCTCAGATGTAGCAGAAGATTGCCTTATCTGGCATCAATGGCAGGAGAGCCCCTTGGTTCTGTGGAGGCTCAAAACGTAAACATTTTAAATTCCATATTCAACAGATCTTAGAAAGGTTTGAATATATATATATATATATATTTATATACACACACATATATATGTATATATATTATTCACACAATATATTAAGTATATTCAAAATACAGAATCTTTGTTCCTAGTTGCTTGCTTCAGAGTCAAACCTGAAAACACAGGAAACGAGATGAAGCTTATTTTGAGAATTAGTACTTTATATGACAACAGAAAATTTATATATACATAATAATTGTATGCACCTTGAGGCAATACCACTACCTTAAGAAAAGTTTCAAAAGATTCAAACAAAAACCAAGACTTTATGAGATTAATACCAATATAATAGACACGAATTTTTTGTTTTCTTCTGTCCCATACAGGTTGGCTCTTCTGATAATGAGATAGAGATTTTGGATTTTTTTTTTTAACAAGCTTGCATAGAGCCAAGCTCCAACCCCCAAATCAGCTTTTAATTTTAATTGAATTGGGATCACATAAAGACTGTTTGCCATTTATGTCTGCAGAGGGCAGTGATACCATTTATCTAATCTACTCTTTTGGGGGTGCAGGGGGTGTCATTCTCTCTTGATGGTCCATCTTTTTTCTTCAGATGTTTCACTTGTCTAGTGATCTCCAGATTCCAAAGTTGGATGCTTTTATTCTATTGGAAAGATAAAACTAAACCCTGCTCCCACCTACGTCTGTGGCTTTGCCTTTTATGCCAGGTATCTCTTTCCTAAAGCCAGATGTTTTGGGGTAACAGCAAAAGTATTCTTTTTCAATTGAAACAAAAAATGTTCTTTTGTTAAGTTGAAACTAAATGTACCTCAGTGGATAAATATACATATATTCTCCTTTGACTTCATATATATAAATTCAAGATTTAAGTGTATTTACTTTTAGATCACAAAAAAACATTTACTTTAAATTTCAGCCTGTCTTTTGCAAGCAGTTTTTAAATGTAAATAATTGTAATTCTTATATGGTTGCCTCTGCCTCCCAAGTGTTGGGATCAAAGCTGTGGGCTATCACCACCTTGTTTGCTATAACTATAGAATTTAGAAATCAGCTAACTTCTAGAGATCTTCCTATCTCTCCTGGGACTAAAAACATGGGCTCTTCTCAAATATTTTATCATAACTCCAAATCATTTCAGTTCTTAGAGATTGAGAAAACAATGTTTGAACTTCACTAACCCTTTGAATTAACTTAATAGATTTTAAATCTCTTAACTGTGATTTTAATACAAAACAACAAAAACGTCCTTTTTATTTAAGAAGAAAATTGAAAAGCTAATGTCTAAGAGGGTTGTCAGTTAACCATTTTAAAGGTTGGTACCTTTGAAAGAACAATATCTATTGTACCCTGCGTAAGGACATCCTGGGTAGTCTATGACTGTTCTTGATAATACCTAGTCGACATTCTTCTCAGAAGCATTCTTTATTTTGTGATTTGTTTCTGAGATTGGAAGAATGTTAATCTGTGGTCTTTTTTTTCATTGCTGCAACAAGTAACATCCCCATAAATTCATAGCTATATTTGTCACATATGTATGGCTTTAGTTGTCCTATTTTTCCTTCTGGCCCTATACATTCGTCTCATCTCTCACATTGTTTTATTTGAGATAAAGTTCCAAACTTTAGAAGCTGAATATTTACCTCCTAAAGAGGCCAATCTGGACAACAAGATTTTGGTGAAATTATTGTTAACGTCTCTTCCGGTGGCTACTAAATCTTCAATTTCAATGTCATGTACTTGTATTTTTAACTTTGCTTTATGATCATTTATAGGTGTTTGCCAAAATACTTGTTTTCTGGTCTCTCCTGAATTTTTTGTCTTGTCTACTGAAACTGTTCTGACCTCAGTTATATCCACAGCAGTGTTGGTTTTAACAACAAGAATTAAGTCTTTTAATTGATCTGTGGCTGAGTTTCTCTAACACAGACAAGGAATGACTGAATCAAATTTGATATTGGGGCCTTCAGGGGGCCCTCTAGGCTGTTTCCCAATGGTTCAGGGTTATCTTTTCTGTCCCTTGTTGTTCTGTATTAATTACTCCAATGCTGGCCTTTGCCACATATTCTGGATGCTCCAGAAGACCGAGACCTTCTTTTTGGTTTAGTACTAGAAAAAATATTGTTTCTAAGAATCCCTTGCCTACAATTCATTTTCAATTGACCTTGTTCACCACAATTAAAACATCTGCCATTTTGATCTCAGGTTTTTGGAAATTACTTCTCCTCTCAGATTAGCAGCAAAAACCTGAGATCAAATATCAGCCATATGTCTAGTCTATTCCTCTCTTGGTGCTGATCTTGCGCCAAGTTTGCATTCTGAGTTAGTATTTTCAAAAGCCAAAGATTTAATCAGTAGTTTTCTGCCTTCAGAATCTGATAATATTTTATTTATGTATGAAGTTAATATTTGTGAAAAATCAGGGAAGGTGTCCTTGGGGCCATGTATAATTTTAGTAAATGACTCAGACTTTTTGCCAACTCTTCAACCTTGCCCCAACCGTTTAAAGCTGCTATAAGACATAGCACCAAAGTGTGATCATCAAATTCAAGATGACTTTGTAACTCAGCATATTGACCTTCATCTAGCAAGTGATCTTGGGAAATATCGCTGTCTCAGCCTTATTTCATTGTTCTATGGCCCTAGCTTCCTCTTTCTATCATATTTACCATTGTAACTGAGGACTGGCTTTCAACATTGCTGTTGCCAAATCTTTCCAGTCTTGGGGAATAATTCTGTTCTGAGTTTCCCATGTATTTATTATGTTTCACATAGAGTGAATGCATACAATATAAAATGACCACTTCCTTAAAACTTCTCAAATCTAATTTGTCTATAGGGTTCCATTCATTTCTTCATAACTTTGGGGTTACCTATCATCTGCTGGTAGGTCTGAGTATTTTTCTTGTTCTGATTTGTAAGTCTCTCTAATTTTACCTCCAAGGCTTGTATCTTACCAATTCGTGTTTTCTTTGAGTGGGTACAGAAAACTATTATGGCTAATAAGAATGAAGTATAGAATAACAATAGTAATAATCATAATCAGTATTGAGCCAATTTCAGTTAAGTTATTTAGATTTTCATTTTTCGTTTCCATTTTCAAGCCATCCAGAGTAGGACAGGGTCCAAAAGCCTTCTATTATGTACTGCCCATCCCTAACTCTCTTTGCAGACTTCTCAGATGAGTTACCAAATATGATGGTTCCTCAGTTTTTCCACAGTTGGGGTGATCTCTCTGTCTGTGGGGTCCTTCCATGAGTTGGAGTGCCAAAGTGTTGGTTTTAAAACAAAATCTCAAGCCTTTAATTTACCAAAAGAAGACTCAGGAGCCGTATGTGGGTTGTGACAACCTGCTAGGTCAGAGAGGCAGAGAAAGCACCCCAGCGAAACTTCCTACTGAACTGATATTTTGGAAAGAAAGAAGCTCTTTTTCCTTGTCCACAATGTCTTAAATACCCTCAAACTCAAAGATCTTCTTTTCTCTTTCCTTGGTGTTTCTATGTTCAGTCCCTGTTAACTGGTTGCTTCTGCTAACTACCTCTTGACCTATTGTTGGCTTCATTTAGCACTTGTTTACAGAAAACTCTTGGGTTAAAAGTGTATGTTAGGACTGAGCCACACCATAACCAGGTTTTTCCAGTTCACAATCTTGGGGTCCACCATGCAATCAAACATGGTGCAAGAATCACTCTTACTTTCTCAGTCCTGAGAGTACTCATGATAGATATGTCTTCTCTTTGATCATGTGGTGGCAGGCCAGTGGGGCTGTAAAGTGTGGCTTATTAGTTAAAGTGACCCATTTCTCAGAGTCTCCTTTGTAAGGCAGTACCAATTTTCTCATTGTATCCTTCCCTAAACTTTGTCAGTGATAACAAAGATAATTTGGTTTTTCTTGCTCTTACCTTTGATCTTGGCACTCAATTTATTCAGTATCCATGTCAAAATGATACTCTTGGTTGGGTTATCTCAGAGAACTGACATAACATTCTGTACGTTGAAACTTTTTGTACTCATATTCACTAGTGAAGTGTCTGGTATTTGAGAAAACAATATTTATGTAACAGAAAACAGATTTTTTTCATGCAAAACCCACATATTTTTGTCTATGTATGAGCATGCATGTCACCAGATGCCTTGGCATGCCTGTAGAAGCCAGAGAACAACTTTCCAATGTTGACTCACTGCTTCAATTGTGCGGTTCCCAGGGATCAGACTCGGATTTGAGGGTTTCGTAAAAAGGCCCTCTGGAGGAAGGACAAACGGAAGCCTGCCTGTGAGCCTAGAGACTGGTGAGGCAGATAAGGCCATCCAATGGGAAGCAGGCAGAGGACATGCTTGCTTGGGACCAATAGGATGAAGGTGGAGTGTATAAAGGGCATGCACCAAGAATTAATAGACGAGCTTGCTGCTGCACACTCCCCTGTTCCTGGAGCTGGAGCCTTTGAGTCAGTGCCTTTTCACATCCCCCAAGGGGGATGCCAGGCAGGATGGAGAACTTAGGCAACACAGCCAATTCAGTGGGCTGTTCAAAAAGAGAAGACAAATATCTATATCATTCAAGGGATTACATAAAGTCCTAACAATACTTCCAAAGTCCTATAATCAATCTTACTTCCATCTACAAACACTGTTATCTTAAATTATCTATGGCAAGGCTTAAATCAGGCAAACCTCTGAGTTTTCTTCCTCTACCTTGACTGCAAGGTGTATTTGTTTTTTAACTGTTAATTACCAACCTCTGGAAAGCACTGACACAAAAACAAACAAACCTTAATCCTTGTTCTCAAGAGGTATTGTTCATGAAAGAATAAGTTATAAAAATGAATAAACCAAACCTCTAATTTCCCTCAAACTGTAGTACAAGATGAGACTTTTCTGTTTGTTTCCTCAGCCCCTTCTTAGAGAATAGACCCACAATTGGTCAAACAATAATGCTCCTGAATTATTACAATAATGCTCCTGAATTATTACTCGCATGTTAACCTGGTTGGAGGTTGAAAACAAAACCAGGATGGAGATGAAAACAAAAATCTCCCAGATAATTTGGAATTGAAATGAAGGATTCCATGTTTATGTGCTAAGCATCCTGTCTAGAAGAGGGACCATTAACTATGATAAACCAAGTTCCCAACCAGAAGATGATCTTTGTATTAGTCTGGGTTCTCTAGAGTCACAGAAGTATGGGCAGTCTCTATATAGTTAGGGAATTTGTCAATGACTTACAGTCTTTAGTCCAACTCCCCAACAATGGTCAGAAGCAGCTGTGGATGGAAGTCTAGGGATCTAGCAGTTGCTCAGTCCCACGAGGCAAGTAGGCAAGGAAGAGTGAGTGAGTCTTCCTTCTTCTAATGTCCTTATATAGGTCTCCATCAGAGGGTGTAGCCCAGATTAAAGGCTGTAGGTCTCCAGCAGAGGGTGTGGCCACCTCGCCTTTAATTCCCAGATGATCTTGAACTCAGAGATCTCCTTGATTTAATCTTCTGGAATTCATTGCTACTATGCTTCAAGATCTCCATGCCAAGATACAGGTCAGAAACTTATATCTCAGAGCCTCCAGATTAGGATCATAGGTGAGCCTTCCAATTCTTGATTGTAGTTCATTCCAGATATAGTCAAGTTGACAACCAGGAAATAGCCACTACAATCTTCAAGAAGGAGAAGGCTGGAGCAAGCATCTGAAAGTCTAAGGAGAAAGATGTTGGAGTTGTCTGCCTTCATGGCTGGGAGCTGGCCCTCAGAAAGACTTGCTTGAATTTCCATGGCTCATGTTACCTGTACCCTTGTGAACTCTTAAGAGATACTTGTTTATACATCACCTTCCCTTTTTGTCAGCCTAGTTGTAATGAGATAGAAAATAATCTTGAATTAAAGTTTCTCTTTTCTTTCCCTGTAACATTTTTTGGTCTGTTATACTGATAATATTTCTTTTTTTTAATTTACATTTGAAACCTGATGCACTCTTTTCTATGAATGCTACCTTCTCTCTCTAAAATTTATATATATATTATATATATAAATATATATATAAATGTATATATAAATGTATATATATGTGTGTGTATATATACACACACATATATATGTATATATATATGTGTGTGTGTGTATATATATATATATATATATATATATATACATACATACATATATATATATGCCTTCACCTGCATATCTGCACAGAAGGACATTGAATACCAATATGGATGGTGGTGAGTTGCTATATGGTTACTGGGAAATGAAATCAGGATCGCTGGAAGACTAGCTGGTGATTTAACTGCTGATCTGTCTCTCCAGCTCCCAGAAGTTTCTCTTTCTTTTCTTTTCTTTTCTTTTTTCTTTTCTTTTCTTTTCTTTTCTTTTCTTTTCTTTTCTTTTCTTTTTTTATATTTTATGGCTGTGAGTCTAGCCTTTAACAGCTGAGCCATCTCTCCAGCCCATTCTTTTCTTTTCTCTTTTTTCTTCTCTTTCCTTTCTTCCTTCTTTCTTACTTTCTTCTTTCTTTTTCTTTTTTAAAATGTATACAATTCACTTTATTATAATGAAAATTCAATAAAACTGTTTGAGGGGAAAGAAGACCAGTAAGAATTAAGGGGACCTCTTGTTTTTAAGTCGTAAGCATCACATGATGTAAAGGAAAATTGTACATTTAATTCCCTCTTATCAGGGCCAAAAGTTAACTAAATAAAAGTTAAGGCACTCTCTCTGTGCTTCTGTCAATTAAAACAGATTTTGAACTGTTATTTCTATCTGAAATTTGGTATAATCTATAATCAGCATATGTTCTGACTGCACATTTTTCTATTTGCATTTTCTTTTGTTTTTTTATTCTAGTATTTTTAAATTTTTTTCATTGAAGATAGATTTTTTCTCATCAATATATTCTGATCATAGTTCCCTTGCCAGTACTCCTCCCATTTCCTCCCCACCTCATCATACCCACATCTATACCCTCTCTGTCTCTAATTAGAAACTGAAGGCTAAATCATAGAAACCAGACATGACAAAATAAAATATAAGATAAAGCAAAAATAATAATAAAATATCTGAATGAGAATGAGTTCAAGGGGATACAAATCAGAAAAGAAGTCAAAGTCTTATTATTGCCAGATAAAATAGGAATAACATAGTAAAATGCAGGAATAACATAGTAAAAATGGCCATCTACCAAAACAAATCTATACAGATCTTGAAAGGACAACTTTCAGCTTCTGATGAAAACATGAAAAGCCTAAAATAGCTAAAACAATCCTTTATAACAGAAGAACTTCTGGAGGTATCACCATAGCTAATTTTAAACTGTACTGTAGAGCTACAGTAATAAAAACTTCATGGTATTGGTATAAAAACAGGCCTTTTAATCAACTGAATCAAATTGAAGACCCAGACATGAATCTACACCTTTATGGACACTTGATTTTTGATTAAGAAGACAGAAATACACAGTAGAAAAAAAGACAGTATCTTTAACAAATGGCATTTTTCAAATGGGATATTTGTACACGGAAAAATTCAAATAGATACATACTTATCACCCTAAATAAAACTCATGTCTAAGTATATCAAAGAGCTCAACACAGAACCAGATATACTGAACCTAATAGAAAAGAAAGTGAAGGAATCATCTTGAGTCATTGTCTGAACAGAATACCCTATCTCAGACACTAAGATCTTTAACAATACATTGGGTCTTGTGAAACTGAAAAGCTTCTGTGAGGCACAAGACACTTAGCTAAAATTATATAAATTAAAGAATTAAGTTAATTAAAAGTTACCATGAAATTTTTAGGCAAATGAATGGAACTAAAATAAAATAAAATCATCCTGAGTAAGGTAACCCAGTCCCAGAAAGGTAAATATGATATGTATTTGCTTCTAAGTGAATATTAACTACAACATAAATCATTATGCTACAATCAATACACTCAGAACATTAGGTATAGAAGAAGTGTTTAGGAGGAACACATGACTCTCTCTGGAAGGGGAAAATAGAATAGATTTCATGAGATAACGGGCAGGTGGGGATAGGAATAGAGGCATCAGTTGGGAATGAGGGGAAATTAGGGAGAGAGTGCAGGGAGAGACAGCTGGACTTGGGGAACATTTGAGAAATGATATGGAAACCTAGTACAATGAAAACTTTAAAATATCTGAAGGTGATCCTAATGAGGTCTTCTAATAGTGAGGGATACCGTGTCTCAGCTGGCCATCTAATCACCGAATGGGGCTTCCAGTAACAGGACTAGGCTTCATTCAAGGGAATCATTGACCAAAAGAGTCCCATAGAAACCACAAACAACCCAGGGTGTTTTGAAGGCAAAGTGATGCTGTCTACACATTGACAGTGTGTGCGTGTGTGGGAGGCTCCATAGCTGAGGATAACGTCCACACAATACCTTCTGTTTGTTTTGAGACCGTGTCTTACTACAAAGCCTTAGCTGTGCTGGAACTCTTTACGTGAACCAGGGTAGACTCGAGCACTCAGATCAGCCTGCCAGTGAGAGCCAACATACCTAGCTCACTACTTCTCTCTTTGCCTCTTTAATTCTACTTTTTTGGTTACAAGTTGATTTTTAAAATTCTGTCTTTTATTTCTGAGATTATAATATTATTATCCCTTTACTATGCACATTCCAGACCTCACATAGCCCTCTTCATTCTCTTCTAAACCCATGGCCTCCTTTTTCATTCATTGTTGTTATATACATACATACATACATACATACATACACACACATGCATGCATATACATTGCAAACATACATACATACATACATACGTACACATGTGCATACATACACCTAAATATACAAATGCATCCTGCTCAGTCCATCTAATGTTGCTTGTTCATCTGTGCTCAGGACTGATGTCTGTGATCTCGTTGACTCCTTCTTTTAGTTTTCTGTACATGCTTCCTTCAGAGTGAGCCCTACATGTTTCAGGCTTGTTCTGCTGACCTTGCACAATTTATTCTCACTTCCCACTCTTCAATCCGGCATGTTCCCACTTGGATGTGGCCGGGTATGGTGGTGTACGCCTGTAATCCCAGCACTTGGGAGACAGAGGCAGGCAGATTTCTGAGTTTGAGGCCAGCCTGGTCTACAGAGTGAGTTCCAGGACAGCCAGGACTACATAGAGAAACCCTGTCTCGAAAAACAAAAAAACAAAAAAACAAACAAACAAAAAAAAAAAAAAAAAAGACTTGGATGTGAACTCCTGGTTGCATTTTATGCTTGTGAGCTCAGTACCTTCTTATACCATGTTATGCCACAGGACACTAAGGAGATGCTGGACTTCATATTCAAATGTAAGTGCCCCAGAAGAACATATACAGAGCTGTTGTATGTATTTTTTCTTCATAAGAAGACTTATTAAAATCCTTTTCATGTTTTTCAGTAAAAAAAAAAAGTCTTATAAAGCCCAAATGCTTTGAGGTCAAAGTGTCATGTTTTCACTGTAACATACATAGGGAAATTATCAGCTTGTACTATGTGAGAATCTGATAAAGCTTAATCTTGTCCTTAATTAAAAACACCACTTCCCAATTATCATTCAGTGCTCTCCTTACAGAGGCTAAAAATATGCAATGTGAATGAAATTCTCATGAAAGTAATGTTTGTAGTCATTTCTGGGTTAAAGAACAAGATTTATTTCACTGTATAGGAATATGTTTCCTGACGTTTGTCCAATTGCATTATGATCAAAAAGCCCCAGTGCTGAATGTGGGAAGTTTGCAGAAAGGCTGACTAAGTGATTACATAAACTTCAAAGCAGATACAACCTGCACTCTGTTTCCTGATGGTGAGAAATCCTCTGAGGGTTATGACTCACAGACAGAACAGGTTTTTAGCTACCTGGATTAATAGGCTGATGATAGATTGTTTATTAGTGTGTGTTTATTCATACATGTATATATATATATATATATATATATATATATATATATATATATATGGAGAGAGAGAGAGAGAGAGAGAGAGAGAGAGAGAGAGAGAGAGAGAGAGCATTTTTTGATTTGGTTGGCCTAGAATTTATTATGTAACTTGTACTACCCTCAGACTTACTCAAATTCTCAGACTGTCTCAGTCTTCTAAATACTGAGGTTACAGTTATGAGTCACCACTGTTGGATGTGGACAATTCTTTTCAGTTAGACAGATAGTTGACATAAGGTTTCACTATGTCGTTCAAGAATGGTCTTGATTCTGGGCGGTGGTGGCGCACGCCTTTAATCCCAGCACTTGGGAGGCAGAGGCAGGCGGATTTCTGAGTTCGAGGCCAGCCTGGTCTACAGAGTGAGTTCCAGGACATCCGGGGCTACACAGAGAAACCCTGTCTCAAAAAAAAAAAAAAAAGAATGGTCTTGAACTCAGTTATCCTTCTACCTCTGCTTCCAAAACCTAGGGTTGTAGGCATGTGCCACCATACCAGGCCAGGTGATGATTTTCCTATTAAATATAAAGCTACAGTTTGTTTTCAGGTATCTAATCTATTAGAAAAGAAATCGAGCCCGAGCAATTAGATCACTCTGAATCATTCTTTTTATGTCTACCAACCAGTGATTGAATATACTTATTTTGTAATTGCTTAGATGGTGTCGTATTATTGATTTTCTCATTTTAAATGCTTGCTAGGGATATTTTAGGATACAAAGTGTAATTATTTGGGATTTCTGAATTTATTGAAGCTTAAGCCCCACATAAGTAAAGACTTATTCAAAGAGGTTTATGTTAAATTATGCTTTATAATTTTTATGACAGAAACAGCATTTCATTCCAGTGCCTTTTATTCAAATATCAGCACATCAGAAAAGTTTTCCAAACATGCCCTGTGTAAAAAAATCGGTCTTATCATCCTCTATGCTAGTAGTTTGCCTGATGATTTATTTCACATCTGTATAAATGATTGTATTTTTGCAAATGTTATAATATCACCAAAAGTACATAGGTACATTGATTCTGTCTTTTCTTCTTTATTTTTGTTGTGGCCAAAAAGGCAGGCCTCTTTTGTGAATAAGGGGTTCATAGCATTGGCTATAATGCTAAGCAAAGGCTAGAAATAAGTGATACTCAATATGAGACAGTTGAATAACTTTGTATATATTCATGACTTAATAAGTTACATAAATATTTAAAATAGTATCTACATGTTTCTTGGTAAACAGAGTTTTCTGTTTTTGGAATGCTATGTTAATAAAGTAAAATCTAGTTTTATATTACATTATGATTATGAGTTTTTCCAAGGGTTTGAAGAAACATTTCCATTTCTACACATTTATAGCACATGTGTTTTATAAACACTATGGATTATGTTTTATATTCTTTCTATAATTTTTAATTTCTTGTCAGAAGAAATAAATCAAAAGGGAAGAAAAAAACCCCATAGAACTAAGTACCATGAAGTGATTATCTGTCATGATAAATTCCACAAATATGAAGTTTTTATTAGTAGCACTCATGCTTTTGTGAGTACTCACTGTATGCTGGGATCATTTAAATTGCTTTACAAAAACACAATTGCCCAATTTTCATGACTGCATGATCAATTATTATGATTATGATATCCAAACTAGAAATATCAGACAGAGACTGGTGAAATTCCAAGAAGTTGTGGACCTAGAATTTGGATCCTTTTCTAAGTTTGTCTAAACGTCTTAACTTTTGGAAAGAAAAAGGCAAGGTGTATATATTTCTGAAATGAAAAAAGTCAACTGATACTCTTTCTACCCTAGCAGTCTGCATAACATCTTTCATAATCATGAAAGCTAGTCATCAAAGAAGAAGCTATTAGCTCTTCTCAAGTATGATATTTTCTCTATTATGCATGTGATATATGTGGTGACCTTAGCAACAGGGACTTATAAACTAGGTGCCCTTGTCAAGAAGAGGAATGGCAAAGCCTATTTGGGGGCTTTTGGTACCTCTTTGACAAACAACTTGAAGGAGGTATCACAGACCTGGCACTGGGTCTTTTGCTTAACATCCAATGGCTTCTGGTTTGATTCTGGTCGATGGCAACTTTCCATACAGCGATCTCATATCCCCCTTTTATTGGTTAACCTTCTCCTATGCTTCTTCTCACCTATTCTTTCAACTATTCCTTTATTCGATAGTCTTGATCATCAACTTGACAAGTGTAAAATCACCTGAAAAGATAGACCCAATATTTGTGGGCAAATATGATGATTAGATTAACTGATATGAGAAGACCTGTCCATCGTAGGTGCCACAATTCATATCTAGATGCTGAGCTATATATGATTAGAGAAAGTAAGTTGAGGCCAACCATGCATGGATTAATTCACTATTCTTGGCTTCTTGACTAGGGAAACAATTTAAGCAGTCATCTAAAGTTCCTTCTGTGGTGACTGTTCTATAATGGTAGACATGGAATTGTGAGCTAAAAGCTACTCTTTATCCTTTAAATTGCCTTGCTCAATATATTTTTTTTATCACAGGAACAGAAATAAAACTAAGAAACTATTAAGACCTTTCCACCTCTGGTAGCCTCTGCTAGACAATATGTAACCAATTGTGTGGTAGTGTCACTACTTGTATGAGGGTTACCAACTGATTTTGAGATTGATTCCAGAATCTACACCTGGTATGGCAAACCCACTTAAAAAATAAAAAATAAAAATGGTCACAGACCCTAGTGGGGAACCAAATACCGTTGCTTAGCAAATTGGCACAATGTCAGACTACTCTATAAATATTTTATATCCATATACAAAAACTGCTGTCAGCCTTAATCAGAGAAGTCTCTTTTTCTAGTAAACTATGTTGATTTCAGAGACTTATGGTGACAAAATGTACCTAAAATAGAGAATAAGTGACAGATGAGTGTTCATCACTAAACAAAACATGTATATAACCTCTTGAAAGGCTTAGGGGACATTGCAAAAGAGGGGATTGATAATTCTAATAGTGGGAGGGAAAGGGTTATGAAATGTTACTTTCTGGGCAAGACACAGTCATTTTTAAGTATGAAACTACTGGAGGTATCTACAATGGATCTGCACAAGAATGAACCCATCAATACTGTGGGATAGATGGATACAGAAGGCCAGATATACCTCCTACTGCTGAATAAATTGATACTGATTGAGTCAGGCTGAGAGAGAACCATTTCCTTTAGCTATTCATCCAAAGAAGACCCCACAAGGATCCGATAGTCACAGAGATGGTGAACTATTTAATCTAAGTGTATTACAAAACCCAACTAGATGTCATGAAGCAGATTGATAGAGATGTGGGATTGGGTTGCTAGGCATGGAAGGGAGATAAAGATGATAGAAAATGATCAGATTACATTGGATACATCTATGAAATTGTTAGGGAACAAAATTAATCAATAAAGACTGTAAAACCAAACACAGGACAAAAGAAGATATCACTTCCTTTTATGAACATAAACTTTTATTGAGCTAATTGCTTTAAACACAATGTTAAATGATAATTTGCTATTTGGAATGGTTCATTTTTGTTTCTGTTAAGCAAATAAAGAAAGCAAGATACTATTTTGCATAAATTGAGTTAGTTACTGCTGGTATGTAAATTGTTGGTTTACAGGGTATATATTATCATGGAGATAATTACTGTGTCTTGGTGACATGCCTGACTGCTCTGACAGCAAGTGGCTTTAATCAATCAGAATTTCATATGGAAGCCTACTAAGCCTGATCTCATGTTTTTCATATATATATATATATATATATATATATATATATATATAAAATGGAATTGTATCAGTGCACACTAAAACTACTTTCTATGAAGAATATAATGCTGCTTACACATTCTGTAAAAATTAAAATACCTTCTGTTATCCAATGGAAAATCATGGGTTTTAGGAACCTTAGGATTCATTTTTGTATTTAAATTTTAACCTGTTTCACTTTCATTTTCCATCCATGACAGTATTCAGGAGGCTCATCATCCAGATATATATAACTTATGATGGGCATTCAACTGGCTTTGAAATATCTTTGATGTTTAATGTTTGAGCATCATAGGCGTAGAGAACTGCATGACACATTTGCCATTTTATGAATCAAGAATGCTGGCATTTGTTTTTTATTGATTACAATGAATGAGTTAATTAATAGCTATAAGAATGAATGCCTATACAGCTGATACATTGGCTATGTCTCTACAAAACTATATAGCTGATGCTGGTCTCAGTGAAAACAATTGAGGAAATTGAATTTAGGATGCCAGGTGGCACAATAGGTTATACATTAACTTGTCCCCTCTGGAAAATTAAATTTGAATTTGGCTCTGGTTACAAATGGAATGAGTCATTTGGTACGTGCCACTAAGGAGAGTCACAAAGCCAAAATGACATTTCATTGAAAAATTACCCATTAAAGAAAAATGTCTGCAGTCACTAGGGAGTTTTCAAGAAAAATAAGCAAGAACATTGAACAAAAATAAAGGATACAAGGAAACATTGGAGAGTGTGGGCTCACGGGAAAGTGCTATTAGACAAAGCAGATTGCCAGCCAAAAACTCTTACTAGCCTGTGTCCCGAGAGCCTTTAATATGATTTACTTATTTCCCATTAAATTTTGCTTTTTCTCTTGTCATAGGTGTAGCTAAATATCAGTTCCTGTTAAATCATCATGAGTTATCAACCATCAGCCATACTACAATCTATGTAGTCCTGGTTTTAAACTGTATATTTTATATGTTCTTGTTCTTTTAGACAAATGGAAAAATGATATTATCATTTGTCATCCTGCTCTCATGTAGGAAACTAACAAAATGTACAACTGACAAACAAAATATTGTAGAGGAATTTTTGCTCATCTTTATGGTTGCTCTGGCAAGAGGTCAATCACATCATAGACCTAGGTCTGTGTGATCTGGTTGGAATACAGACTGCCTTTAATCCCAGGAGACAGAATCAAGTAGGTCTCTGAGGTCAAGGACAGCCTGGTTGGTGTAAAGTAAGTTTCAGTTAAAGAAACACTGGGATCCAGGTGTGATGGTACATGCCTTTCATGTCAGCTCTCAGGAGACAGAGACATGCAGATCTCTCAAGTCTAGTCAGTAGTTTCATCAAGTCAGTGAATTGAGAAACAGTAGCGTGGAGTGAAATTCATGGCTGTTCAGATAGTGGCAGTTCAGTTCGCAGAATTCAGAGGCAGTTTTACCAGGAGAGTTTTACAGAGAGATAAGCTGCAGAAAGAAAAAGATAGACACAGGTGAAGCAGAAGGAGCCAGAGAATGCAGAGGCAGAGGATTAGAACATACTGACAAAGTTAGTAGGAGGCCAAACAGAGCAATTCAGCGAGTAACCTAGAGAAGCCAGTTTGAATAGGCGGCTTGGAGAGGCATCTTGAGCCAGAAGGGCTGAGTTGAACCAGCCAGCCAGCGTTCAGAAAGAACTAGAAAGAGTGAGCTTATTCATCAGTAAGCCTTCAAGATGACAATTATATCATGTCCCAGTCCCAAAAGCTACATTTATAAAAGGTAACCTTAGTTTGTAATTTATACTATGCTGGTCATTGTTACATACTTGTGTATAGAATGATTTCACAGTAAGCGTATAGACAAGAAAATGAGACTACCAGACACTGTCAAAATAATCAGTGAAAGCCTATTGGAGAAATGTAATACACAAATATAAAAAGCATCTCAATTGTTTGCAGATGATTACCAGATGCTAACAAGAAAAAGTTATCTCATTTTGTGTGTAATCAAGCTGGAATGGCATTGAAGTCAAGCTATGCCTAATTGTATATTTCTTAAAGAATAACATCAAAAGTATCTTGTGTCCCCTTCAGTTGACACCTACAGCAAGTGAGTGGCCAGAGGCATCTAAACTGTTGCAGTCTGAAATGTCCTAGGCAAAGTAAGAGCTAAGGCCTATCGTTTTCCATTGACAAAGAAATTCTAGCATGTTCTACTTGTAAAAAAATATGACAAAAATATATAGCATGACCTGAAAAAGTTAATTACAAAAATGTATTCGTGCAATTAATTTCCAATAATACTTAATAAACAAAGGTCCTTCCTAGACCATCTAATTAGAATTTAAACAAAAAAGATAGAACCTACTTTAAGAGGATTAAGGCAAATAGGCAAGGCAGCAAGTCATTGTAATAATAAACTATAAAAAATTAATAGAAAATTACAATTATCAAGCATGTGTAGAAATAGCACTCAACTCATGAAAAACGAAGCAAACGTGGAAGCAAAAGCTTTGTAGGTATAGCCTCTGTTTTTTTTATGACCTAAAACAAAATCACCTTTCTGTGTTCCATTTGTCTCTTATCAGCTTGGGAACTTTAGAAAAGGTTGTTTACTTGGTACAACAATATCTAGTCCCAGAGCCTCTACAAAAGGTTTATAACATGCAAAAATAATGAGAGACTTTCTTTGCAGTTTTCATGCATAATGAGTAAAATTGTTATTTTGTTTTCATTATTTTCAGGATTAAAAAATTGATGTGTGTAAGCACACAGTGAGAGACAGGATTGGCAATGATTTTGTTTCTCTTTGAGGTGATACACAGCGACCTTGTGTCATCATCAATAACCAGTGTCTTAGTCTCTGAGAACTACATATTTCTATCTCAGAAATCCTGCAAGTACTTACTACTCTTCTATAGTCAGGATATAATTGGTCAATTTACTGTCAAAATACTCATTCTAGTGCCAATTTGAAAAGTAATCACTAGTTTTATCAACTGTAGACTAATCCAGTTTTAGTCTTTTTTAAAGATTTCTTTTGTTGCCTTTGAAATTGAGTTCTGAATGTTTAAGTAGAATATTTGAAAATACTTCAAAATCAATAGTGAAAAAAAACGTGGTTTCAAGGGCCTTTCAGAATGCATTTCTACCACAGTAGAAATCAGTTCTTGGGAACTGGATTGGGTGCTGTAGCTGAATTTATTTGATATGAGCGTCAGAAAGAGAATGAAGCATACCTGAATTATGTTTTTCTAATATTTTACATTCTTTGCGACTCATGACTCAGTTCCTAGGGACCTTGAAGACATTTCACTATGCCCCACTTTTAATAGCTTTTTAGTAAAACCAGAAAAGATATTTAGCTTACACGGGTTCTTAAACTGTGGGTTGTAATGTCCTTGCAGGGGAGGGGGCGATACCAGCAATTACAGGTCATAAAATATTTGAAAACAGTGAAAGGCTTCTGACTGGCCAATGAGCAAAATGTAATTAAAAATCAAAACAGAATGGAACTAAGTTGTCTCTACCGGTGCTTGTCTATGTTGCAACACAGGACTACACACAGAACTATTACATGTTCTGAATGCAACATGAGCCCTTTGTGCTGTGCGCTATTTGTGCTGTGCATGCTTTGGGGTGTGCACACTGTCATATCATAAAACCCCAACAATGCTGCCTGGAATGTCTCACTTTACATCTGAGATTATTAAATAATATAAATTGAAGTTTTTGACTATTGGTGAGATGTTGTTGCTCATATTTTTATTAATATCTCTTTATTAATAACCCTGGATGCTCTTGAGTTTACAATGTAGACCAGGCTGGCTCAAACTCACAGAGATCTGGTTATCTCTGCTGACCAAGTTTATAGATTCTAGAAATGGATGAAACTTCTAAGACTCAGGGAGCTCTCAAAACTTACAGGATTCACAAGACCCCTGTCCAAAATTATAGATACTTAGTAATTGCTGGGGTCATGCCTCCACTGGCTCAGCTGCCTATAATCCCTGCATGGAGTTCCTGGTATTCTGGGGTGGGGTATTTGGTGCTAACATCTACCTTGGAGTTACTCATGGCCCATTAAGTAATCCCCAAAAATTCATTGGTTGACTAAGTTAGATATGGCTGGAACTGTTTCTTTTGTCTCTCTTCTCTGCCTTATCTAGGGTGATTAAATATTTGTTCCTAGGTTCACTGGAAAAGTCACATTATAAGACTGAATATGGAACCACTGTGTGGAGTTTGATCAAGATAACATGGAGAGAAAGGGAGGATGTTGTACTGGGAAGATGTTGGTCAGTCTTAATAAATATAGCACATAGCACATGCACTGAAAACTCACTGGTCATACTGGTCATTCAGTTCCCTCCACCCAGACGAGCATGAGGAAGAACAAGTATGTATGGGGTAAAGAATATTTGTAAATAAGTGACTATGCATGATAGATGTCAAATAAGTGAAAATTTCTCAGTGGAACCTGTTTCTACTTTAAATTTATTAAAATTATAGAAAATATCACTTTGTAAGGATTTCTGTGTTTTATCTCACTTCATGTTTCCTTGTTTCATTTCAGCACATGGCTAATTTGAGGAGCTACTAATAAGGTGCATCAGCTAAAAACAAAACAAAACAAAACAAAATAACAACGACAACAACGATGATGGCTACAGCAACAAATGGTGAAGGCCTGACTTGAACCTCAACAGCCTTTGCTCTTTAATTTATGACGCCCCTCTTCTGACTCACCCACATGCTTCTGTCTGAAACTGGAGAGCCACCCTGGTACTTTCTCTCACATGCAGTTGGCCATGTGTTCTCAATTACACTTCCAAACTTTCCACCAACTCTGCCTCTTACTCTTCTTTCTCCACCTTCCCAGTTTATTTCAATGCAGATGGCCTCACTTCTGCTATAAGAGTAAGTAGGTCCTTCTTCACTTATCTTTCATCATCCCCTACCATTGTTCCTAAATTGATAAAAGCTTACAACTGCTTCAGTACTGGTCTCACTAACTGAAAAATCACTTACTCTCTAGTCAACCTTTCAGTGTTTCCAGGGATAACTCTTTGGGACACAGTCAGTCCTAGCACATCCATACGCATATCATACAAGTCCTTATGTCTCAGACACCTATGATTCTATTGGTTTAGTTTTAATTTTTACAACCCTTTTCTACATTAAGTTGAATACTTACTAGCTCCCTAAATGTTACCTGAGTATTTTACTATTCTCTGTCTTTGCCATGTATGTTTTCCTTTTCTGGATGTTCTGTGATTCCTCTTAGTAATCTTAATGTCTGTTTATATACCAGAATATTTGTAAGGCTCACTTCCCTTGGTCTGTATTTTAAACATTTATATGTTTGTCTCAGAATGAGAACTTGGTAAATATTTGAAGAATGAATTAATATTCAATATTTCAAAGCTGATTTTTAAATCTGTAATAGTTTTCTAGAAGTTCATATACTTCTGAATTCCAACATTCAGAGGAATTAGGATTTAACATCCCATTAATTTACGTTGTTTATCTCTTTTCAATGTTGGTTTCAGGTGTTGGATTTCTTAACTTACTATAACTGTTGAATGTCAAGGTCTTCCTTGAAAGATGTGTCTAATATTGTGTGCCCATATGTAAAGCTGTGCCTAGCTCAAGGTAGATGCTGGCAGATGGCTGTTGAAATAAAAAAATGCAGAAACTAATTATGTAACCTTATAGAAGAAATGCTCAGTACTTCTACAAGTAAATCATTCCCTCTCAGAGGTACATAGGAAGATAGACTAGCTATCCTCTGAGATGGCGGGGAGCAGGATAAAGTTATGTTCCAGAATGGGAGATGTATCAGTGTGTCAATCACAGGGTCTGGAGACTTTCTTCTGGATTCAGAATCTAGGTTTCCTCACTTTATACCACTCAATTGTGATTACATTTTCAATAATGAATAAAAGTAGGACCAACATTTACATATTCCATTTTCTTCCGTGGATCTTTCCCTTAGGAAATTTATTTGAAAATATCAATTCTGATATATAATATGTTGTGGGAAATGCAGTCCCTTTTCTTTGAACTACATGATATCTACGCATTTACCAGTCCCATTTGTGGAATTACCACTTTTAGATTTCTGTCAAAGGTAGTTTAATAATTAGACCAATCTGAATTTAATTTAAGGTGCCCTGACAGAAATCTCAGAGAGCCTGCACTATAAACATTAAACTGTATAGGAGTTTTTTCTATTTTTTTCATGTGTCTTACGATGGTAAGGTTATGGGAAGAGATAATTTTGATATAAAGTGAGATCATAATTGCTACATTTATTTTAAATTAATTTTTCCATTTCCTTTCCTTTAGTACAACCTTGCTCAGTGCCCGCTATGTACTGACAGGAATGGTGCCAGCAAACAATGCTTTAAAATGAATTTCTTAGCTGTGACTTGAAGATATGGTATTGAATGACATTAGCTAGGTGCACAGAGACAAATGGTCTCATTCGTAGGTAGAATCAGATGAAAGACAGTGGATCTCATAAAAACAGATCTCATAAAAACTAGTAGAAACTAGAAGTAAGGAACTATGGCAAAGGAGGACAGAGGAAGATTATCATAGTGGGTAATAGAATATTATTTGATAAAAGGATTACATTCTTGTGTCCAGGAGTGCAGCTGAGTGACTATTGTTCACAAAAAGTCACTACTTATTTTATATGAAACAAAAAAAAAGCAGTTTGACATTTTCTCATACAAAAAAGATGATACATGTTTAAAGACTAGGAAATGTTAATTACCTTGATTTGATCAGCACACACTATATACATGTCTCTGGCTTCACAATCTGGGCTATAAATATGTCCAATTATGTCAATTAAAATGATAGAGTTTTTGAAATTGTGGCTAAAATAATCGGAATATAATTTCATTACCCACTTTCATTTTAATTTCAAAGAACAAATATATGATTTCTGATGTGGAATACATCAGGAATATCACCAAAATTGTTCATCTATTTTTCTTTTTCCAATTTGCTGTTTAGTACAGTTAAGTTGTGCTTCTCAGAAACTGGTAAAAAAATCACTAGAACATTCCAAAGCCCATAGTTCATCTTACCTAATCTAACATGTCTTAACTTGATCTAGCTCATCTTAACTGATTTAGTTCATTTTAACTGATTCAGTTCACCTCAACTGATCTAGCTCATTTACCTGATCTAGGTCATCTTACCTGATCTAGCTAGTCTGACCTAATCAATTTTTTTTTTTACATGATCTAGTTTGTCTCAATTGATCTAGCTCATCTTACCTGATCTAGCTCTTCCTACCTGATCTAGTCTTACCTGATCTAACTCATCTAACTGATCTAGCTCCTCTTAACTGATCTAGCTTGTCTTAACTGATCTAGCTCCTTTTAACTGATCTAACTCATCTTACCTTAACTAGCCAAAAAACTGTTAGAATGAAACTCAAGTAGACTCACTTCTTTACCTGTGGACCTGATTATAAAGGTAGAAACAGACAGCCTGTCCCAAGGAAGGATGATTCTTTGTTCAACATCTTTACATGTTATGTCACACAAGAGGACCCCTGCTTTATCACTTTTCTGAGCTTAGATGTGTTAATATAATACATAATTAATTAATTACCCTATCAAAGCCTGTAATCCATCTATTGACATTTACTCATTTTTCTGTCTTGACACGCACATCATTACAAGCCTTAATCTTTGTGGTTAGGTACAAATAACTTTTGGACTGTAGTCAAGGAGTTAAAAAGAACAAAGTCAAATTGGAAGGGCTAAAAGCCCAGTAATTGAAAAGTAGAGGCAGGAGGATGAGGAGATCAAGCGTAGCCTCTGGGACATGGTGAGCTTGGTTTTGAGGCTAGCTTATGCTCACCTTTCTCCCTCCAGAGGCTGCCTGCAAATGCTAAGAAGACAAAAGTAAGATTGAACTACATGTGGGTCATACTTGTGACACCTGTTGTCTACTTCAAAGAAGAGATAACTGAAGACTAGAATCAATGTGTCGAACTGATACGTGAGCAAGAAATAAACCATTCTTGACCTCACTTCCTTAAAATGTGGTTGGTGGGCTTATTTCTGTAACTTTGTGCTTATCTCATTTAGGATTCTCAACGTCTTTGTAGAATTAGAATACACATCCAGTGTTGGTTATTCTAACTGAAACTCACCATGCAAGAAAGATAAACTAGGAGACTTGTATTTTTGCATAGACACTGGGGGTCTCAATGTGTAACTCTGAATGAGGAGGTAGTTATTTATTCAAAAGTATTTTTCAGTAAAAATTAAAATGTTTTACAGTCTCAATTTTTGGCCTTATGCTACCCTACTGCCTAAGTGTTCTGAGAAGCCATGAAGGAAGCAGGGCGAGACCACGTCACCCCACCCCAGCTCATTCGTGTTAGAAATCAATTACATTTTTGAGGAATGAATGATGTAATGAGTTTATGGTTTTGAGTTTTAAAAAGTAAATTTATTTATTTTAACAATATGAGCATTGGTATTTTGCCTGCATATATGTCTATGTGAGGGTGTCAGGTCCCCTGAAACAGGCGTTATAGACAATTGTGAGCTGTCATGTTCAGGTTGGAAATTGTACATAGGTTCTCTGGAAAAGCCAGGGCTCTTAGTCTCTGAGACATTTTATCCAGCCTATATCATTGATTTTGTAATTACACATTCACTAAAAAAGTAAGTAAGCTAGTTTTGATCTCTATAAGATTTCATAAAAAGTTCAGCATGTTTTCTTCATAACCTGTTTGCATTTATTAAGTGGCACTTTTTTTTAGTGGTATAGATAAGTGTTTTGATTAGCAAGTTAAATTGGTTTCTACTATCATAATGAAGAATGACCATGTACGTATATATATACTTAGTACAGATACAGAATGGTCTTCCTCATAGTACATCTAATCATATTATATATATATATATATATATATATATATATATATATGTAGGTGTATGGTGCAGGTACTTTCCTGGGTAGGAATATTTCCCAGTGTTAATTTATATTTGCTAAGAAATGTGTATACCTTTTTTCCATTCATACTTTTAAAAGTGCTAATGAAATTGAGTTGTAACGCAATATGGTTACCAATTTTAATACATCCTTAAATAATTATTATCTTGCCAATTTATGGAGTGATAGAGTTTAAATGTAAAATTCAAGCATTCTTTGTCATATTGAAATACATATAGTTTAAAACAATACTTGGAAATTATTAATGTTTTCTTAAGCGAGTTAAAAGAAGGAAGATACCCATGTTCTTTTCTCCACCAAATTGTAGATATGGAGAATCAGATGAATAAGAATGGTGTCTCATTGGTTGCAATCATTAGCATCAGTACTTTGTATTCTTTTGTTATTACTAAATTCAATGTAAAAATTAAATAAGCAGCAGTAAATACCACTGAAAGTCAGATATATCTCTACAGCCATGATGAGTAGAGTTATATCTCTATAGTCTATGATGAAGCATTGAACTGTTTATTGTATTTCTCATTATACTTGCTTGATACTGTAAATTTTAAATCTCAATTTTTTTTTACCTCTTGGGAGGTTTATTCTGTAGTTATTAAAAATTCATTCTTTATAATGCTATTCCTTATATATTTTGCCTATATATTTTTGTACTGCATTATTTTTGCTTTATTTAATGAACTTTTAAAAAGGTAACATTATTATTCTGAATGTATGCATAAAACAAATGGTTTCACGTGATATAGCATACATGTAGTTAGTATTCAGAGAAAAACTCATATGAGTTCTAGGAACTGAAATACCAACTTATCATATTTGCATGCTAAGTGTCTTCATAGGCTGAGCCTTCTTGTTGGCCTATTTTTATTAGATATTTTCTTTATTTACAGTTCAAATGTTATCCCCTCTCCTTGTTTCCCCTCAGAAACTCCCCTACCCCAACTCTCCTCCCGTGCTCACCAACCCACCCACTACTGCTTCTCTGTGTTGGCATTCCCCTGCACTGGGTCATCAAGCACAATGTGCTCTCCTCTCATTGATGTCCAACAAGGCCATCCTCTGCTACATATGCAGCTGGAGCCATGGGTCCCTCCATGTGTGTTCTTTATTTGGTGGTTTAGTCCCTGGGAGCTCTGCAGGTACTGGTTAGTTCATATTGTTGCTCTTCCTATGGGGTTGCAAACCCCTTCAGCTCCTTGGGACCTTTCTCTAGCTCCTCTTGGGGACCCTGTGCTCAGTCCAATGGTTGGCTGAGGGCATCCACCTATGTATTTTCCAGGCACTGGCAGAGCAGGAGACACCATTATCAGGCTCCTGTCAGCAAGCACTTTCTGGCATCCACAATAGTGGCTGGGCTTGGTAACTGTATATGGGATGGATCCCAAGCAGAGTAGACACGGGATGGTCTTTCCATCAGTCTCTGTTCCACACTTTGTCTCTGTATCTCCTCCCATGGGTATTTTGTTCCTTCTTCTAAGAAGGAATGACATTTCCACACTTTGGTCTTCCATCTTCTTGAGATCGATATGGTCTGTGAATTATATCTTGGGTATTCTAAACTTCTGAGCTAATCGACAGTTATCAGAGAGTACATACCATGTGTGTTCTTTTGTGATTGGGTTACATCACTCAGGATGACATTTTCCTAGTTCCTTCCATTTGCCTAAGAATTTGGTTTTAATAGCTGAGTAGTACTCCATTGTGTAAATGTACAACATTTTCTGTATCCATCTCACTGTTGAGGGACATCTGGGTTCTCTCCAGCTTCTGGCTATTATAAATAAGGCCACTATGAACATAGTGGAGCATGTGGCCTTATTACATGTTGGAGCAACTTCTGGGTATATGCCCATGAGTAGTATAGCTGTGTCCTCAAGTAGTACTATGTCCAATTTTCTGAGGAACTGCCAAACTGATTTACAGAGCAGCTGTACCAGCTTACAAGCCCACCAGCAATGGAGAAGTGTTCCTCTTTCTCCACATCCTCACCAGCATCTGCTGTCACCTCAGTTTTTTACCTTAGCCATCCTGACTGGTGTGAGGTGGAATCTCATGGTTATTTTGATTTGCATTTCCCTGATGACTAAGGATGTTGAACATTTCTTTAGGTGCTTCTCAGCCATTCAGTATTCCTCAGTTGCAAATTCTTTGTTTAGCTCTGGACCCCATTTTTAATAGTGTTATTTGTTTTCAGGAGTCTATGGCTGTTCATAAATTCTCTTTTCAAAAACAGTAATTTAAAAAATTATAATTCACTTTAATTGAGGCATACTCTATATACAATGAAATTCATCAGTCTTAAGTAAATGATAGGGTTAGCTTTGAGAAAATGTGTACAGTTATACTCATGATTACTTTATAATGAAATTAGAAAATAATTCCAGCATTCAAAATTTTCATATTAAATATTTTGTGATACATCTTTGCCCCATCACAATTACTCATGTATAATTCTCTGAGTGAATTGTGAAATATATTTTATTTTTTTAAACCAAGCAGCAAGATTTCTGGCTCCCCCTGTAAAAACATATTTCCTTTAACAGGAAGCTTGTGACAAAATATATTCTAATGTAGAATTATTACCAAGATTATATGATGGTTCAAATTCTACATACTTCTTAAGAACTGATATTGTTAATTCCCATATACACTGATAACACATTTCAATTTAACTTAAATTCTGGAAGATGTTAATATTAAGTATCTTTTTATACATTTGTCAACCATTCATCTACCTCATAACCTTTCAAAAAGGCACAGCTAATCAAACTGTCTATATGTATTATATATTTAAATAAAAAAATAAAAAAATTAAAAAATTAAAAAAAATAAATAAATAACTTTATATCACTAGGAATGATAATACTCTCTCTGAAAGCCATAGATGGGCTAACAAAGTTCCCAGTGCCAGGTATGAGAAACCTCAATTTTAAACCTCTTCAGTCATTTGTAATGCCTGAAGAAAGTTTGCAGTTCATATATTTAATATATGGACTAAATATATAAATACATTGTATATATGTATATATATATATATATGACCTAAAAGCCTCATTTCTGAGGACTAGCTTTCATATACCAGAACATGAAATGCAAGTTGCTAAGGTAGGAAAGCAATCAATAGTTCTACCTAGCTGTGACACCTCTGAACTGTAATAATGACCAGCATGGCTAGGATATCTTCAAAGTTAAAGGAGTACTTATATATTGGTGAACTAACATTGTCTAATTTTATATAAGGCCAACTCAGTAGGAGGAAACTCATGCCTAATACTGAAAAATACCTACAATTAGTGAAGTCATCGATTCAAGGGAAAAACCTACTACTACTCTTTACTTAAACACTACAATCTTTAACTACATTAATACTTATCCCTATACCTAAAAACAGGAGTAGCTTTTACTGCTCATTGAAGAAGCTTTTGCAGTATGTTTCATGCAGAGACCATTTCAGAAAGCCCCAACAGATACATGTCATCTCAACACCCAAGGTTCAGAGAACATTACTGAAGAAGAGATAGAAAGATTATAGGAGCGAGAGGAGCAAGAAGACTTTTTTTGAAATTGTTTCTTCTAGTTGTGATCAGATAATAGCCACTGATGAGAAGTGAACATAGATAGGGAAATCTCAAAGGACTCACCCCTAGATGAAGATCCATAAGCAATTAATAATAGCTGATATGAAGGCTCTCCTTCCCCAGAGAATGCGCTTTCCAATAGCAAATAATCAGCCTTAAAAACATACACATAGAATCAGAAGTAAAGGAACTCAACATGCTGCATTTACAAAGTTTTTTTTGTAGTTGATTCCATACAGAGACCATTTCAGGAAGCCACAATTGATCAAAATATCAATGATTAACTGGGGTGCTCAGCCCCAACTGATTTTTATACATGCACGCGCACACACACACACACACACACACACTAATAATAATAATAATAATTAACAATCATGTAACATAATTATACCTAACAATTATGTAATTAATATTATAATTTAAAATAATACAGTAACAGCAGTTATCATTAAAGGAAGAATGCTATGAGACAGGCAGTTGGGAGCACAGAATATTGCTAAAGCTTAAATTGCATATCACACTCGACAAATTTACAGCAGGAGGCTTCAACATCCCACTCTCACCAACTGACTGGACATCTGGACAGAAACTAAATAGATAAATAATGAAACTAACTGATATTATGAATCAAACGGACCTAACATATATCTACAGAACATTTCACCCAAATACAAAAGAATGTATCTTCTTCTCAGCATCCCATGAAACGTTTCCCAAAATTGACCAGACACTCAGTCACAAAGCAAGCTTCAGCAGATACAAGAAAATTGACATAATGTCGGACTACCGTGGATTAAAGCTGGACTTCAATAACAACAGAAAAATCAGAAAGCAAACACATTCATGGAAAATAGACAACTCTCTATTCAATGATTTTTGGTTCAGGGAAGAAATTAAGAAATAAAATACTTTCTAGAATTCACTGAAAATGAAAGCACAACATACCCAAATTTATGGGACACAGTGAAAGCAGTGCTAAGAGAAAAGTTCATAACACTAAGTGCCTCCATAAAGAAATTAGAAAGTTTGCATACCAGCAACTTAAACATCTGAGAGCTCTAGGAAAAAGGAAGTAACCACACCCAAGAGGAGTAGAAGACAAGAAATAATCGAAATTGGGTTTGAAATCAATTAGAAACAAAGAAAACAATGCAAAGAATTGAAAAAAAAAACAAGAGCTGGTTGTTTGAGAAAAAACCAACGAGATAGACAAACTCTTAGCTAAACTAAATAAATGGTAAATAGTCAGTACCAATATAAACAGGATCAGAAAATAAAAGGAGACATAACAATAGTCAATCAGAAAATTCAAAGAATAATTAGGTCTTACTTCAAAAGCCTATACTCCACAAAATTGGAAAATCTTAACAAAATTGTTAATTTTCTAGAGAGATAGCACTTGGAAAAGTTAAGTCAAGATCAGGTAAACAATTTAATGGCCGTATAACCCCTAAGGAAATAGAAGTAGTCATTAAAAGTCTCCCAAGCAAAATAAGACCAGGGTCAGATGGTTTTAGTGTTGAATTCTACTAAACTTTCAAAGGAAAGCTAACAATAAACTCCTCAAACTATTACACAAACTAGAAACAGAAGGAACACTGCCAAACTCATTCTATGAAGCCACAGTCACCCTGATACCTAAAATACACAAAGATTCAACCAAAAAAAAAAGAGAATTTCAGACCAATTTCTCTTGTGAACACTGATGTTAAAATACTCAGAAACTTACTCCAGGAGCACATGAAAAGCACCATCCACCATGATCAAGTAGGATTCATCCCAGGGATGCAAGCATAGTTTAATATGCAAAAATCCATCAGTGTAATCCACCATTTAATAAACTGAAAGATTGAATATTACATGATTGTTTCATTAGATGCTGAACATAAGCCTTTGATAAAATCCAACACCCCTTCATGTTAAAAATCTTAGATCAGGGATACAAGGCATATACCTATATGTAATAGAAGCAATATGAAGCAAAACAATAGCCAATATCAAACTAGATGGGGAGAAACTTAAAACGCAATTCCACTAAATAAGTAGAATGAGCAGTTCCAATAAATAAGTGGATAAGACAAGGCTAGCTAGAGCAATTAGACAACTAAAAGAGATCAAGGGAATACAAATTGAAAAGGAAGAAGTTAAAGTATTCGTAGTTGTAGATATGATATGATGCTATATATAACTGACCCTGAAAATTTTACAAAGGAACTCCTTCAGCAAAGTAGCTGGATAAAAAATTAACTCAGATAAATCAGTAGCCTTTATTTTATACAACTGATAAATGGGCAGAGAAAGAAATTAGTGAAAAAGCACCCTTTACAATCAACAGGAATAATATAAAATATCTTGGTGCAACTTTAACCAAGCAAGTGAAAGACCTGTATGACAAAAACTCCAAATCTCTGGAGAAAGAAATTGAAGAAGATATCAGAATCTGGAGGATTTTCCATGCTCATGCATTGATAGTATTAACATAGTGTAAATGGCCATCTTACCAAAGACAAATCTCCAGGTTCAATGCAATTTCCATCAAATTCTAACACTTCACAGACCTTGAAAAATCAATTCTCAACTTCGTATGATAAAAGAAACCAAACCATGATATTTGAAACAATCCTGAGCAATAAAAGAACTTCTGGGGTATAACCCATTCCTGACCTCAAGCTGTAATAGAGTAATAATAATAATAAAAACATGCATATTATTGGTATAGGGACAAACATGTTGATCATTGGAATAAAATCAAAGACCCTAAAATGAACACACACACACACCTATAGGTACTTCATTTTTGACACAGAAGACAAAATCATATAATGGGAAGAAAGCTTTTTCAACAAATGGGGCTGGTCTAAGTGTATGTCATCATGAAAAAGAATACAAATGATCCAAATCCATCACTCTGCACAAAACTTAAGTCCTAGTGGATCAAAGACCTCAACACAAAACTAGATACACTAAATCTAATAGATAGTGGGGAATTATCTTGAACTTATTAGTATAGGAGACAACTTCCTCAACAGAACACCAATCGGCCTCTAAGATCAATAATTGATAAATGAGACCTCATGAAACTGCAAAGGTTCTTGCCTTCAAAGGACATTGTCAATAGGACAAAACAACAGCCTACAGATCCACATAAAACCAGACACACTGAAACTAATAGAAAAGAAACTGGGGAAGACCCTGGAGAACATGGGCACAGGGGGAAACTTTCTGAACAGAACACCAATAGCTTATGCTCTAAGATCAAGAATTGACAAATGGGACCTCATAAAATTACAAAGTTTCTGTAAGGCAAAGGACAGTGTCAGAAGGACAAAACAGCAACCAACAAATTGGGAAAAGATCTTTCACCAACCCCACATCTGACAGAAGGCTAATATCCAATATATACAAAGAACTCAAGAAGTTAGTCCCCAAAGAACCAAATAACCCTATTAAAAATGGGGTACAGAGCTAAACAAAGAATTTTCACCAGAAGAAATTCGGATGGCTGAGAAGCACCTTAAGAGATGTTCAACATCATTAGTCATCAGGGAAATGCAAATCAAAACAACCCTGAGATTTTACCTCACACCAGGCAGAATGGCTAAGTTTAAAAACTCAAGGGGCAACAGGTGCTGGCAAGGATGTGGAGAAAAAGGAACACTCCTACACTGTAGGTGGGAGTGCAAGATGGTACAACCGGTCTGGAAATCAGTCTGGCAGTTCCTCAGAAAATTGGGCCTGACACTTTCAGAGGACCTTGTCATACCACTCCTGGGCATATACCCAGAGGATTCCCCTGCATACAATAAAGACACATGCTCCACTATGTTCATAGCAGCCTTATTTATAATAGCCAGAAGTTGGAAGGAGCCCAGATGTCCCTCACAGGATGAATGGATACAGAAAATGTGGTATATTTATACAATGGAATACTACTCAGCAATTAAAAATAATGAATTCATGCAATTTGTAGGCAAATGGTTGGATCTGGAAAATATCATCCTAAGTGAGTTAACCCAATAAGGAAAGAATACACATGAAATGCAATCACTGATAAGTGGATATTAATGAGCCCAAAAGCTCTGAATACTCAAGGCACAAATTGCAAATCAAAAGATTCCCAAGAAGAAGGAAGGAAGGGACCCTGGTCTTGAAAAGACTGGATCCAGTTTTGTAGGAGAGTATCAGAACAGAGAAATGGGGGGGGAGTGATTGGGGAATGGGCGGAGGGAAGAGGACTTATGGGACATATGGTGAGGGGGGAACTGGGAAAGGGGAAAACCTTTGGAATGTAAACAAAAAATATAGAAGATAAAAATAAGAATTAAAATTAAAAAATCAAAATACAAAAACAAAACAAAACAAAAGAATCATCACCAATCCTATGTCTAACAAAGGACTAATATCAAAAAATTTATAAAGAACTCAAGAAATTAGACACCACTAATCCAGATAACACAATTAAAAATGGGATAAAGAGCTAAATAGAATTCTTGACAGAGGAATCTTGAAAGGCTGAGAAGCACTTAAAGAAATGTTCAACATCTTTAGTCATCAGGGAAATGCAAATCAAAATGACCCTGAGATTCCATTGGACACCAATCAGAATGGTTAAGATAAAAATCTCAAGTGATCTCTCATGCTGGCAAGGATGTGGAAAGGGGGAAACACTCCTTCATTGCTGGTGGGAGTGCCAATTTATATAACCACTCTAGAAAACAATTTGGCAGTTTATCAGAAAACCAGAATAGTTCTACCTTAAGACCCACATATACTATTCCTGGACATATACCCCAAAGATGCCCCATTGTACCATAGGGACTCTTGCTCAACTATGTTCATAGTGGCTTTATTCATCATAGCCAGAAACTAGAAGCAACTTAGATTTCTCTTAACTGAAGAATGGATAAAGAAAATGTGGTAGATTACACAACGGAGTTCTATTCAGCTATGAAAAACAAAGACATGATGAATTTTGCAGACAAGTGGATGGAACTTGAAAATATCATCCTTAGTAAGGTCAACAAGAGCCAGAAAGACACATATGGTATGTACTCCTGTATGTACTTGTTCACTCTGTAAGTGGACATTAGCTGTAAAGTATAGGACAACCTTGCTACAATCTACAGAACCAAAGAAATTGGCTAATAAGGAGGTCTCAAAGGGAGGATGTACAAATCTTACTCAGAACATAAAACTAAATAGTCATCAGGGGGAACTGAATAGGGGAGGAAAAGAGGGGAACAGACATAGAGATCAGGTGTTGGGAGAAGCAGGCTGAGAGAGTCCTGAGAATGAGAATTGAAATCACTGAGTGTGGGTTGGGGTGGAGGGGGAGGCATCTCTGGTGACTAGCTGGAGGATTGGTTATGGGAGAGGATATGGGGAGCTTATCATGTACCCCCAGCTTAGATTTCTACCAGAAGGGATACAGAAACTGAAATGGCCTCCTCCTGTAGCCAGGCAGAGTCGAAAGGCAGATGTCAATCCACCCACAAAACATGCAACCCAAAATTTGTCTAAAAGATGTGCAGGGATAAAGAGAGCAGAGTCGGAGGGAGCAGCTAACCAGTGACTGCCCCAACCTGAGATCCAACCCCTGACACTATTAATGATACTCTTCTATGCTAGCAGACAGGGAACCTAGCATGACTGTCTCCCAAGAGGCTTCATCCAGAAGTAGATGGAAGCAGATGCAGACACCCATAGCCAAACATCAGTCGGAACCCAGGAGTCTTGTGGAAGAGTGGAGGATAGAAATGAATAAGATGGAAGGGTCAAGAACACCACAAGAAGATATGCAAAGTCAACTAACCTGGACCCATGGAGGGTCACACAGCCGGGGCCACCAACCAGCAAGCATGCAGGACCTAGCCTAGATACCTTATACATTTGTAGCAAATATGTAGCTTAGTGTTCAAGTGGGTCTCCCACAAGTGAAGTGGGGCCTGTCTCTGTCTCTGTTTCCTGCCATAGGATCCCTCCCCCGACCTGTACTGCCTTGTTGGACCTCAGTTGGAGAGGATAAGCATAGATCTGTTAGGTCTAGATGGCCCGGGGTGGGTGAGGTGGTGCTCTGGTGGGGGGGTTCCCTTTCTCTAAGAAGAAGGGGTGGGCGTAACAGGAGAGGAATGTGTAAAGGTGGGACTAGGAAGAGAGGAGGGGGAGCCTGTGATCAGGATGTAAAGTGAATAAAAAATTCAAATTATTAAAAGGAATGAATTCATATGGAAAAAGATTATCTACCTTAAAAACTCTTTAGACTTATAAGAGTTTTAAAATGTATAAAGACTGCTATTCATAGACACTATTTTATATTCAGAACCTAGTTGTATGGTACATGCTGGGTAGATTTTATTTTCATTTTGTGGAAAAGAAACCAAGATTCATGCAATTAGAATAGGTTTAGTTACTGAAAGGAAAAAGAAGCCTTATTATCGATACCATGAGATTCTGTGCACTTCCTAAGTACCCAAGGGAAGAATATATAGCTTCTAAAAGTCTTAGCAATGTCGCTTCCTGTTATTATCTGTTATTGATAAAAAGATGAATACTTATAGGATAGCCTGGCATGTCACCTGTTCCAGAGGAATGACAACAGATAAGCACAGAACTCTGAAGTGTTGGTATTTCCTCCATTTTGCATTTGCTACCTCAATATATGAATCTATAAGCAAAGGGAAAGAAACCATGTGGCTTTCCTTGGAAAGATGTGAGATCCTTCCTAAACCTTGACAAACAGCAGGGAGCTCCCAGAAGATTTTCTAAAGAACACTTGGTGACTGTAATGTAGCCCTGGAGTTCCACCATTCCCTGCCCCTGTCCCTCACACTATGGGGATGGCTCTGGAGTTCACTTGGTGACCCCTCTCTCACAATATGGGGATGGCTCTGGAGTTCCAACTTGGTGACCCTCCCTCACACTGTGGAGACAGCTCATTCTTCTGCCATGTGCTGTCTTTGACTCATCAGAATTTGTTCTCATGGGTCATGTGTTCCCTTGCCTTTTGCTTTGGCCAAGTCCACCTGATTTCATTTTCATTTCTTCAAATAAACTTCGTTTCATAAGTCTACCTGGTAGAATAAGTATTTAGATGATAAACTACTAGCAAAAATTTACTGTTCTTCTTTATGTTTTTCATTCACTGAATTTCTGTAATGATCTTTTTAAAGTCAGATATTTAATGTGAAAAAATTAAAATAAAATGTAAATATGGGATTTTCCATTTCTATGCAAATTCTATATTTCAAAAAATTAAAAATTATATAACGTATAACTAATAATTATGTAACAATACAATTAAAAATACTACTGTACCAATCATCATCATCATCATCATCATCATCATCATTAATAAAAGGAAGGGCATAAAATTGAGCATTTGGGGAGCACAGGAGTGTTAGAGGCAGGAGAGGGAGCGCTTATATAAATATAGCACAAAAATATGAAAATTTAAAAATTAATTTAATAAAAAATTGACTCATTTGCATGAGTTCTTTGACTGCTAAAATCTCACATTTTAACTTAGTTTTATTTTTTTAAGTATTATTTTGACTGAATGGCTCACAAATTTGCCTTTAGGTATTAACATTAGAACAAGTTAAAATGCTATCAATTACTGCATTTTTAAAACATCTATTACTTTACTATATGGAAAATTTGAATTTGAAGTAGTTCTTTGAATTTTCTTGTTGGATCTCTGATCTTCTACTTAAAATGCTGTACTTAAGTTTAATTATGAATGGATAGCTGTGAAGAAATATGATTTATCCAAAAGGGGAGGAGCTCACTGTAATAGATTAAGGGTACAATCCAGCCAGGCCCTTCTATCAGGTATGTCTTGTTTCTTTGAGCTCCACCATTACCCTGGTGGGAGGCAGAGCCCTTTTGAGTGAGGTTCTCAAGGCTTATAATCAAAGCCAGTTATGGACTTTCTTTGTGACCACCTTTTATAAACACACCAGGAAAGTATGAGCACCCCACTTTCAGTATGGCTGGCTCCTAGCACAGCGCTCTCATTCCGTGGTTCATCCTTCGGTGGAGGAATACATGTTTCTGTTGCTCACCCTGGGGAAGAGTGAAAGTGGAGAAGCCAGAGGGCCCGAAATCCCTGGGATCTGAGGACCCTTGTGGTGCCTTCCCTCTTGAGGACAGTTTGATGAGTCCCAACAAGGCTTTTAAAATGTGAAGTGCTTTTATGTAGAATTTCAATAAGGAGTTTATGTCTTAGCTTTTTCTATGCATAACTTTTTGGGGAGCTATTGTAATCAGCGGTAATTCATGAGCAAGGTGATCTTTTGTAAATTTACCTGGCAGACGATTTTACATTTTAAAAGGTGTTTATTTCACCAATGTATTTAGTTTAGAATATAGTCTTGACAACTAAGCTTTAAAATATGTTTTCCTTTAAATGCATAATTTATAGGTTTATGTTTTGAAGGCACAATTAGGGCAGAAAGAAATGCTTTCTGGAGCCTTTCAAGCTAGTGACTTTTGTTTTCTCCGAGTTACTAAATGAATCGCACAACCACTGAAGTTACTCTTTATATAAATCCTGCGAAACAAGTTATTAAATTCAGATCTCAATTTCAGACAGGAATGTAGAAGGCAACAAAGAAGCCATGAAGATACAGAGCAAATAATTACTCAACCCCAGGTTTGCTCATGACTAAAGCTAAGCTTTGTCCTCATTACTTTACTTTTGGATGTCATTATAAAAGCTTCATTCTTTATTCCAAAATAAAAAGAGTTGATTCAGACAGTGGTTCTCAACATCCCTAATACTGAGACCCTTTGACATAGTTTTCATTTTGTGGTGACTCCAACCACAGTTATTTTTGTTGCTGTGTCATAACGGTGAATTTCACAACTATTATAACTTGTATAGATCTGACATGCAGGATATCTGATAGACGACCTATGTGAAAGGGTACTGTGAAACCCCAGCAGGGTCAAGGCCCACAGGATGAGAACCACTGATCTAGAACTATGACAAAGAATTAGAGCAATTTAGTATATGTGAAAAATACCTAATTTTTGACTTATGCTTAAGCATACTAAATGTAAACTCCATTAGACACATTGAGAGTCTGGGCTTTGGTAATGACTCATTCACTGGAGTAGTCATTTACACACAAATATATATATATATATATATATATATATATGTATGTATGTATATGTATATATATATGTATAGATACACACACACACATACACACACACCACACATGCAACACACACATACCACATACATGCATCACATACACATCTACCACACACACACACACACACACACACACACACACACATATACACTATATACATGCACCCTCCCATACAGACACACACACAAACACACACAGGTACACATTCTCTTACAAAACATCTAGTGACAAGTGTGAGGGATATTTTTATGAAGAAAATGGGATGGGATGGTTGGAGCTTTTCAAACACAGTAAGCCCACACTCTATTCCAACAGTCTCGGTCATTGGAGAGTCTGGGACAAGTCTGGGACTTTCATGGACATAGTGCAAATGTCTGCCACCTCTTAGAGAAACATGCCTCTCTATTTAATAATCCAATCTCTAAGGACCTTGGGATTTCAGATGAATTTAAATAAATCAGCCTTGATTTTTCAGACAGAATTAGAGACGTCTGATTTATGAGCCACTCAAAACCTGTACCTGGAATAGTGCAATGATGAAGTCGGAGACAATTTTAGATAAATGTCAGTGAAGATTATGGTGAGAACTCATGCTCAATTGGGTCTTGTCTGTGCAGTGATCTCTTTTGTAGCAGCGTTTTATTAGGCAGTACTTGTATTTTCCAGAACCTTTCAACATTTATTACTTTCACAAAGCAAAAATATATAAAAAATCGGAAATGTTCTGGAAGCGGAATTAAGGCCTAAATTTAGGTTTAAAAGATAAAATAAAAACATTTTCTATTTTGTACTCTAGCAATCCTATATACAGCACAACCACTTCCATCCCTTGCCCCCCCCCAGCCCGTGTGCCACACTAGAATATCAGTTAATGGGCATGCTTTGCTTAAAAATTAGAGTTGGGTCAAATATTAGAATAATGTAAAAATAGAAAAAGAAACCAAACATGGCTATAAGAATTCTATTTAAAAATACCATCTTAAAGGGCTAGAGAGATGCTTTAGTGGTTAAGAAGAGTAGTCTCAGATAAGCGTACTTTACTTCCCAGCACCCATGTTAGGCAGCAAACAACTGAATTTCCCTCAATTCCAGAGGATCTGACATCATCTTCTAGCCTTTGTAGCTACCTGCATCCTGCATATATGTGGCACATACACAGACACACAGACAGACACATAAACACACACTAAATAAATATTTTTCTTAATTTTATCAGCTTGGAAGGCATTGGTAAGATCTTGGTGAGTTGCTTTACTAACCTAAGCTGAAACTTGCTTTTTACATTTTCAATATATTATTTTATTTCCTTTTCTTAATATTCGTGTATAGTAACTATGCAAATGTGTGTGTGTGTGTGTGTGTGTGTGTGTGTGCACTAGAGTTACAGGATTCTATTGCCATCTATTACCAACTATTACTGAGGTTTTTTTTCTGGAAATCCAAACCTAGATCCCCACTTTTTAAGCACTTGCTACTGCACTACCCAGTCTTATTCTTTTTTATTCTTTGTATATCATTGTAAAATACAGAATAAGCTACAGACTTGTAGTTCAGTAGTTTATTAGTATATTTTAATTTAAATCATAATTTTTTGGTGCATTCCAGATGAGATACAAAACAATATTATTCTCATATTATACTATCTGACTAGTGGTGAGCAGAAAACTATAATTATATATATGAAAGCTTTTAAGAAAAAACAAAATTTGAATATATGTCTACCAATTAAAATTGCTTTTTCTGGTGAGTAACATGAGGGGATAGAAATAGTGACTAATTTAATGCACACAGATTGACTCATAAAAGTGATTTGAAGTGTAGCAGCATATTATAGAAATGAAATGGTTAGGTACTAAATGTCTTAGGGAAAGAGATGACAATCTGCTCAGGATTTGTTAGGACATTCATTGGATGCATGCATATGTTTGCTTTACCACTTCATACAAATGCAGTAGGAAATGTTTAATTTTTTTAAGCATAGAAACACATTTTTCTTTTAGAGTTTTCTACATTATTCTATCTCCTATGATTCTTATTACATATATATGTATATATATATATTTAATTTTCATTAGGTAAATGTGAATATGCCACTATTTTAAATATATGAATCAGAAAGAAATAACTCAGTTTTATAGCCCATGCTTTTCTAGTGTGTGTTTTTTTTTGGGGGGGGGTTGCTAGGTATAACAGAAGTCAGAGAACATTACTTTGTTTTAAAACAACCCTTGCCGCCTGTGAACTGCTTTGTCAAAAGACTAACAGAAGGCACAGAGAAATTTCAACTTTTCAAACTACAATGAACCAACCGCGTTTCTGAGTTCAAGCTCAGATCTGCAGTGTACTCTATGGTTCTCACGTTCAGCCTAGTGTGCAAAGCCACCAAACAGGAGGCAGAGACCATGAGTCTCACGGGAGCAGGTGGATCTTAAAGGGAGGTATTACATAAGACCAACTGTTTTCTTTGTGTTTTATTCTTTTTTGCTAACAGTACTTTTTTTTAAATGGTTATAACTTATAATGATGCTCAAATTGATGGATAGGATATTATTTACCATTGTAAATCAATATACTGCAATTACTAAGCCTGATAGCTTGCAGAATTCTGTCTTGAGCCCAGTCGTTTTGCTCATAAATGTACTGTTTTCAGGATAGGACAGCACATAGTTGTAATCCAGCAATTCAGGGGCCTGAGGCTGGCCAAGTGTGAGAAGGAGGGCAGGTTGGCCTCCATTTTGGGAAGGTATCTAATTATAATGAGATCTATTTTTGAAAGATCACAACAAGACAAAGCAAATGCATTTTGTGCTCATAATCCTCCAAAATGTACTTACTTGAAAAACTTGCACAGCGGTAATAGTTTGGATAAAGTCTTTCTTATACATAAGTATACTTTAGGATTGAGCAATTAAACATTCATGTGAATTTTGAAACTTGTGTAGAGCTAAGTTTTCTCTTTGAGGAGTTGAGTATACACTGATAACTTAGACATAAAGTTATGTATATACATGCATACCTGGCTATGTCTGGCAACCTAGACACAGAACTTAAACCAACCAGGGAAACATTATCATGAAGGTCAACAAATAAAACTAACTAGTATCTGTCACAACCTGCTGCACCGTTTATTTTTTAGGCTATTATTTTGAGTAGTTTTGGGAAGAAGTTTCAGGATAATTAAAACAATGCCTATCTACGTGACAAACTAGCTTTATCTATTTTCGTGTAGAGACGATAGCAGTGCTTTATTTTAAAGGAATATTAGTCATATTGAGTAGAGTAAAAAACTGGTTTGTGTCTTAGCTATTTTTGCAGACCATTTGGAGAGAAGGTGAACTGAAAATTCAGTTTGTACAGTTAGCTTTTAAGGGACAATTAATAATTTTTATTTGAAAACATTTGCCATATATGAAAAACAAATTAGCTCAAGGGCTCCCCAGCCCGTACTTCATCGGCTCAGTAGAGAGCCTGTTGGCATGATTTCTGTGGATGGTTTGCAGAAGACCGTCCTCCTAAATCCCTAGCAATCACTGGCTATCCTCCAGAATCAGCTTCAATTTAAGCATGAAGGAGAATTAGTTCAGAGGTTCCCTCCAGCCCCAAGCTCTGAGCTGTTTATTCATTGCCGTGGCTCAGTCGAGGGCAATCAGCGCATCTGAGCGAGTGACTCATGGTGGGGTGAGCCTAGTGTGGACCTGGGTGGGATGAGAGCTTAATCACATGCTGCCAGTTTTTGCTACAGGAACAAGGGGGTGTATTTAATCTTCTCTACCACCTACGATCATGTTTGATCTACTGACCTGAAGAGCCAAATTCCCAGGAAGCCTAGCTGATTCATATCTTAGCTACAGTCTTCATGCCTCCTCTTTTGATTTTCTCCAGTGTTGGAGAGTCAAACCTACACGCAGAGACCTCATTTTCACCTTAGAATCACAGCATTGTCTTCCAAACTAGTGTTGTCTTTGCTTCTTAGGTTTTCTTAATCTCTAGGAGCACAAGCTGCTTAAGTGTGTTCCTTTGTCCTGGGCACATGGCTCTGTGGTGGTGAACGCATACCCAAGCTCCCTCATTTCAATCCCTAACAATGCCCAACTATGGAGCAGGCAGATTCTAGTGACATATACTTTTAATACTAGAGACCAAGTAATTTGCACCATGTACTTGGCAAACATTTTGTACTTTCAAGGCTTAATGATATTGCTTCCTGATCATCTTTTAAAAAGAGGGAGGGAAACTGGTTACTATGAAATATAATAAAGACTCAGCACATCACAATGATGTACTATACTGTTTACAATTGCTCTGAGATTCTCTACTGGAATTGTAATTTAAACTTTTCTTTCAAGTTAACTAACTAATTAATCAAATAATTGGTAATTTAGACTGGTTCTCACTTTGTAGCTAGTTTGGAACTTGGTATATAGATTGTACTGGCCTTAAACTCACAGAGATGTTCCTTTGTTTTCCAGTTTCTGAGGTTTCCAGTTTCAACGGTATATACCATGATTTCCAGCTACTTTTCGTTGTTTTAATTTAAAGAGATTTGTTATGTATGTATGTATGTATGTATGTATGCATTATCTATCTCACTGTGTGTGTATGTGTTTCTTATTTGTGTAAGTACACTTCATGGGTTTGCTGGTACCTAAGGAGGTCAGAAGAGGGCGTCAAATCTTCTATAGTTGGAGTTAACAGCCATGATGCTGAGAACTGAACTCAGGTACTCTGGAAGACAAAGGAATGTGCAAAACCGCTGAGCCATCTTTCCATCCCTTCAAAGGTGACTTTTAATAGGCAACAGAGAATGTGAATATGATCTTTATGTTCCTTTCAAGTAAGAGTGGATGAATATTACTACTGAGATAATTAAAATGCATAATTATAATGTCACTTTGGAAAAAGTGTACTAAAACACGTTCAGTCTAAGGGTAAGAAACTAGGGAGAAAAAAGGTTTGGGCAGGTAAGAAAATATTACCGTTAGTATTCTATTGTATTAATAGATCAATCCCATATCCTGTCATCATCAAAAAAAAACTTCCTCTGGCATCAGAGGGGAACTGATTCAGAGACAGTGATTATAGGAAGAGAGAGTCAAAATGGGAGGTCTTCACATCTCCCCTCCTTCAGAGCTCAGGAAACCCTGTTGAGGAGGAGCCACAAAGAGTTTAAGAGCCTGTAGGGATGGAGGACATTTGGGCTATTGAACAAGTGCCTCAAAATCAAAAAATGAAATGCAATAAGCCCAGAGAACCTGGAGAAGGAAGCACCTGGATCTACCTGAGGTTCTCTGCACACATGTCACAGCGTGTATCTTACTATTGTCATGGGATAACTGATTCTTGTGCCTGCTCTTAGGAATCTTTTCTGTCTGTTGGGTTGCCTTATCCAACTTTAATATGATGGTTTTTGTTTCATTTTATTTTATTTTATTTTATTTTATTTTGATTTTGTTTTTTTTTTTTCTAATGAGAGACAAGAAGGGAGTATATCTACAAGGGAGATATGGAGGAACCAGGAGGAGAGGGATGAGAAACTATAGTCAGGATATATTGTATGAGAAAACAATCTATTTTCAACAAAAGGAAGAAACAAAGAAATAAAGAATCATCTTTAAAATGTGAAAAATTAAATGCCAAAACATTTTAGCAAATTGTCAAGCAGCTTACCCATGCTTAGTTAAGAGTGAACCAGAGAGACAGAAGATATCACAGTTACACAGGTACTGTCTCATATATACCAGCCACTACCCTAAATAAAGTATTCTAATTTCTTTGTCATCATTATATGTCTGAAATATATGAAACTTAATACTTTATGATTTGGGGGATGCCATAAAAGCAGCTTTGTGGTAGACCATCAAGGGAAATTCTTGTCCTCATGAACCCATAATCCATGACTGTGTACAGTACCAAGTGTATATATATATATATATATATATATATATATATATGTGTGTGTGTGTGTGTGTGTGTGTGTGTGTGTGTATTACCGAAGCTACACAGGTGTCTACACCATCTATCACATCCACACTTCTATGAACCTGCCACAATGTAGTGAAGGTTTTCAACAGCTTGGACAAACTCAAGTGTTTCCTATGAAGAGCCAGACCTGTAACTGAGTCAGCTTCAACCAGAACTATAAGGACTGTGGCACTTACTAGGGCTGAAATAGCGAAATAACTCAAAACACTTCTGTGTGCATTTGGAATATTTCTCATCAGATGCAAGAGTATAATTTCATTACCTAAATGTGGCAGTAGAGTTCATCATTTCACACATTGTCAAATGGCAATCTTGGTAAATATTTTATTCATGAATTTTTTTTAACAGACATTTTCACGATATTAAGCAACCTAATTATTTTCAGGAATGGATAATGCAGTAGCGGCAATAAGAGTTCATACTTGGAATTGAGCTGTTTTCACACCAGCCACGCAGCGCACTGAGAAATATCCACTTGGAACATGAAACATGCTACAATAGTACTCAAAGGATGATAAGGTGCTATCTGTACCAATACTGTTTCTTGTTTATTGATGCAGGGTCTTGTTACCTAGCCCAGGCTGGTCTCAAGCTCACAGTTCGTCTGTTTCTCTCAGGTCAAATAGAACTGTATACCATCACTTTGAATGGAAATTTCACTAGATATTTTAAAAAGATCCACATATTTGGATATTTTTCCAATACATTACTTCTCTTTCTTTTTTTCTTTCTTTTTTTGACTCCATTAAGTTCATGTACTAATTATGTTTCCATCACAAATACCCTAGATAGTGCATAAGGAACCCAGATGCTAGTGCAGATGCCAGGAAGTGCTTGCTGACAGGAGCCTGACATGGCTGTCTCCTGAGAGGCTCTGCCAGAGCCTGACAAATACAGAGGGGGATGCTCGCAGCCAATCATTGGACCAAGCGTAGGGTCCCTGATAAGGAGTTGGAGAAGGGACTGAAGGAGCTAAGGGGGTTTGCAGCCCCATGATGGGAGCAATAGTGTCAACAAACCAGATCCCTTGGAGCGCCTGGGGACTAAACCGCCAACCAGAGTACACATGGCTCTGGCCGCATATGTGACAGAGGATGGCCTCGGTGGACATCAGTGGGAGGAGCAGCCCTAGGTCCTGTCAGGATTCGATGCCCCAGTGTAGAGGAATGCCAGAGGGGGAAGACTGAGTGGGTTGGTAGGTGGGTGGGGGAGCACCCTCATAGAAACAAGGGGAAAGGGAATGGAATAGGGGGTTTCCGGAGGGGAGACCTTAAAAGCAGATAACATTTGAAAAGTAAATAAAGAAAATTCCCCAAAATAGAAATAAAACATCAAAAAGAAAAGAAAAAAGAAACAGCTTTTCTGAAATGCTGAAGCCTTAGTCTCTAACTAGTGACTGATAATTGTGCTAGCCACAGAATTCTTAAAAACTGTTACTTTGGGCGAGGTAAGGCTGTGATTTCCCCATAAACCATATTATTTCTTATTGGTACAACTCCTTCTTCGTACTGATTCTCAGAATTCTGATACAAAGATATATTTCTTAGTATTCCAACCCTCACAAGGTCCCTGGGAAGCAACAGTCTCCTGGAGAACATACAGAAGCGGCCCAACTGCTTTCACATTTTGTATAAAAATGGCAAATGAAAGAAGAGAGACTGGGACAGGTTGCAGTTGAAAAGGAAGGCATCCGGGTACTTAGTAGGGATTAGGTTTGCTAATTTTAAAAAGGGGAGGGGAAAACCCTGCACAGGGCATTAGTCTAAGGGCAGGGAGAGAAAGAAGCAGGTTTAGGTTCGAGCTCTTTCAGCTTTTCCACAGTTGCTCCACCTTCCCCTCCTCTACTTTGGCTTCCCACTTCTTTAGTTTCCACCCACCTATTCTTCTCCAAGGGAGATAGGAGGGTGGACTGGCAGCTTGAGCTCTCTGGGGGATGGCTGGTAAGCTCCTGTTCTGGAAATCAGCTCCCTGGGAATGGTGGCTACCTTCCTTGGTGCTCTGAGATCACACACTGTGCTGACATGCCTGCAGTACTGTTTCTTAAGCGCTGTGTGATTACCAATGTCTAATGGGCTACTAAGATCACCCACAGGAAACTGTTAGCGGAAACTATAGCTCAGAGTGATTCCTAAATGCTTTTCTTTTTCCCCCTTTCTTTCTCACTGAAAATCAGGGCAGGATGGAGAGGCCATTCACTTCTAATGAGATAATGGCAGAGAGCTGTTTACTTCAAAGGCTTTCAGATCAAGCTTTTAAGGAAAGCAATTAAAAATGTATCTATGGCAGGCTGGAGATGGACCCTGGTGATGCAAGGAACGGGATTTTATTTTCTTCTACTAGCTCTCTTCAAACACGAACAAGATCCCTTGCACAGTTCTCTCCAAGGGCAGTGGAGAGGCATGCCTTCAGTTTCAAAGTGCCTTACACCAACTTATAAGGTGTGATGGTAAGATAACAAGAACAATTATTAACCAATACCACTATGAGTGTTGACCTTAGAAAGTACCCAGACAGGCTTGCTGTTGGGTCCAAGAATGTTGCTGGAGTCTGAACCATTTTCTAAGCTCTTTTTGAACTGTGCTGAGAGCAGGACAGTTTTTCTAAGCAACAGAAGAAAATAAATGCCATTACTTTATAGTCACAGCCCATCCTTCTTCCTGCTGAGAATGGGCACAGAGTAAGTTTATACCGTGGCTGTTTCAGAACTAGTTTGAGACGGAAGAGATAGTGTACCTCATGGATAGTATTTCCCAGTTTCTGTTTTTCCTTCAAGAACAGAATCCTGCAGTTCAAGGGCTCATAAACTCCTTATTGCATTTCAACAAGCCATTCATGAATTGTTCAGCATCCAGGAAGATTTATTAAATAATATCCACATCATTTCCATAGAAATGGGCTCAGTATTACCACAGCTTCCAATGTTTTCACATGGCAGGTCAAAAGAAAATAGTATTTTAAGAACTCATGAAGAAGCATGGTTCATGAGTTTTCACAAGTTACAGAAAATAAGACTGTTACTCTGGGGGTAAGACTGGCAAGGGGAATTATATCAAAATATGTAAAGCACAGAACTTGAAATGCCACAATTAAAAATAAAATTGTGACTTTGTGGCTTTGATGCTAAAACAACCAATGCAGAAAAATAAAATTAGATTTTTCACTCGAACGTGACTAGCCTAGCAACTCTACATTCAGTCTTTAAAAACCATTCCAGCATTACTCCTTTTGCCTCTTCTTGCTTTAAAAACTATGTGCTTTTCAAATTTATATATTCCTCACAAAAATCTTGATTATGTATATTGTAGAGCTAAAACTAAATATAATCCTGATCTTTTAGCCTTTACCTCAGCAGATATCAGTCAACAAACTTTGGTTGAACACAGTCTTTAAAATAAATTCCCAATATTATGAGAACTTAATATAAAATTTCATAAAAATCAACCATGAATAAATGTAAATTATCCCAAACACACTAAAATCTACCACCTATTATTAACAAACATTTTTCTATCATTTAAGACAATTTAGTAAAATTTGAAACTACTTCTAAAACTCAGGGAATGAGCCACCAATAGGATATATTGCAAATACTTACACTCAAATACTTGCATGCTAAGATTTCTGTGTACTAAACATAGTAAATGCTAGATATACTGGAGAAGTATTCGTGAACCTGTTTGTTTAACCCTTATCATGAATATCTATTTATTGGCCCATATGTGATGGAATGCTACAAGTTAGATTAGAAATGAAGTGAGAGAAACCATGTAAGGAAAACGTAAACATTCATAAGTAGCAGAATCCTAAAACATCCTGAGCATCTGGGGGCAGGAGAAATCTGAAGGAGGGATAGTAAGATCCACAGACATTATTGTTCTTGAAGAAGACCCAAGTTCAGTTCCCATAATTCACACCAATGTTCATAATTACCTATAACTTCAGCTCCAGGAAACATATTGCCTTCTTCTGAGAGCCCTCAGATTCATGTGAACATAGACATGCTCACACACATCGTCAAACATATATATGCGATGGGTGCAACAAGGTATGTATGGAGTTACAGTGTAAGGAGTGATAGATAATGTCTCCTACAAGAGTCAGAAACAATCTAACAAAAACCCTAGTGCCAGGCCTGATCAGCCTTCATTTGAGTTATTTATTAGGGGAATCCAACAAACAGACAGACAGACAAACCAACACTTAGGCTACTGTCATTGATCTCTATTACTTCCAAGAACTTGAAGGAAAACACCGCAGAAGACAGCAATTACTTCAGACACAGGACTTGGAGGAACTAAACTGGAGTAGATACGGAAGTCTGTTCCATGAGGATTTATTCATATAATACTGGAAAGTGCCACTTAACCTACTGATGAAAAACAATAATTAGTCCTGCCTACCTTGGCTTGACAAAATACCTTAAAAAAACAATAACTTTTATCCTCAGGGTAACAAAGGCTGTCTAATTAGATGTAAGTCATACTCAAAAAGAAGGAAATAATGTCTCTCACTGAAAATCTAGCCTACTACCTATGTTTGGAGAACTTATAAACTCTGAAGAATTATTAATGCAATTTCCCCAAGCTAATACAACTAATTGTATTCTAAATATTTAGCTGTATCTACAGATTTTCCATCATCAAATAAACTTCTGTCTCAGCAGACAGAGGCTGACACAGCGATCTACAACTGAGAAAAATGACAATGTGACCTGGGACTGTCTACTCCCAGTTGATGTACCTTCAATCCAACACCTATATCAAAGACTTGGGAACACTGAAGAAAAGCAGGCAGAAAAGGTTGCAAGAGCCATTCATTTGAGCATTCCAGAAATAGTATATAATTGGTCCCCCTTCTTCCAAACTTTGTGACCTTTGTCAATGGAGAATAATGTTCCTCATACATAAAAAATGGTGCCACAATATGACTAAAGAGCTTTTTGTACATATTTCTCAACATTTAAGAGGCTTTCACCCATCCCTTCCAGCCTTGCCTAAAAAATGCCCTTGATGTCCTACAATCTGTACCCTTTAGTGAAAAGAAGCTCAGTTTCAGCTCTGGGTCTGCCTCTCAAGATTTTTATGAAGATTAAGAGACATAATTAAACTTAAAATGTCTAGTGCTTTTTTGGGAACACGGAATGTAACAAAGCTAACCTAATCACTATGAACTTTTTCTATAACTAAAATAGATCTTTTCTTTTACTGGTTTAACCCCAATGGATTTTAGTTCTAAATACCTGATCACAGATGGGAATTTTGGTGAGCATTCTGGGGGACTACTGGTTTAATACAAAGCAGATAGAATACTGAGGCCCAGCTTATAGTCACATGTTGCTTTCTTAAAAGCAATGAATACAAGGTTATTTACATTGCATACTTGTCCCACCTTTTTAGCATTACCAATCCCATCTTAGTAGAATATCCTCCTAAAAACCCAACTTCATTTCTTGACAAAACAACAACAACAAAAAAATCAAAACAAGTAAAAGAAATACAGAACAAGTAAAATTGGGGTATAAACTCATTTTCTTTTAATGAAAACCATACATTGAGGATGTTTGGAGGTTTGAGCAGGAGAATATATCTACTCTTGTGCTCTTGACCAAAGATTGGTTCTTCTCTATTACAAAATGCCATTGTCTTTGAAGATGCATGCATTTATATTAGGGACACATTTGAAGCAGTGAAATTAAGACCACACTTGCCTAGTGAGCCAGATCCAATGAACTTTCCCTTCAGAGTAATGAGGTGACATATGTGGTAGTCAGATTGCCTTCATATGGAAGGAATAATATTAAAAGAGAATGACTTAGTCACAATCATGGTTTTTATTTTGGTATTTATATTTTAATTATTTAATATATTTATGATACTTATTATTCACTAAAAAACATTTATTGAGGGATTTGTTTATATCAGGGACATTTCCAGGCAATGGGACCTTAATGATTCACCAAAAATAAAGGCTTTTTTGGGACAACAGGACATACATATGATAATAAGTCTAGACATAGATATTTACAAGCTTCATAGAGGACTCAAAAGAGACAAGATACAATAATAGCATTGGATAAAATGAAACCTTATTTCCTGCTATAAAGAATGAATGATAAGGTCAGGTTGCATCATCTTATAGTGACATAATCCCAGAAAAATAAAACAGAAAGTCCTTCAATTTCATTTTTAGTGAGTTGACACATATACACAGAACTAGTATCACTGTTGGTTTGTAGCAACATAAACCAGTTCATCTTCCTATTTTAAATAAAATAGGAAGAAATTCTGCAAAGAATGACTGTTTTCCCTTGGTAGCTCTCTTTCCCTGAAAATTACTCATGACTCGTGGTTTTAATTCAGTTAAAAAAAATTGTGATTTCGTGATTGCCAAATTCATTGCCTCTGTGCAACAGCTGTTTAGCCCTCTTTTGTTTTTCTTTAAATGAGCATATAGATACACGCAGAGACTCCTACACATTGCAGAAAGAATATGAAAAGACTTAACTTCTTATAAGATGTACTGAGGTACCGAGGCAGTGGGTGACAGCTAGCTCGTGGACCCCTGGACCAGCGGTGGCAGCGGGCCTCCATATTGCAACCAGGACACAGCTGGAGAGACCCAGGTAGACAGACTCCATCCCGGGCTATTTTCGCGGGGGGGGGGGGGGCAATCTGCTAGGTGCACGCCTCCAGGCAGGCCCAGCTCCACCCGAGGCTCTGCGGGACTTCCCCGCACTGAGGCAGTGGGTGACAGCCAGCTCATGATCCCTTAGAGCAGCATTCACACATAATCACCAGTAGAGAAACAACAGGTGAGCCCAGCCTCATGGGAGATTCAAACACCAGCCAGTGACAACAAGGCCAACTAACACCAGAAATAACCAGATGGCAAAAGGAAAATGAAGGAACATTACTAACAGAAATCAAGGCAACATGACAGCATCTGAACCCAGTTCACCAACAACAGGAAGCCCTGGATACCTCAAAACACCAGAAAAACAAGACATGGATATAAAATCACTGGTCAGGATGCTGGTAGCTGAACACATAGAAAAATCTCATAAAGAAATAGAGGAGAAAATGGATCAAAAGTTAGAAGCCTTTACAAGGCAAATACAAAAATCACTTCAAGAAATTCAGTAGAAGATGGATCAAAAAGAAGAAGACAATAAGGAAGAAAGACAAAAATCACTTAAAGAAATACAGAAGAACGTGGGCCAACAAGTAGAAGCTATGAAAGAGGAAACACAAAAAATCTATTAAAGAAATACATGAAAACACAATCAAGCAAGTGAAAGATCTGAGCATATCCATCCAGATACTAAAAACAGAAGTAGAAACAACTAAGAAATCACAGAGGGGGACAACATTGGAGATAGAAAACCTTGGGAAGAAATCGGGGGCCATAGATGCAAATATCAACAATAGAATACAAGAGATAGAAAACAGAATCTCAGAAGCCGAAGATACCATAGGAACCATTGATTCAACAGTCAAAGAAAATACTAAGTGCAAAAAGGTTATAACCCAAAACATCCAGGAAATCCAGGACACAATGAGACGACCAAACCTAAGGATTATAGGTATAGACGAGAGTGAAGATTTACAAGTTAAAGGGCCAGCAAATATCTTCTACAAAATTATGGAAGAAAACTTCCCCAACCTAAAGAGAGAGATGCCCATGAATATACAAGAAGCCTATAGAACCCCAAACAGACTGGACCAGAACAGAAATACATCCTGTCACATAATAATCAAAACTCCAAATGTACTAAACAAAGAAAGAATATTAAAGGCAGCAAGAGAAAAAGGCCAAGTAACATATAAAGGAAGACCTATCAGAATAACACCAGACTTCTCACCTGAGACCATGAAAGCTAGAAGATCCTGGGCAGATATCATGCAAACTCTAAGAGAACACAAACTTCAGCCAAAACTACTTTACCCAGCAAAACTGTCAATCGCCATAGATGGAGACATCAAGGTATTCCATGACAAAACCAAATTTGCACGAAATCTTTCCACAAATCCAGCCCTACAAAGGATAATAGGGTGAAAACACCAAGACAAGGACAGAAACTACACCCGGGAAGAAGCAAGATAGAAACCGCTTCTCATCAAACCCAAAAGAAGATAACCTCTCAAATATAAAAATAAATAAATAAATAAATAAATAAATAAATGAATAAATAAATAAATATAATTTCAAAAATGTCTGGAGGTAATAATTACTATTCCTTAATATCTCTTAACATCAATGGACTCAATTCCCCAATAAAAAGACATAGATTAACAGACTGGATACGGAAACAGGACCCTACATTTTGCTGCATACAGGATACACATCTCAGTGTTAAAGACAAACACTGCCTTAGAGTAAAAGTCTGGAAGACAATTTTACAAGCAAATGGTCTCAGGAAACAAGCTGGAGTAGCCACTCTAATATCAGATAAAATTGACTTCCAACCTAAAGTCATCAAAAGAGACTCAGAAGGTCACTTCTTGCTGGCCAAAGGGAAAATCCACCAAGAAGAGCTCTCAATACTGAACATCTATGCTCCAAATGCAAGGGCACCCTCATTTGTAAAAGAAACTTTACTAAAGCTTAAAGCACACATTACACCTAACACAATAATTGTGGGTGACTTCAACACTCCACTCTCCTCAATGGACCGATCAGGAAAGTAGAAACTAAACAGGGACACAGTGAAACTAATTGAAACTTTGGACCAATTGGATTTAACATATATATATATATATATATATATATATATATATATATATATAACATTTCACCCTAAAGCTAAAGAATAAAGAATATACCTTTTTCTCAGCACCGCATGGTACCTTCTCCAAAATTGATCATATAATTGGTCACAAGACAGATGTCAACAAATACAAGAAGATCGAGCTAATCCCATGCCTCCTATCAGATCACCATGGAGTAAGAGTGGTCTTCAATAGCAACAAAAACAACAGAAAGCCCACATACACATGGAAACTGAACAATACTATTCAATGACACCTTGGTCAAGGAAGAAATAAAAAAAGAAATCAAAGACTTTTTAGAATTCAATGAAAATGAAGTTAGGACCTACCCAAATCTATGGGACACAATGAAAGGTGTGCTAAGAGGAAAACTCATAGCTATAAGTGCATCCAAAAAGAAACTGAAGCGAGCATACACTAGCAACTTAACAACACACCTTAAAGCCCTGGAAGAAAAAGAAGTTAATTCACCCAGGAGGAGAAGACAAGAAATCATCAAACTCAGGGCTGAAATCAATCAAGAAAACCATATAAAGAATCAACAAGACTAGGAGCTTGTTCTTTGAGAAAATCAACAAGACAAATAAACCCTTAGCCAGAATAACCAAAGGACACAGAGACAGTATACAAATTAACAAAATTAGAAATGAAAAGGGAGACATAACAACAGAAACTGAGGAAACTCAAAAGATCATCAGATCCTACTACAAAGGTCTATACTCAAAACAACTGGAGAATCTGGAGGAAATGGACAATTTCCTAGACAGATACCAAATACCAAAATTAAATCAGCATCAAGTAGATGAGCTAAATAGTCCCATAACCCCTAAAGAAATAGAAGGAGTTATAGAAAGCCTCCCAACCAAAAAAAGTACGGGACCAGATGGTTTTAGTGCAGAATTCTACCAGACCTTCAAAGAAGACTTATCACCAATACTTTTCAAACTATTCCACAAAATAGAGACAGAAGGGACACTGCCCAACTCATTCTTTGAAGCCACAATTATGCTAATACCTAAACCACAAAAATATTCAACAAAGAAAGAGAACTACAGGCAAATTTCTCTTATGAATATTGATGCAAAAATACTAAATAAAATTCTTGCCAACCGAATCCAAGAGCACATCAAAACGATCATTCACCATGATCAAGTAGGCTTCATCCCAGGGATGCAGGGATGGTTCAATATACGGAAATCCATCAATGTAATCCACTACATAAACAAACTAAAAAAAAAAAAAACCACATGGTCATCTCATTAGATGCTGAAAAAACATTCGACAAAATTCAGCATCCTTTCATGCTAAAAGTCTTGGAAAGAGCAGGAATTCAAGGCCCATACCTAAATATAGTAAAAGCAATCTACAGCAAACCAGTAGCCAACATCAAAATAAATGGAGAGAAACTTGAAGCAATCCCACTAAAATCAGGGACTAGACAAGGCTGCCCTCTCTCTCCATATCTTTTCAATATAGTACTTGAAGTTCTAGTGAGAGCAATTAGACAACATAAGGAAGTCAAAGGGATACAAATTGGAAAGGAAGAAGTCAAACTATCATTATTTGCAGACAATATGATAGTTTACTCAAGCGACCCAAAAAACTCCACCAGAGAACTTCTACAGCTGATAAATAACTTAAGCAAAGTGGCTGGTTATAAAGTTAACTCAAGCAAATCAGTAGCCTTCTTGTACTCAAAGGACAAGCAGGCTGAGAAAGAAGTTAGGGAAATAACACCCTTCACAATAGCCACAAACAACATAAAGTACCTTGGCGTAACTCTAACCAAACAAGTTAAAGATCTGTATGACAGGAACTTCAAGTCCTTGAAGAAAGAAATCGAAGAAGACCTCAGAAGATGGAAAAATATTTCTTGCTCCTGGATTGGCAGGATCAATATAGTAAAAATGGACATCTTGCCAAAAGCAATATACAGATTCACTGTGATCCCCATCAAAATCCCAACTCAATTCTTCATAGATCTAGAAAGAGCAATTCTCAAATTCATCTGGAGCAACAAAAATCCCAGGATAGCTAAAACTATTCTCAACAATAAAAGGACTTCTGGGGGAATCAATATCCCTGACCTTAAGTAGTACTACAGAGCAATTGTGTTAAAAACTGCATGGTATTGGTACAGCAACAGGGAAGTAGATCAATGGAATAGGATTGAAGACCCAGAAATTAACCCACAGACTTATGGTCACTTGATCTTTGATAAAGGAGCCACAACCATCCAGTGGAATAAAGATAGCCTTTTCAACAAATGGTGCTGGCTCAACTGGAGGTCAACATGCACAAGAATGCAAATTGACCCACTCTCATCTCTTTGCATTAAGATCAACTCCAAGTGGATCAAGGACCTCCACATAAAACCAGACGCACTGAAACTATTAGAAAAGAAACTTGGGAAGACCCTGGAGGACATGGGCACAGGGGGAAATTTCCTGAACATAACACCAATAGCATATGCACTAAGATCAAGAATTGACAAATGGGACCTCATAAAATTACAAAGTTTCTGCAAGGCAAAGGACACTGTCAGAAGGACAAAACAGCAACCAACAAAGTGGGAAAAGATCTTCACCAACCCCACATCCGACAGAGGGCTAATATCCAATATATACAAAGAACTCAAGAAGTTAGACCACAAAGAACCAAATAACCCTATCAAAAAATGGGGTACAGAGCTAAACAAAGAATTTTCACTAGAAGAAATTCGGATGGCCGAGAAACACCTTAAGAGATGTTCAACATCATTAGTCATCAGGGAAATGCAAATCAAAACAACCCTGTGATTCCACCTCACACCAGTCAGAATGGCTAAGATTAAAAACTCAAGAGACAACCAGTGCTGGCGAGGATGTGGAGAAAGAGAAACACTCCTCCACTGTTGGTGGGATTGCAAAATGGTAAAACCGCTCTGGAAATCAGTTTGGCTGTTCCTCAGAAAATTGGGCATGTCACTTCCAGAGGACCCTGGCATACCACTCCTGGGCATATACCCAGAGGATTCCCCTGCATACAATAAAAACACATGCTCTACTATGTTTATCGCAGCCTTGTTTATAAAAGCCAGAAATTGGAAGGAGCCCAGATGTCCCTCAAGGGAGGAATGGATACAGAAAATGTGGTATATTTATACAATGGAATACTACTCAGCAATTAAAAATAATGAATTCATACAATTTGTAGGTAAATGGTTAGACCTGGAAAATATCATCCTGAGTGAGTTAACCCAATCACAAAAGAATACACATGAAATGCAATCACTGATAAGTGGATATTAATGAGCCCAGAAGCCCTAAATACTCAAGGCCCAATTAGCAAGTCAAATGATTCCCAAGAAGAAGAAAGGAGAGGACACTGGGCCTGTAAAGATTGGATCCAGTTTTGTAGAGAAATAGTGGGGGGCAGGGGAATGATTTTGGGAATAGTTGGGGGGAGAGGAATTATGGGACGTATGGTGGGGGGGGAACTGGAAAAGGGAAAGCCTTTGGAATGTAAACATAGAATATAGAAAATAAAAATTAAAAAAAAAAAAAGATGTACTGAAAAAAGAAAAAGAGCAACCTGAAGAGACATGTGGTCATCTTTGGAAGGTACAACCAGTTGCACTCTTGTCTCCTGGCAGTATTCAGCATGCTGGGTTTGGTTTTTCAGCTCTGGAATTTATCTTTATTTCTACTGACTCCAAGCATCTCAGGAAAATCTATTTTCCCAGTCCTCCTTGTGCAGATTAATCACAGCTATTTTTAAGCTGTGACTGCAGAACAAAATCTACTTCCTCTTGGATCTCCTTTATGGGTTTTCTCTTCTTTGCCTAGAATTTGCCTTTTTAAATGAATAATCCTTTTCTTAGCAACCTATATTTCAGGCATCGTGGATAAGAAATTGCCTTAGTTATGTTTTTATTGCCGTGAAGAGACACCATGACCACAGCAACTCTTATAAAGAATTACATTTAATTGGAGCTTGCTTACAGGTTCAGAGGTTTAGTGCACTATCACAGCAGAAATCATGACAGCATCCAGGCAGACATGGTACTAGAGAAGTGGCTGAGAATTCTGCATCTAAGAGTTCTACAGGCAGTTGGAAGAGAATTGATGTAAGCAGTGACACTTCTCCAACAAGGCCACACCTCCTCCAATAAAGCCATACCTCCTAATAGTGCTATTCCTTATGGACCAAACACATAAATCTATGAGGGCCATTCCTTTTCAAGCCACCACAGAAATACAGAAGATGCAGGGCCTAGAGAGGTAGCACAGTTGGTAAAGAGCTTGCATGAAACTTTGGGTTCCATGCCCAGCCCAGCACTGATCAGATATGTGGTACACACTTGTTATCCCAGCACTGAGGAAGAAGAGACAGGAAGATAAAAAGTTCAAGATCACCCTCTAATACATAGAGACAACTCAGGCTATATGAAACCCAGGTTAAAGACAACCACCACCCCCCAAAAATATAGGAAAAAGTAAAAGGAGGTAGAAGACCTGATGTTTGTCCCTAAGTGTTGAGTCAATTCTGCTCTGAATGCACATGGACAAATTAAAATTCAACCAGGTCCTATGTCGAGGAAAATTTCAGTGTTATGAAGGGATATTTTTCTCATTTTGGCTTATTACAATCTCGGGTGTAGCACTCTGATTAAATCTGAAATGATCACAGCTGAATTCTGAACCCTCATGCTAGTTTCCTTTACACACTTAAAGCTCTTAATTTTTTCCCTTGGATTTTTTACATTTCTGCTTTATTTCTTAATATTCTATCATGTGGCTTTAGCATTTTCTAAGAATCTTCATTTATCCTGGCAGGGTATCAATATCAGCTCTCCATATCACCTCTCTTACTGGGAAGCTGGCCCCATAGGTTGTTATTTTTGTCTCTGTCCCTGTGGTGCTGTTAAAAGTTCCGCTGCCTCAGGATCTATTAGTGGAGGACTTTTGCCCAGGCACATTTGATGCTTCTGATTTCTACCCTGTGTTTAGGATCCTGCATGAAAAAAAAAAAAACTGCGTAAACTGTGAAGTCATTTAACTTTGCTAGTGTTCATTGTTTTAGGATAGTGCTTTCTAAATTCTTGTTAACTTAATAGTTCTCTGATGGCTAAAATATTTCCAACACGAATTTTCATTTATTTTTGAGATTTTAATTTAATTATAATATACCTCCCTACCTCCCCTTTAAACCCTCTTTTCTCTCTGTCAAATTCATGACCTCTTTTTCATTAATTGTTATTATGTGCATATGTGTGTGTACATATAAATACATATGATATTAAAATATTAAGCTGTGCCTCTCTAAGAATAATTAGTCTGGACAGGTCACACATGTTAGATTTGGAAGTTTATCTAAATTCAGTTTGTCTTATAAAAAGTTGCCATAGTTGCTAAATTCTATCTTTTGTTTTCACAAGCAGGGAAAACTGAAGTCTAATGGCATGCTTTATCGTGGTTTTTTTTGTTTTTGTTTTTGTTCTTTTTTTTTTCATTTTCTTTACTGAGCATTGTGTTTAATCATCTACAAGTACTGTATCAGTTTCCTGCTCAAATGATAACCAGCACAAGATTTGTTAAAGAACCTTTAAGAGTCTCAATTGTTGCCAAATATGAGCAGTATCTGTTTGTCTGCAGCCCATCTTCACTGGAAAAGCTTAATTGTTTGAAGGAAGATTCACAGCTGTAAAGACTAAAGTATTTTTTTCTTGTTCCTCTCAATCTATTCATTTTTTTGATCTCAACATAGTTTTGTTTAGGCCATAGGAAAATAGGAAGAATTGCTTTATAATAGCTGAATTAGACCAGTGGTGCAGAGGCAAGAGAGAAAAGAATAAGCTAGTCATTGTGAATGGTTCATTGGGTTTTAGGAAACAACAAAAGTCCCATTTAAATTAGCCACACTTGAAAAACTTTGGATTTTAATCATGATGGGTGATCACAGTAAATCCAATAGGTAGGAGTTAAAAACCCAGTTCTTCCAGTTGGTTGCCCAGCTCCTTCATTGTTTGTTTAGGTCATTGACAATATATGAAGAAGGATTACCTCTCCTTCACAGATATCACCTCTGAGAGACCCCTAAGCATGTCCTTCGCTTAGGATAAAAGGTTATACTTGGTGCAGTGTTTTTCTCTGATAAAAGACAGTTCTAGAATTCTCATAAGATGTTTATATGAGCATAAAAGCAAGATACAAGTTCAGATAAATATCAAGGAATTTACCTCACTGAATTGAATTGAAAATTATAGTCAAAAACACTTTACTAAAGAATCAATTATATTGCTCTTACTTTCTTACTCCTGTTTCCTGCTTTCTTCTCTCTTGCCATCTTGGGCTCTTCTCTCTCCTCCCTTTTTCTCCCCCTCTCCATCTAGTCATGGCTGGCCTCTACTTCTCTACTCTCTCCTTTTATCTGCCTTTCCCTGCCACTACCACCCTTTAACCCTATGCCATGCCCTGAATAAATTATATTCTATATTATACTGTTGTGTGACTGGTCCCTCAGGGGAAGGGATGCCTCAATATGAGCGTGCTGGGGCACCCCTTCCTCAATACCTCACCACACCCCCATAGATCATATTCTTAGAAACCTTCACCTTTTTATAATCCACAACAACACTGATATCTTTTCCATTTTTCTTTTTTTCTTTCATTGTTGTAAAACAAAAGAAAAAAGAAAAAAAAAGAATCAATTATTTCTACTATTTTAAGAAATAAAGAGGTAATTTAGAAATAAGGGTGGGAGGGACTTGGAAGGGAATGTAGACAGTGGGGAGGTGGGAGTCTGGGGGAGAGGGCAACCTGATCTGGTACTGCCTGAGAGAAAAGGACTGAAGCCCTGAAAGCCAGCAGAAAGAATGGAAACAGGCAACCTCAGGAAATAGGTTGGAGGGACCCTCCAGAATGTACCAGAGACATGGGAGGTGAGAGACTCTCAGGAATGAAAAGGAGGAAACTTAGATGAAATGCCCAATAGTAGGGAGAGGGAATTTGATATTTGATATTTGGCTGTTGGTTTGCAGTATATTGCTTTTATTATGTTTAGGTATGGGCCTTGAATTCCTGAACTCTCTAATACTTTAAACATGAAGGTGTGTTGTATTTTGTCAAATGCTTTTTCTGCATCTAAGGAAATGATCATGTGTTTATATAGTGGATTATGTATGAATTTACATATATTACACCAACTTTGCATCCCTGGCATGAAGCTTACTTGATCGTGGTGAATGATGGTTTTGATGTATTCTTGGATTTGGTTTAAAAGAATTTTATTGAGTATTTTCATAAGTGAGATTTATCTGAAGTTTTCTTTTTGGGTTAGGTCCTTGTGCGGTTTAGGTATCAGAGTAATTGTGGCTTCATAGAATGAGTTAGGTAGAATCTTCATTAACCTCACATCCGATAGAGGGCTAATATCCAAAATATATAAAGAACTCAAGAAACTAATCACCAAAAAAACAAATAACTCAACCAAAAATTGGGGTATAGAACTAAACTGAGATTTTACAACTGAGGAATCTCAAATGGCTGAGAAACACCTAAGAAATGTTCAAAGTCCTTAGTGAGAAATGCAATCAGAATGACTAAGATCAAAACCATAGGTGACAACACAGGTTGGAGAGAATATGGAGAAAGAGGAACACTCCTCCATTGCTGTTGGGATTGCAAACTGGGGCAACCACTCTGGAAATCAATCTGGAGGTTCCTCAGAAAATTGGAAATAGATCTACCTGAAGACCCAGCTATACCACTCTTGGGAATATACCCAAAAGATGCTCCACCACGCCACAGGGGCACTTGTTCGACTATGTTCATAGCAGCCTTGATAGCTAAAACCTGAAAACAACCCAGATGTCCCACCACAGAAGAATGAATACAGAAAATATGGTTTATTTACACAACGGAATACTATTCAGCTAGTAAGAACAAGGACATCCTGAGTTTTGCAGGAAAATGGATGGAACTAGAAAATATCATCCTGAGTGAGAAAACTCAGACCCAAAAGGACATGCATGGTGTGTCCTAATAAGTGAATGTTGGCCAATAAAAAGTACAGAGTACCCAAGATACAGTCCACAGAACTCAAAAGGGTCAACAAGCTGAAGGGCCCAAGTGAGGTTGCCTCAGTCCCACTTGGGAGGGAGAAGAAAGCAGTCATAAGTGGGAAGGAAGGAGGGACCTGTGATGGAAAGTGGGCAGTGTGGGGGGAGTAGGCAGAGAGGGGAACCTGATCTGGTATTGGGTGAGGGTAAAGGATTGAAGCCCTGAGAGCCAACAGAAAGAATGGAAACAGGCAACCTTGGGAGATAGGAGGTTGGGGGACCCTCCAGAATATGCTAGAGACCTGGGAGGTGAGAGACTCTCAGGACTCAAAGGGAGGGACCTTAGATGAAATGCGGGACAGTAGGGAGAGGAAACCTAAGGAGCCCACCTCCAGCAGGAAGACAAAGCATCCATCAAATGAGGGAGAGGGAGGCCATCCCACAGAAATGGAGAGGAGTGTGAGGAAAAGAAGTTCCAGTGGCAGGCCCAAAGTGGGATCCAGCTCAAGGGCCGGTCCCAAGGCCTGACACTATTACTGAGGCTACAGAGCACTCACAAAATGGGACCTAGAATGACTGCTCTCTGAAAGACCCAACAAGCAGATATTTATACCCAACCAATGGACAGAAGCTGGTGATCCCTGTGGTTGAATTAGGGAAAAGCTGGAAGATGCTGAGGAGGAGGGCAACCCTGTAGGAGGACCAGCAGTCTCAACTAACCTAGATCCCTGAGATCTCTCAGACACCAGACCACCAACCAGGCAGCATACAGCAGCTGATATGAGGCCCCTAACACATATACAGCTGAGGATTGCTGGGTCTGGGTTCAGTCAGAGAAGATGAGCCTGACCTGCAAGATACTGGAGGCCCCAGGGAGTGGGGAGATCTGGTAGGGTGGGGGATTTGAGGGTTTAGAGCGCTGGGAACATCCTTGTGGTGTGAGGGGGTGAGGTATGGGACGTGAAACAGTCAGAGGATGGACTGGGAGGGGATAAAATCTGGATTGTAAAAAAAGTTAAATAACAAACCCCTCTCCACAATTCTCCATATTGTGTGTATATATACATATATATTGTATATAAACATATATATTACTTCTATCCATGTCAATGTGGTCCTCATTTTTAATGTTTCTGTGTTTCTCAATCTTTCTCTAGAAAATGTTGCTTGAAAATTAAAACAAAAAATATCATCTTATGGAATTTTCAAACTCAAGTCATATAGCAAGTTAAAAATACCTTTCAAAGTGTCAGTAGTTTTCCTGTATGTAATCACATTCATTCTAATTCATTCCTACTTCCAAGTATTCTTCTTGCCTTTAACTAGCATAGTATTATTTATAATGGTCAAAGCTGCTTGGAAACCAATGATTGGTAGGTGTAATATCCAATGCAGCATGCTTAGAAATAATAAGGCTAAACTAACTTGGAGTATATTCACTTTTAACCTATATATCCCATTTATCAAAGATTTCTTTTTCTCAAATGGCCACTTAAAGTAGAATATTTGCTTTTGATCAGCAATTTTGCTCTGTATAAGGTTAAAAATTACCACTAAATAATGTATAACATTAAGGCCAAGAGTCCATTTAAATTTTTTCAGGCATGAAAAACATGGTTATAAGGGAATTGGAAGTAATAACAGTAATTGAAATCTAAACTATGGTGTACTTGCTCAAATAATCATACCCTTCAATGAATAATACAGGAAAATAAAAAGGAGCAGTAACTAACGTATGCAGGATAATGAACATAGACATACACATAAGCCTAGAATTCAAGAATAAAATAATCAACAATCATTGGCATCTCTATATTCTACTTGGACTGCTTAATTTCAAATACATACCAACCGTGGAAAATAGTTTTGATATTTTAAAAGAGTACAAATATAACTAAAAAATAAATTTATCTAGGACTTTTATCATGAAACAACATTTTCTTCATCTGTATTCATTGTATTTCTTTTGAAATTTAGAACACATTGTAAAAGTAGCAATAAAATGTTGATACGTGATTTTAATTGATAAATATTATGCATATTAATTTATGTTTCTCTTTGATTTTATATTTACCTAATACTATCTGAAATACTACTCCAAATTATTTGGCTTTTAGTAGAGTATTTACTGACTCACTAATATTCAGCATCTCAAGGTCCTATTTCAGTTTTACTTGTACTTAATTAGGCACTTGCACATCTAAACAGAATGGCTTTTCTCATACCTCATCATTGTTCAAGCCTTCTATTATTTTTGTCACTCAGTAAATTCCCAGTTGCAACATTTCCCATGTAGTTTCATTGGAGCACTTAGAAAGAATATGAGAAATTACTTTGTATTGAAACGATCCAAGAAAATTTTGGATATGGCTCAGAGATCCATAAACACCATGGGAAAGAATTTTATTTATTTTCTCCAAGCACAAGGAAGGCTCAGCATAAATTTCATATATCTCTCCAATATAGTATAAGATGTGACACTGTAGAGAAAAGAGTTGATAAGTAACTACCTCAATTCATAACATAACATCAACTCAATTCAAACAAAAAGTCAACTCTAATTTTAATAGTGGTAAAACAATACATAAGGTAAATGAATTTATTCTTGATGTGCTCAGGATTTAATAACATAAACTCTATGCAAGGCAGTAAGGAGCAACCTGCCACTTAAAGAAATTAATGGAGCTGATGTGAAAGTGTGACAGTCAAGTACTCATTTTTTTCATTCCCCTGTTTCTAAACAGCAATAGTATTCCACCAACTTTAAGTCCCTCTCAGATACTGACAAAAAGCTCTCTTTGCCTGGTTACTGAACCCATTGGAGCAGAAATAAAATATCACTTCCTCTTCCGGTTCAAAATGTCTCCCCTGTTTGTCACCAGTCCCCGACACACCCCGCAAGCAGAAGCAAATGAATCTGAGTTTTCCTCATTGTCTCCTTAAGCAAAGTCTAGTTTGCCACTGGAATATCTCACCTCCAGCACCCTGATCCCAGAAGTATTTGTTCTGGGGTCAGTTCTGACTTCCTTCTGCCTGGATCCTGACCACCACCATCATCATACTGTCCCACCAGCAGAAGGTTGTTTCCCCAAAGATTGACTTCCACCTGGCATCCTTCTTCACATGTGTTTCATGGCACTCTTTTCTGTACTCTTAAAGCCTCTAGTCGTTCTCAGCCTTTCTAATGTTGCAACCTTTTAATTCGTCCCTCATGGTGACCCAGAACCGTAAAATTATGTCATTGCTGCTTCATATCTGAAATTTTGCTACTGTTATGAATCATAATGGGAATATCTGGCATGAAACACGTGTGAAATGGTGTCGCAACCCACAAATGAGAACCACTGCCCTAATCTTTTTCACTTCTACATAGAAAGGGACCTCCAGCTAGTCTCTTGCTTTGAGGTGTTTTCAAGCTTGACCAGTCACAGTGCCTTTCCAATCTTACTTAATGTGCCCTTGGAATTTTGTTCCTCTGTGTCTCTTGGCTGAGAGAGGGACCAAAGTCGTTTTTATGAGAGAGAATAGGAGACCAAAGCTCACGACATAATTGTTTATTCTAGCTATGGAAAACTGCTCTCTTGGGGATTCTTAGTTTCTGCTGCAATACCACTCTGGTGAAAGATGTGTTACAGTCTGCAGCAGGTTATCATTTTTGAGGCAATTCTTCATTTCAATAGTCTCAACATTTTGTTACATGCTTAAACTTTTATAAAAACTCCCCCAGTTCCTGCCCTTCCAACATTGAACATGATCTGCTCTTGCGTAAGAACACATACTTAGCTCTGTCCTGGAACAGCAGTGTCTTCCAGTTCCAAAATTAGACTCACCTGATTATTCTTTTTAAAATACCAATCATTTTAGTGTTTGTATTATCAGATATTCATTAAGAAATTAACAAGTGATACTAAGAGGATCCTTCTCTGGCTCCTGTGTCTAGACTATTATACATTCCCCGTGACACTGATTTCTTGAGTTAGTATTACTAACAATCATCTAAAATATAGTTGTTATTATCTCAATTATGGAATTATCCAGGAAAAAAAAGAAGCTTCACTGTATGAACCCCACTTAATTGACAAATTGGACAACTGTTTACCTTAGGTTTGGTTGCAACACATAACTGCTCAGAGTAAATAAACATAAAATTAGAGCAAGTGACAAAATATAGATTAGCAGCATGGTATAGGTGCTATAGGAGTAACCAATAATGAGACATAAAGAAAAGTTTCTTCAAAGTACAGGGTAGATTTTACTAGAAATGTTCATATTTAATAAAGTATAAGTGTGTATATATAAAGTTATCAACTCATGCAGGGTAGTAATCTTAGAAAAAAAGAACTTTCACAGGATGGAGATCTTAAGAAAAATGGCAAATTAATAATTCCTTCTCGCTTCTTTGAATTGTCACATGTCACAAATATGAAAGAGAAAATCTGGGTCTAGAAAAAGTGCCATATATTGGTAAGAACTTTTGGATCCTTGTCTTTTCTAATAACCAATAAAATGTCTATATTATGTGCAACACACCAGAAATGCAATAGTCACAAAACATTGCTGAAAGAATATGTGTTTCCACATAGATGCTTTTTAAAGTAAACAAAAAATTAAGAATTAGTTAACATAGTCAACTTGGTCAAGATGTCACTTAAAGTTTAGGGAGATTAATTAGGCCACAACAAATGCATTATCAAAATTTAAAATAAAATATCTCAGTTTTGATGTCTCATTTTCTCAAACCCTATTTTATTTGCCAGTATTTCTAAAAGTATTTACGCGAGGCATGCTCAACATTGGTGTTTTAAATGAACATTTTAGGAGTTTAACTTACAAAGACCATAAGAAGTTTAACAAGCAGGAAGGCCCAAGTGTGGATGCTTCAATCCCACTTAGAAGGGGAAACAAAATAAGCATGGGAGGCAGAGAGAGGGAGGAACCTGACACAGGGGAGGGGGAGGGGGAAGGGAAAAGGGGAACAGAATCAGATATGGGGTGGGGACAAGAGAGAAACCCAGAGGACCAGGAGAAGGAATGGAAATATGCAACTGGAGGTGGGAGGCAGGGGTGGTGCTCTAGAGAGTCCCAGAAACCTGGAGTTGAAAGACTCTCAGGACTCAGTGTGGGTGACCTTAGCCAAAATGCTCAACAGTGGGGAGAGGGAACTAGAAGTGTCCATGTACAGTAGGTAGACAGGACTCCAAGTGGAGGGACACGGTTACCAACCCAAACTCACAATTTCTGACCCAGAATTGCTCGTGTCTAAAAGAAGTGCAGGGACAAAAATGGGTAAGAGATTGAAGGAACCAACCAGTGAGCAGCCCAACTTGGGATCCATCTCGTGGGGGAATTGTGGCACTAGGGCCTGACACTATAACTGATGCTATAATGTGTTTACGGCGGTAGACTAGCATAGCTGTCCTCTGAGAGGCCTTACTAGCAGCTGACTGAAACAGATGCAGATACTCACACCCAATTATTGGACTGAAGTTGGAGACCCCTATGGAGAAATTAGGGATTGAAGGAGTTTAAGGGGAGGGCTACCTCATAAGAAGACCAGCAGCCTCCACTAACCCTGGGAGATCCCAGAGACTGAGCCATCAACCAGGCAGTATCTATGGCTGGTTAGAAACCACCTCCCCAAAACCACCCCTCAATCCACGTCCCCCCCACATATATATCAAAAGACTGCCTGGTCTGGCCTCAGTGGGGGAAAATGAGGCTAATCTTAGAGAGACCTGAGGTTCCAGGGTAGGGGGATACCTGGTGGGAGTGAGAAGAGGGGGGCATTTCCTCAGAGGCAAGGGGAAGGGGTAATGGGGTGAAGAACTGCCAAAATGTAAATAAAAATAATTAATTTTAAAAAAGAATATGGCTTAATGATCTAGTTATTAGTATTGGTTGAGTATTTTATATAATATGAAAACTATATATAGTACTGCAAATTTAAAATTTTGATTATTCAATGCTGGATAGATTGGTAAGTATGAATACCAAATTTATACAGTGGATCAAATTGACCATTAATGGAAAGTTTAAATGAGAAAACTTCATCTACTATTGAATTAAGTAATATAGTCTTATGATTAATTTATGAGTTGTAAATAAAAATAGAGAATTTAAACTTTTAAGATAAAAATGCAAATATTACAGTAAACTCTGCAGTCAGGAACTTTGTTTTAAAATTGTATTATGTAATAAATTAAGAAAAAATGAAGTTATTCCATTTCAGTTCCTATAATATCAAGACTAATGAGGGGAAAAGATAAAACATTATCATGAACTTGACCCACATTAATATTTGTGTACCTTCCACATGTCCAGTTGTTAGATTGAAATTCTAAATCTATATGATAAAGAGGTAAATATAATAAACTCCTTTTGCTTTTGTGCCCTTATGCTAACATCTCTAAGCAGTTGAACAATAAAATGTCATTTCTACAGTTATTTGTGGTAGGCATATAAGGGTCTAATTATGTCTGGGGAATACCAGATTAAAAAAAACTAAGAGAAAATATAGAAGGAGGTTGGGAAGTGATTAATATGATCAAAATACAATTATGAAGCTCTCAAAGAGTAACTATAAGCATCATTTACATAAGTAAATAAATAAATAAGAAAAAGGCAAAGCATTTTACTAGAACTTTTCAGTAATTAATTCATGTGTTACAATTAGGCAGTTATAAGTATAAATATATTTTAGTAACTGGTTTAATCATTGGCATATCTATTAATACTAGCATTTCATATATCAAAATTCTACTGTTAGGAGTATTGTTCTAGTCTAACATGAAAACACAAAAAGGTGATGTCTAGGACAATGGGTCTCGTGTGTGCAAGGATTCCATACTTCCAAATGAGCCCAGTTCCCAGTCTGAAAATTTTCCAGAAAAATATAAATACCAAAATTGATAGAAAAATAAAATAAAATAATTCAGTAGAATTTAAGTGATTTAAAGTTATTTAGGATTAAATTCAATGTTGGAAGTTTCCTTGAACAGTTTTTGAATAGTTTGCCCTATCATTTTATATAAAATATGATGCAATACTTAGGAAATAAAAATACAGATAACTTTCACTGTTAATGTTATGAAACTTGCTTATCACTGATGCAAAAGTTTATCTAAAAAGCATTCAAAAAGTTTCATAGACTAATACCATTTAATTCTCAATAAAAATACAGGGCACGAGATTCAAATACTCTTGAAGAGGCAGGGGTATTTATCATACAACCAAATACTGCTTATCCCAGAAAAAAGTATTCATTTAACTCATGTTTTAAAGGAAACCTGGGAAAATGCTTTAAGAGCTGTCAATTCCTACAGGAACAGGATCAACTACCATGATGAATTTTAAATCTTTCCCACTCATTTTCTTCTGATATAACTGCTTTGTAATATGCTTTGAAAAGGGTTTCATGTATTTGCCCAAACTCTGAACAGGGATCATTTGAAGCACATTTAAATCATCACAGAAGATCCAGGTGAGCAGGGTTCTAAAAACTGTTCTTCATTTGCCTAAAGTCTCTATTCCTTTCTCTGCTTGAATTTCTAAAATAATTTTATTTAGTCTGTGAGAATTTCATATTTATCTTTCCTGTGTTTTGATTATATTTACCCCAGTCCCTTGACAGACACAATTCCCCTACCAACATATCCCTTCCAATGTCATACATTTCTCTTTAAATTGAGTTCAATTAGCGCTCCCAGCCATCTCCTTATAGTATTTTTAAATTGGATCATGATTTAACTATTTACCATGAACTGTATTATGTGTTAATAATATGTGACACATACTTAAATATAAGTAAATACATGAATAAATAAAAAGTAATTTTTTTATTTTTGGAAGTCTCAATGTAAAATGCACTCACATAGGGATTTATGATCGAAAGGATTCAAGATTCAGAATATATAGAATTTTCTTTGCTTTGACAAAATGTTTCAAACCAATGTTTATTTTTTTTCTTAAAAATTTCCATGTCAGCTTTCTGAAATGGATTCTATTCATCTTTAAACACGTCAATGACATTTATCTGAAAAATTTAAGAATAAATATAAAGTTCACACTATGCAAATACCTTATATCTGGGAAGGCTAAAGTCATAAAGTTTTTTTTTGAGATTACTTTAGTCCCAACATTTCAGAGTCTAAAGAAAGCCAGGAAGTGAAAAGCCCAAACTGCAACACATATTAAAAAGGTCATTTAGAAGCTTTGATCCAGTTGCTCTGAAGGCAGTTGCTCTGAAATCTCCTATTTGGCTAACTGACAAATGGATAAATAATTGTTAATCATTGCAAAGAACAATTTTTTTGTTTCCACCCTAGAAAGTTATTATTTAGTCTTGTATTATTCATTCCTTAAATTATTTATTCATTCAGATAACAATTTAATCCTTCTATAGACTTCAAATATTAGCTAAAATAAGGAAGAATAGAAATGGTTGAAATGCAGAAAAATAAGGGTGAAGGAGACTGAAGGCTAGCATAAAGCCCAAAATATCACATATTAAATAAACCATGCCATACAAATATCTTATAACAAGGGTACTATTTTTGAGTCTACTTTATTAGAATGGATGGATGAATAGTGTAAAATAAGGCATTCTATCCTCAGACAATGACAGATATAACCATGTGGCTAAACACCCTGTCTTCCCTCTTAGAAATATACTGGTACATTATAGCCTTGTGAGATCCAGAATTTTGGCACACATGCACAAATTCATTACCTTCCTACTTAATAAACTGCTTTCCTAAAACATTCAGACTTTGGTTTCGGCAGTTGAGATGTTAAATTCACTTTTTTCTTTGTTTACCAGAATCTCAGAGGCAAACTTGTATATGTGCATGTATTTTATCATATACTTGAATTGGTAATCAATTTTCTTCTATGCTAATGTTCACAATTTTATATCTGACATAGAGGTCTTTGAAATCCAGTGTGTTATAAATAAATACTTTGAGCCAGCAGACCCTTCTTATCTCTAACTCTTTCATCTATTCCCAAGTCACAATTTTACTTAGACCTTGCAATATCCTACATGCTTAATGTTCACCACAACAGGTTTCTTTATATAAATCCCCTTAACACAACTTCTGTTCTATGTGTAATGGTTTTTAACTTACTGTGTCCAAAATTTAATATTTCTTTTTTCATTATATTGCTATGAAATGTAATTATATTCTTCATGGGATTTCTAAATTGCTTCCCTAAATTGATTAACCAACAATATTCTTCATAGTAAAACATGCTATAAACAGGGATAAAGCAACAGAGGTCTAAATATTGATGACTCTTAAATGCAAATATATTACAAAAAAGGACAAATGCATTCTGATATGGACACCAATTATAATTTTACAGTATAATATGAACTTGTGTTGAAAAGTGGTAAATATGTTCCTAACAAAGACTTCTTTTATTTATTATGTAAAATGTTACTACTGAATTTATCTATCTTCAGCAAACATGTATAGACCTGGCCAGATATAAGAAAATTGCTTCAAGGGATTAGGCATGGATCTCAAAACTCTTAGGAATAGGGTAAAATATGAGCATGGTTATCCTTGCTTACCTCCTGTGGTTTCTTTTTCAAACACACTATAAAGATTTAAAACCAGGAAAGCACAGAAGGCTTACAAAGCTGAGGAGACAGGCGTTGGAGATGTTGCGGAGGTGGTAAAATTTACTGGGAAGAACACCAAGAGAGAAATGTGCACAAGGAGATGGTAAGAGAACTGTATATAAAGATTTCAGGATTTCCCTGCCCAAGTATTGAAAAAACATATGCAGAAAAATTAAAAGTATATACAGAGAGAAAGAGAGTAAGTTAGAGTAAGTGTGTCTGAGAGAGAGGAGAGAGAGAAAGAGAGAGAGAGAGAGAGAGAGAGAGAGAGAGAGAGAGACAGAGACAGAGACAGAGAGAGACAGAGAGAGAGACAGAGAGACAGAGAGACAGAGAGACAGAGAGACCATATATCAATAAGAGAAAATTAATTATCTGAGAGTAGTTGACAGACACAAGTACAGCAAAGGTGATGTTTTAGGATTGATAATGTTCAGATCCCCATAGCACATCAACCAAACTATGTAGAACTAGAAGGTAATTTGAAGACTTAATAAATGTCCAAATTCAGTAGAAATAAATATTGCAGTTAGGAGAAATGAAACATAACAATGGCCTTGTTGTTAGATTTACTAGGCAAATACTTTCATTATTATAAATACGTCCAAAGATAGAAGTAATGTGCATACATGCTATCTCAGCAGAGAGATGAAGTATAAAGAAAAAAATGAAAATTTTAGTATTGAAAGATTTAATAGCCAACAATTTCAATAACTACTGAAAGATGGCAGATTGGAGGTGAAAGAATGTATAAAAATCAATAAGATACAAGAATGTTACTAAAATTAATTTTATCAGAAGATCTGAGTAAGAAAAGTTGAGGAAAAATGTAAAACTAGCTTCAGTAAGCCACAAGCATTATCTCATACTTATGGGATTCTCTGTAGAGTAAGAAGAATATATTTGAACAAATAATGTCTATAATTACTCTAAATTTGATGGAAATGTCAACTTATAAAGAAAATTAGTGACCTTTTAGGAGGATACATATGGAGAAAGCCACAACTCCTCATATCCTAGGCAAATTCTGAAAATGTATTTCCAGGAAGTAGACCCATTGCCAGAAGGAAGTAAGGATGCTATCACTGGTGACTTTTGACTGGGGGAAAGTGGAGAACAAAATTAAACACAATGATATCATCTCTATGGCATCATTGTCAAGAAAAGGCTTTAAAGTATTGAAATAATAATTGAAGGCTAAATAAAAACATTCCTCGCCAGGAAAAAGATGAATAAAAAGCCAGTAGATATGTGGATGAGGAGTAAGAGATTTAGATCAAAAGAAAATGCAAGTAGAAGGAAATTCATATGAAATGAAGGAACAACGTACACAAAAATAGAAAATACCTGAGAATGGCTTCCAGAGGTTCAAAGATGTGAATGCTTGTTCACCAGGGAGTGGCACTATTTGAAAGGATTAGAAGGTGGATCTTTGCTGGAGGTAGTTGGGCTGTGTTGGAGAAAATACATCATCAGTGGGGGTAGGCTTTGAGGTTTCAAGAGCCCAAGCCAGGCCCAGTGGCTCTCGCTTCCTGCAGGAATCCTCTTAGGTATTTATTAGAGAAATCCTCTTGATTTTTGCAGAAGTCACCTAACCTCTAAATAACAAAAGTGCTATCACTGTGTTGTTTGTAACATATACTGAGGTGAAATATATAACCATAGTATAATAGACATTGGAAATATTCTACCATAAAGTGTAAAGGAAAATGTTGTTTCCTCACCTGAAGTGAAGAGATGAGAGCTTTATGAATACACGGCTTGGGCTAAGACTAGGACATTTCTATCTAACTCTCCCTAGGCCTAGACCTGGAAGCTTCTAGCTATCATACAATCTAATTTTCTGGAAGCCTGGAACTTGAGGGCTTCTGCTTCCAGCCTGACTACTAACGTAGGCCTAGAGTATCTCAGCCTCCAATAAGCTCACCCTTTTCAGTTCTTTCTGAACTCTGGCTGGCTGGTTCAACTCAGCTGTTGTGGTTCAAACTCCTCTCCAAGCTGACTGATTCAATCTAGCTTCTCCCAGCTTCTTACTGAGTTGCTCTGCTTAGACTCAAAGTAACTCTGGAAATCTGATTGAATTTTCTGACTCCTTATTCTCTGGCTGCAACCTTTCTCTGAACTGAACTGACACAATTCAATTGAACTGACTGGCTGAGCTGAACTGAATGAATGAAGTAATGAGTGAGCACAACTCCATTGCCCTGTACTCACTGGACTCCCAACTACTGGCTCTCTCTCTCCCTGCATTGTTTTTATTTTTTAAATATTTTAATATTTTTACTGCTTATTTTATTTATTTACATTTCAAATGTTATCTACCTTCATAGTTCTCTCTCTGCAAACCCCTTATCTCATTCCCCAACCCCTGCTTCTATGAGGGTACTCCCCCTGACTCCTGACTTACTGTCCTAGAATTCCCTTTGCTGAGGGCATCAAGCCTTCACAGGACCAAGGGCCTCCCCTCCCATTGATGCCAGATAAGGCTATCCTCTTCTACATATGCAGCTAGAGACATGGGACCCTCCATGTGTATTCTTTCATTGGTGAATTAGTCCCTGGGAGCTCCAGGGGTCCTGATTGGTTGATATAGTTGTTCTTCCTATGAGGTTGCAAAACCCTTTAGCCTGCATTACTATTAAATAGTTGTTCTTTCCTTTGCTGTTCTCATGAGAATTGGGAATATCCTATCTCTGATACATCCTGTCAAATCTTTATCTGATTTGTCACTTTGTCTGCCTATTAATTAAGCATCATTGTTCAAGATTAAAAGGTGTGCTCTAAGCGTGTGTTTGTAACCTAGCCAGGGTAATTAAAGGCATAAGGCAATGTGATAAAGCATTCCAGCCAGATCACATTGATTTAGTTGGTTTTTGGATGTGAACCCTTGTCACAGAAGCCATGTTGATGGATTAAAATTCCTCTATAATGATGGTCTTGTATTCATACTTAGTGAACTATTATTAATTATAGAAACTTTTTAAGATAGAAAAATGAATCTAAAATGAAAACATAATCTAGTCAAATTAGAGGCATCTACTCATCCAAAGGATATTATTTATTTTTCCATTTTCATGTGTGCATGATGTGCATGTGTGCATCCATGCTTGCATGAGTGAGAGCACAATGTTGGTGCATGGGCATAGTCTATAGTTCTGGATATGTAGAAGCCTGAGGTTGTTTTCAGAATTGGCCTCTGCCACTGTGGCAATTTGAATGAGAATGTCCCCATTAGTTCATAAATTTGAATGCTTGTTCACCAAGGAGTTCCACTGCCAGAAGGGATTAGAAGGTATGGCCTTGTTGGAGTAGGTGTGGTTATGGTGGCGTCATGTGTCAGTGGGGATGGGTTTTGAGGATTTCAAGGGCCCAAGCCAGGAGCAGTGGCTCTCCCTTCCTATTGCCTCTGGATCCAGATAGAACTCATAGCTAATTCTCCAGCACCACATCTGCCAGCATGTCACCATGCTCCCTACCAAGACAATGGACTAAACTTATGACTAAATTGTAAGCAAGCCATAATTAAACACCTAATTACGAGAGTTTCCTTGCCCATGGTGTCTCTTCACAGTAGTAGAACACTAGTCAAGACTCTCTCTAGTCCACATTTTAATCAAAGCAGGACCTCTAAGTCAAAACCAGACCTGTGCTCTTCCACAGATGTAGTTTCCCTAGCCAGATTGGTCTGGGGATTCCCATCTCTCTATTTTCCAAGTCTGGAATTACAAGTAGTGTGCTTGCCTACACGAATTTGACATCTGAACTCTAATACTCATTTTAACCACTGAACCATCTGCCAGCCCAACTGAAGGCATTAAGAAATGTGCACCAGCAACACTTAAGGAGATATTTTTAATTACTCAGACTTTACCTGAGATGCACTCTGTATTAAAACTATATGAACTATGATAGCAATAAATATGATGAGAATATCAACACAGAAAAGAAAAACTGAAAAGTCTTTGAATGATTGTTTTTTATGAATAAAAGGTCAACTTGCATAAAACATAGTATTATTATTCACCAAAGATATGAGCATTTATGGAGATGCTACTTCAGCATTAGAACACATGAAATTAAAGGCCATCTAAAATCTGAAGGTGATAATTGCCTAGAACCCAGAGAATAACATTGGACAGTGACTGGTAAGTGGGTCAGTGCTTCATTCCAGAGGGATGAAGTATTTTAGAATCAGACAGTGGTGATAGTTGTATTGTATGATGCTGTTAATGCATTATGTGGATTTATCATTCATTAGTAGATGGATTTTGTCAAAATTAAGATAAAGCACTACTAATATCAAAAGTTGCCATAGTAATATGATTTAGGCGAACATCAATATATTACAAATGAAAAATAACAAGTACAAATACAGTAGAGAACTGTTTATCAGCAGTTTTTCTTTGTTAATTGTAACAGTCAAAGCTTGGAGACAATTCAAATACTATTTGTCAAGAAAATTAAGAAATAGCATGAAAGATTAATACAACTCTCAAAGATTGAAAGTAAACTACTGATACATGCAATAAAATATATGTACATCAAAATATATATGAGCAAAATGAACAAGAGGAAATGTGTATGTACTAAACATAGTCACTGACAAAGAATTAAAAGATGGTAGTATCTTCTATATTTGAGTAAAAGAATAAGAAAGTTGATTCAAGGAACTAGAAAGCAGAATAGGGGCCACATAGACAGCATAGGGGAGTAATCAGTCTAGACTAGTGATCTTCAACCTTTTGAATGCTGTGACCCTTTAATACAGTTCCTCATTTTGTGGTGATCCCCAACCACAGTTATTTCATTGTTACTTCTTAACTGTAATTTTCCTTCTGTTATAAATTGTAATGTAAATATCTGATATGTTACCCCTGGGTGGGTCATTTCCTACAGATTGAGAAACACTGGAATAGAGAGTAGGCATTCAAATATAATTAAGTAAGAGAAGCAAATTGCAATATCCAGCAGTAGAGTAGGGCTCATGTTGTTCACAAGAATTTATTATTTATAAAGAACAATGAGACTAGAACTGAAACTTTTCCATGAAATAAAATACTAATTACAAACCATTATTATATATCATACATATGCATGTATTGAATATGCAATTCATAAATATACATATTATATTCCAAGTAAAATATGTCTAAAGAAAATTTATTACATAAAAACATTAGCTTAAATGTTTATGCTCAAATTATAAAATATATATTCTTCATTAGAAGTTAAGAATAATAGCAATTTCTTGTCCATTTAACCACTGATATTATCAAATAATAAATACATTGGCTGCCGGGCAGTGGTAGTGCATGCCTTTAATCCCAGCACTTGGGAGGCAGAGGCAGGTGGATTTCTGAGTTCGAGGCCAGCCTGGTCTACAGAGTGAGTTCCAGGACAGCCAGGGCTACACAGAGAAACCCTGTCTCGAAAAACAAAAAAAAAAAAAAAAGAAAAGAAAAAAAGAAATAAATAAAATAAATAAATTGGCTTATATATACACCAGATTAATGATATTCATCTATATCCACCTGCAAAATTTTTCTGAGTTTTTTTTTGAATAGATTTGAACTCTGAGGGTATTTTGATAAATTAAACAAAAACATTCACATTAAAAACAGGCAATATCATTTATGGTAGTGTCAATTAATTTACTTGGAAGTCATAAATGTAAAATTCAAACAATGACACAAACCAAAATTTCCAGTATCCAATTAGTTAGAAAACAGGTCATGAATATACCAAATGACTACTAAAAATACTGATAATGGGAATGCAATGTAATAACCTATGGGAAAATAATAAGTACTCCATATATAGCATGTCAATTGATGACATAATGATTAAAACACATAAAAGAATTTATCTGTAGTATGAAAAGACTATAGTTGATTATATATGAATCTAAAAGTACCCATAAAGGAAGAGGAATGTAAATTAGCCCAACTACTATGGTGAAATCAGTATACAGGTTCCCCAATGAACTGAAAATAGAAATACCGTCTGACCAAACAATAAAATTCCTAGGTATTAATCTAAAGGATCTCTAGTCAACACATCACAGATACCTGTGCATCAGTGTTTTCTGCAGCACTGTTCATAATAGCTAAGCTTTGAGATCAAACTAAGTGTTTAACAATAGAGACTGGATAAAGAAAAGTGCATATGCACAGTAAGACTCTGTTCAGCCTGAAAGAGCAAAAAATGGTTTCATTTGATAAAACAGAAAGATTTTGTATTAAAGATTTGTTAGAATGAGAAAGGTAATTATGTTTCATCTTATTCATAGGCCCCAGATTTTATATAGCTATATAACATTATGTATGTATAGACAGCATTAATGTTGAAATCAAATCATTTAAAGAAACAAAGGGACCAAAAGGAGTTGGGAGGGAGGAAGAGGTCTTGTAGATATGCTCAGTATATTACATAATTGAATGAAAGTCCCCATGAAACAATATTAGATACAATATATCTTCATAAGAAATAAATGGGATGTTGTGGAAAATATAAATAAGAAATACATCACATAAACACTGGTGAAATACGCTCAAGGGGGAGTAATAACAAGTCACACTCATTACTAAATCAACAAAACCATCACTACACAACCGTGCTATAGTAATCATAGCATTATAAAGATGCCAGTCATGATGCACCTTGTAATACTGATTTTAATATGTTAATCTTACCTTTAAGATTATTTTAAAACACTAATAGTGTTTACTTAAAGCTACAGCCCCAGAAGGCATTACTGAAGATTTTTAAATAATTGCAAAAGTAGAAACAATCAAAGTGCCCTATGATAGAAGAGTTGTTAAGTTAATTAGGGCTTACCAGCTCAATGCATTTTGACATAAATATGATAATTATGCTCACCATCAGATAATGTGAATTATGTGTCCCACATTATATTGAACCATATATTCAATTGAAACAAATAGTGTATTGAGTTTAAATTTGATTTCATTATAATTTAAATGTTATACAGATGAATTTACTCAAGATAAGCAGAGAATAGTTATTAAAATTATAGACCAAATATTTTTAATTGTGTTATCTTTGTGATTATCTAATCTTAATTATTTCTATCAAATTATCATCTCTTTCTCATAATCATCTCACCTACAGAAATATAAATATATATACAAGTATTTCACAATATCCCAAACTATCAATCTGACTAAGGTTTATTTATCAAAAATGTTCATTATTTCAAATATATCATTTGTGTTTTCCTTCACTGTGACTTTGTTTATATAATGGTCCTATCTTGATGCTAACAAACTAGAATCAAGGCCAGCTTTGGACCACTGACTGATTTTTATCCAAACTTTGAAGGTTTAAGGTAATTTGGTTCATTTTTGCCTTTACTCTATGGCTTTTGAGAAACAAAGGTAGAAATTAAAAATTAAAAAAGATCATCTGACTGATAACATTGAAAGTATTTCATTTCTAGAACTTTACAGAAAATCTTTTTTCATACCCTACTGTTTAAGGCTATGATCATTTTAATTTTACCTAGAGATACTAACCTTCTCTCCTCACAAGGTAAAGATAAAGATGAATAACTGGGAGAGGGGACGTGTGTTAATTGATTTCTATTATAAGCCAGGTACCATACAAGCTTCTTCATATGTATTTCATGAGATTATCATAACACTAATATTAGCCAATTACATAATTTACAGATTATGTGATTGGAGAGGCTAATTTACCTGGTAAGATTGGCACTGTGGGCAGTAATTTCGGTCACAGTCTGTCTGTCTTGCCAACAACTTCCACTACAGTTATGTCTTATAATCAGCCTTTGTATATTATTCCTTCCTAAAAGTTCCAATACTAGTTTTGTTTCAAAGATTGTCTAGTTTATACCTCCTTGGGTATATTTCAGTTGTAAATCTCTGAGGTCAGCTTACTACACATTCCTTTCTGCATGATAATACTCTATAGAAGTATTGCAACTATTTTAATGATGATGTAATTGATTAAGGATATTGCTTTTGCAACTGGAAAATTGGTATTACTAGACAACATAAATTGCTAAAATGTCAAGAGTTTTATGATCTGTATTGATACAGTCAGAGTCAATATCCAGCAAGTTTCTTCTAAGATAGTGGAACATTAGTTAATAAATTTAATTTTCATTTAACTCAATAATTCATGTTTTTATTTTTAAGCTTGGGAATTTAATCTCAGGCTGGATTTGAAGTCATAATGATATTCCTGCCTCAGCCTACTAAATTACTGGGATTATAAGCATGTAGTACCACATCTGGTTGATTCTTTAAGTTCTACACAGAGAAACATGGGGTTGGCTTGGCCCAACTGCTTTGAGAGGCATGCATCCTAGCTTTTTCAGGTTAGAGTCCAGGGCTCCTAGTACACAATGTGCTGTCAAGTACCCTGGATTGATGCACTCTCTCAGTTGGTCTTGTGCTTTTCTGAATGTTTCTTTAGTAGTCAATGGAGGCATGGGATCTTGGCAAGACAATTGTTCATGGACATCAATCTTGTGTGCCCTATCTACCTTGCAAACATCTTTGTAGCCTAGCAACTACAACTGTATTGATCCTGGCAGTTGCCTTTATATTATGTTTCTGAAAGAAGTATAAGAGGCCTGATGGCTCTTAGCCTAAGTCTTGCCATGACCTAAGTTTTGCTATGGACCCTCCAACTGGACCTGGTTTCATTCCTTACAGCCAATCAGGTGACGTTGGCCGAGTGATTAAGTGCTAAAGCTTACAATTATAGTGTTATAAGTCTTAGGTTGTTAATTATAAGATCTGACATATTTCCAAAAAAGCACAAAATTGGAATATTCATAGTATGGTACTCTAATGGTTAGTGCAGGATATTAGACATTTGTTAAAACTGAGAATTTTACTCTGCAAAGGGAATTTTTAATCCATACCAGTACTTACAAACCTGTTTAATGTTTTGAAGGATCCCAAGATGGAAATACAAATTATATAAAAGAATGAAATTGAATTATAAATATCTGAAACAACTGCCCTGAACAGGACAGTTATTTAAATATCTTTAGAATGACTGAAGTAGGCCTGTGAATGGAGCTGAACATGAGTGATACCCTTTGACAATTATTTTTGGGGAGATATGGGCTAGCAGTTCAGAAAACAGTGTCTATCAACACAGGAACTGAACTGCTAATGTTTTGAAACAGAAAAGACTAGAAGGTTTCTCCAGGTTGGAGTGGTAGGCTATTCATAAGCAAATAAGAAAGATAAAACACCCACATTATAGTTATGTGAATTGGAGAGAGGAGTGTTAAGGTAAAGTTATCTTAACATATACTAGGTATATGTGATTCCATATGCAAGGATCTATACATAGGCTACTGTGCACATATCCAGCCTCTCTCTTTGTCAGATGAGAGAACTAAGAATCAAAGGCATGTTAGCACTAGCAGGCTGCTCTGGCACAAGGACCTGGGAAATGAGGAAGTGAGAGGAACAGGAAAACCATGACTTTGGGGCCATCTTGCAATTTTAGAATTTGCTCAGGAAAGAAAATGGAAGTCCACAATTTCATGGACATATTTTTAACAGATTCAGGCTTTACTAAAAAGTTTCCCAGTAACCAAACTTGAAAACTTCAGAATCAATAGTAGATGAATCAAAGTAAATGAATAGTATTAGGTTATAAATTCAATAGCATAAGTCTTGCTAGGTCTATACATAACTGGTTAGATAATAGAGAAAATAGAGAAAAAAATGAAATAATTTATATAGTTTCTGTGCCTCTAAGCTTGAGCATATCCTTCCAGTATATTTTAGTCTACTCATTTTGCTATGTTAGGAAATTCACTGAAAAAAAAAAAACATTGTTTATCAAGGCTGAATCAAGGAAATTGTAAACGAAGTCAGTCGAGGAATGGGTTTTTCCTTATAGACAGAACTTATGTCCCCATAGAGAAGGGGCTGAAAAAGAAGAGTGCATTCTTTCAAATCCTTCATAAATGTGTTTTAGCATTCCTTCCAGGTAAGTGAACGCTTTTGACATAATCAGTTTCTTTTTTTTTTATTGTATATATTCTATATTTACAATTCATTTCCCTTTTTCTGGTTCCCCACCCCCAAAGGTCCCACATGTCCTTTTCCCTCCCCCTGCTCCTGCATCCACCCCCTCCCACTTTACTGTTCTTGTACTCTCCCACAATGATGTTTTGGTCCATTCTAGCACCAATGTCCACTCCTTTCTTCTTGTGAGACATCACTTGATATGTGATTTGTGTCTTTGGTGTTCCAAGCTTCTAGGCTAATATCCACTTATCAGTGACTGTATACCATGGGTATTCTTTTGAGACTGGGTCACCTCACTTAGTATGACATTCTCCAGCTCCATCCATTTCTCTAAGAATTTCATGAATTCATTGTTTCTAATGGCTGAATAGTACTCCATTGTGTATATATATACCACATTTTTTGTATCCATTCCTCTGTTGAGGGACGTCTGGGTTCTTTCCAGCTTCTGGCTATTATATATAAGGCTGCTATGAACATAGTGGAGCATGTATCCTTATTGCATGCTGGTGAATCTTCTGGGTATATTCCCAGGAGTGGTATGGCTGGGTCCTCCGGAAGTATCACGTCCAGTTTTCTGAGGAACCGCCATACTGATTTCCAGAGTGGTTGTACCAGCTTGCATTCCCACCAGCAGTGGAGGAGTGTTCCTCTTTCTCCACATCCTCGCCAACACCTGATGTCTTCTGAGTTTTTAATCTTAGCCATTCTGACTGGTGTGAGGTGAAATCTCAGGGTTGTTTTAATTTGCATTTCCCTAATGACTAGTGATGTTGAACATTTTTTAAGGTGTTTCTCAGCCATCCGAATTTCTTCAGGTGAAAAGTCTCTGTTTAGCTCTGTACCCCATTTTTGGATAGGGTTATTTGGTTTTCTGGGGTCTAACCTCTTGAGTTCTTTGTATATATTGGAGATTAGCCCTCTGTCAGATGTGGGGTTGGTGAAGATTTTTTCCCAATTTGTTGGTTGCCAATTTATCCTTTTGACAGTGTCTTTTGCCTTACAGAAACTTTGTAGTTGTATGAGGTCCCATTTATCTATTCTTGTTCTTAGAGTATAAGAAATTGGTGTTCTGTTCAGGAATTTTTCCCCTGAGCCGATGTCTTCAAGGGTCTTCCCCAGTTTCTTTTCTATTAGTTTTAGTGTGTCTGGTTTTATGTGGAGATCCTTGATCCACTTGGAGTTGAGTTTAGTGCAAGGAGATAAGAGTGGATCAATTCTCATTCTTCTGCATGTTGACTTCCAGTTGAGCCAGCACCATCTGTTGAAAAGGCTATCTTTTTTCCACTGGATGTTTTCAGCTCCTTTGTCGAAGATCAAATGGCCATAGATGTGTGGGTTCAATTCTGGGTCTTCGATCCTATTCCATTGATCTGCTTCCCTGTCACTGAACCAATACCATGCAGTTTTTAATACCACTGCTCTGTAATATTGCTTGAGGTCCGGGATATTGATTCCCCCAGAAGTTCTTTTGCTGTTGATGATAGTTTTAGCTATCCTGGGTTTTCTGTTATTCCAGATGAATTTGAGAATTGCTCTTTCTAGCTCTATGAAGAACTGAGTTGGGATTTTGATGGGGATTGCATTGAATCTGTATATTGCTTTGGGCAAGATTGCCATTTTGACTATATTAGTCCTGCCAACCCACGACCATGGAAGATTTTCCCATTTTCTGATGTCTTCTTCAATTTCCCTCTTCAGAGACCTGAAGTTTTTGTCATATAAATCTTTCACATGTTTGGTTAGCGTCACTCCAAGATACTTTATATCATTTGTGGCTATTGTGAAGGGTGTCATTTCCCTAATTTCTTTCTCTGCCTGCTTATCCTTCGCGTATAGGAAGGCTACTGATTTACTTGAGTTGATTTTATAGCCAGCCACTTTGCTGAAGTTGTTTATCAGTTGCAGGAGTTCTCTGGTGGAGGTTTTTTGGTCACTTAAGTAAACTATCATATCATCTGCAAATAGTGATAGTTTGACTTCTTCCTTTCCGATTTGTATCCCTTTGACTTCCCTCTGTTGTCGAATTGCTCTAGCTAGTACCTCAAGTACTATATTAAAGAGATATGGCGAGAGGGGACAGCCTTGTCTAGTCCCTGATTTTAGAGGGATTGCTTCGAGTTTTTCTCCGTTTACCTTGATGTTGGCTACTGGTCTGCTGTATATTGCTTTTACTATGTTTATATATGGGCCTTGAATTCCTGTTCTTTCTAGGACCTTTAGCATGAAAGATGCTGAATTTTGTCAAATGCTTTTTCAGCATCCAATGAGATGACCATGTGGTTTTTTTCTTTGAGTTTGTTTATGTAGTGGATTACGTTGATGGATTTCCGTATATTGAACCATCCCTGCATCCCTGGGATGAAGCCAACTTGATCATGGTGAATGACCGTTTTGATGTGTTCTTGGATTCGGTTGGCAAGTATTTTGTTTAGTATTTTTGCATCTATATTCATAAGAGAAATTGGCCTGTAGTTCTCTTTCTTAGTTGGATCTTTGTGTGGTTTTGGTATCACGGTAATTGTGGCTTCATAGAATGAGTTGGGTAGTGTTCCTTCTGTTTCTATTTTGTGGAATAATTTGAAGAGTATCGGTATCAGGACTTCTTTGAAGGTCTGATAGAATTCTGCACTAAAACCGTCTGGTCCTGTGCTCTTTTTGGTTGGAAGACTGTCTATGACCCCTTCTATTTCTTTGGGGGTTATGGGTCTGTTTAGACGATCTATTTGATCCTGGTTTAATTTTGGTATTTGGTAACTGTCGAGGAAATTGTCCATTTCCTCCAGATTCTCCAGTTGTGTTGAGTATAGGTTTTTGTAGTAGGATCTGATGATTTTTTGAATTTCCTCAGTTTCTGTTGTTATATCTCCCTTTTCATTTCTAATTTTGTTAATTTGAATACTGTCTCTGTGCCCTTTAGTAAGTCTGGCTAGGGGTTTATCTATCTTGTTGATCTTCTCAAAGAACCAGCTCCTGGTTTTGTTGATTCTTTGTATGGTTCTCTTTGTTTCAACTTGATTGATTTCAGCCCTGAGTTTGATGATTTCCTGTCTTCTACTCCTCCTGGGTGAAATTACTTCTTTTTGTTCCAGAGCTTTCAAGTGTGCCATTAAGTTGCTAGTATATGCTCTCTCCTGTTTCTTTTTGGAGACACTCAGGGCTATGAGTTTTCCTCTAAGCACTGCTTTCATTGTGTCCCATAGATTTGGGTATGTTGTGCCTTCATTTTCATTAAGTTCTAAGAATTCTTTGATTTCTTTCTTTATTTCTTCCTGGACTAAGGTATCATTGAGTAGAATATTGTTCAGCCTCCAAGCGTATGGGGATTTTCTGTTGTTTTTGTTGCTATTGAAGAACACTCTTACTCCATGGTGATCTGATAAGAGGCATGGGATTAGTTCGATCTTTTTATATTTGTTGAGATCTGTCTTGTGTCCAATTATATGGTCGATTTTGGAGAAGGTACCATGAGGGGCTGAGAAAAAGGTATAGTCATTTGCTTTAGGGTGAAATGTTCTATATATATCTGTTAAATCCAATTGCTCCAAAGTTTCGATGAGTTTCTCCGTGTCTCTGTTTAGTTTCTGTTTTCCTGGTCGGTCCACTGTAGATAGTGGAGTATTGAGGTCCTCCACAATCATTGTGTTAGGTGCAATGTGTGCTTTGAGCTTTAGTAAGGTTTCTTTTACAAATGAGGGTGTCCTTACATTTGGAGCGTAGATGTTTAGAATTGTGAGTTCCTCTTGGTGGATTCTTCCTTTGACTAGCAGGAAGTGACCTTCTGTGTCTCTTTTGATGACTTTGGGTTGAAAGTCAATTTTATCTGATATTAAAATGGCTACTCCAGCTTGCATCCTGTGACCATTTGCTTGCAAAATTGTCTTCCATCCTTTTACTCTAAGGTAGTGTTTGTCTTTGACTCTGAGGTGTGTTTCCTGTAAGCAGCAAAATGTAGGGTCCTGTTTCTGTATCCAGTCTGTTAGTCTATGTCTTTTTATTGGGGAGTTGAGTCCATTGATGTTAAGAGATATTAAGGATTAGAGATTATTACTTCCTGACATTTTTGATGTTATTTTTGTTTTTGAGTAGTTATCTTCCTTTGAGTTTGATGGAAGAAGTTTACTGTCTTGCTTTTTCTTGGGTGCCATTTCCTTCCTTGTGTTGGAGTTTTCCTCCTATTATCCTTTGTAGAGCTGGGTTAGTGGAAAGATATTGTGTAAATTTGGTCCTGTCATGGAATATTTTGATTTCTCCATCTATGTTGATTGAGAGTTTTGCTGGGTATAGTAGTCTTGGCTGACATTTGTTTTCTCTTAGGGTCTGCATGAGGTCTGCCCAGGATCTTCTAGCTTTCATGGTTTCTGGAGAGAAGTCTGGTGTGATTCTTATAGGTCTTCCTTTATATGTTACTTGGCCCTTTTCTCTTACTGCCTTTAATATTCTTTCTTTGTTTAGTACATTTGGGGTTTTGATTATTATGTGACGAGAGGTGTTTCTGTTCTGGTCCAGTCTGTTTGGAGTTCTGTAGGCTTCTTGCATATTCATGGGCATCTCTCTCTTTAAGTTAGGAAAGTTTTCTTCCATAATTTTGTTAAAGATATTTGCTGGCCCTTTAAGTTTTAGATCTTCACTCTCATCTATCCCTATAATCCTTAGGTTTGGTCTTCTCATTGTGTCCTGGATTTCCTGGATGTTTTGGGTTACAAGCCTTTTGGATTTTGCGTTTTCTTTGACTGTGGAGTCAATGGTTACTATGTTATCTTCAGCATCAGAGATTCTTATTTCTATCTCTTGTATTCTGTTGTTTATGTTTGCATCTACGACCCCTGATTTCTTCCCAAGGTTTTCTATCTCCAAGGTTGCCTCCTTTTGTGATTTCTTAGTTGTTTCTACCTCTGTGTTCAGATCTTGGATGGTTTTGCTCAGTTCTATCATTTGTTTGTTTGTGTTTTCATGTAATTCTTTAATATATTTTTGTGCTCCCTCTTTCATGACTTCTGCCTGTTGTTTCAAGTTCTCCTGCATTTCTTATCTGATTTTCTCATTTCCTCTTTATTGGTTTCTGTCTGATGGCCCATATTCTCCTGGAGTTATTTAAGTGTTTTTTGTGTTTGGATTGTAAGAGCTTCTACCCTATTGATATTCCCCTGCATTTCTTTAAGAGATTTGTTTATGTCTTTTTTGTGTTCCTCTAGGAGCATCATGACCTGTGCTTTTATATCTAACTCTTGTTTTTCTGGTGTGCTGGGGTATCCTGGACTTGCTGTGGTTGGAGAATTGGGTTCAGATGGTGCCATATTGCCTTGATTTCTGTTAATAAAGTTCCTACGTTTGCCTTTTGCCATCTCTTTATCTCTGGCGTTAGTTGGTCTTATTGTAGATGGCGCCCTGCTGAAAGCACAGCACGCCTGTCCCCAGGAGACAGATCCCTTCTGGCAGCTTGTCTGTGCTGGACTATGCTCGCTCTGAGTCCAGGCCCCTGACTCCAGCTGCTAGAGTGCCGAGCTGTGCCCCGAGGTGGCCCGGTGGCCCCTCGCTGCTAGTCCGCTCAGAGAGCTGGTCCCGGCCGGTAGTCTGCACCCGCAGCTGAGCTTTCTGTGCCCGGATCTCCTGCAGAGCTAAGCTAAGCTATAACTCTGGCCACGCACCTGATTCCAGCCGCTCACTGCGTCCAGTGTGCCCGCTGTTTGCGCGCGGGGGTCTGGGGCAAGATGGCTGCCCCAGCTGAAGGCACCGTGTGGCCTTGACTGAGCTGCTGGTACCCGGCTCTGCTGCTCCCTTCTGGCTGCGTTGTCTGTGCTGGACTATGCTCGCTCTGAGTCCAGGCCCCTGACTCCAGCTGCTAGAGTTCCGAGCTGTGCCCCGAGGCGCCCGGTGGCCCCTCGCTGCTAGTCCGCTCAGAGAGCTGGTCCCAGCCGGTAGTCTGCACCAGCAGCTGAGCTTTCTGTCCCACTTGGACTTCTTAATCTATGATATATGAATAGTGTAGTCTTTCCCAAATTGTTATAGATATTTCCCACACGTTCCGCCTACCTTTACACGGCATGTGAAGATATTTGATAAAGCCCGGAAAAATCAAGCAGTTCCTTGAACGTTGAGCACTCTAGGAAAGGACCATAATCAGTTTCTAAAGGCCCCACCTCATAATACTTCCATCTGTTGATTAAGTGCAGTCACATGAACGTTGATTGACAGAGACTCACACTCAAATATTAACGTTACTCTTCAGGACTGAGCTGTACATAACAACTCCCTCAAGAAAGGACCAGAAAAAATGAAAGGAAGACAAAAAGAGTAAATGTACATAAAGAAGCCTGGCAAATACTACATGTTATCACAACAAATCAAGAAAGTAGAAAGAGTACTGACACCATAGATGATCAGGTCTTAGTTGCTGGAATCTATGTATATGTTATATCTTATGACCAAAGTGATTTAAGGCTTTAGGCAACATTAAATTTGTTATGTTGGCCTTAAAATAGAGAGGATTATTTTTTATTAGTCAAGAATTCTCTGTGTAATCTCAGGGACCCTTTCCAATGCAAGAAGGATAGGGGAAGGATGAAAGAGATAGATGCACCTATAGAAGAGGGACAAATGTGCTACTGACATTGATGGTTACAAAAATGGGTTCAGCCCAATGTGTATGTCCCAGGAACTAGACAAGAAAGAGCATGGATGCTATCCTAGCAACCCTAGGAAAGAATACAGTTCTGCAGACATCTTGATTTTGGTCTAGTGAGACTTATATAGGGTGTGTAAGACATATTGTTTGAGATGTTAACTGTGCGATAACTTATAGACAATGGACACAGGGGACATCCATTGAGAGACATTATACTAATAGTGTGTATACATCCTTGCTGTTTTGTGATCAGAACAGCAGCTGGCTTTTGCATTCTGCTCTCAAACCACAGGACCATAGTCTAAAGTCTAGTTCTGTTTCCTCCTCTTGAAATTTCTTTTCATGTTGACTTTAATCTTCAGCACACTCTTCATTACTGAAGTCATCCCTGTTCGTGGTCTGACTTAGAGCCTCTCATTTCCCTCAGTTATCCTACCCCAACTTCAAACTGTATCTTTCCATTTCATTTGGACTTTCTTTTAGATCTGATCATGTTGTTGCTTTACTGGGTTACTTGGTTTATTTGATCTGTGTCACTCCTGTAAGAAGCAAATACAGACACCAATGATTCAGCAGTCATAATGGAGTCTGTCATGCTATATTCTCCTTCCATAGCTCTTGCCAGGATGCATCTGTAATCCCTCAAAGCTGCTTGGGTATTTTTTCATATGACACAGCTCAATTTCATCTTTTATTTTGCTGCAATTAATTAAACCTGAACAAACCAAGGGGTCTCTGAGGAGGTCTATCTAATGCCGGTCTTTAAATTATTATAGGTACTTATAATATTGGTTATATTATGTGCTTGCTGTCCCTATCATATGATGAAAATGACCAGATATATTGGATTGACTGACCTGGCTGGATATTCTTTTTTATTCTATGACAGGCATTTTTTGAGTGCCATATATGAATTAAATCACTTTATTTATCACAACAGTCCATGAGTACACATATTCCACTTCCAAATGTGTAAAGATTCTGAGGGGGCAAGAGCTATGTCACACTTGAGAATTAAACACAAGTTTAAACATGAAACTACTTGTGCCTGGTTTTCTGTCTGTGCCATCTCACATATTCCATCCACTGTGTTTACTTGCTGATCACTCCATTATATACACAAATCTGGCTGTATTTTATTAGGGCAGAGGGTGGTGAAGTTTGCAGACCTAGGAGGAAATGATTCTGGTATTTCAATATTTGAGCAAAGTTTTATAGTTCTTACATTTTTTTCTGATCTCAAAAAATATCCACTCATTTGTTTCAAATGAGCTAGCAGAACATAGAGTAGTCATCTGTTACAGTCCTGGAGAGCCATGTGGTTAAGACAGAGATGAAAATGGATTCTCTTGCAGAGGAGTTAGCTGTGACACCCTGACTCTCCATTACTGTCTTTGATCTCTTTTACTTGGCAATGACCTGATAGTTAAGGTAGCATTATGAAAACCACATCATTCCAAAGTGACAGGCTCACAGCATTTGTGAGGTTGCTGAACAGACCGTATATCACTGGCTGAAGCATACTTGTCATAGCATAAATTTCCTGGCAATTTGCTCTGTAAGCTATTTCTAGGACAATTGGGAGAACCTCACAATACTACTGAAATAAGTTGAAAGATGTGGAACGATACTCCCTGCCCCCATGTTTAACTTAAAAACAAGTCGGCCAACCAACCAGCTTCTTTATGTTCTGGGGATTAATCCAAGGACTTGTGTAGGGTGGGCAAAAGCTAGTCACTGAAACACCTTAGCCCTGAAAATAACCTTAGGAAATGATCAGCACACATGTCTATAATATAATGTCTATAATCAATGTTAAATGCATATTAACATCCAGCACACCCATGCTTATAGATATGTCTCACACATTGTATGAGCTTAAAGGAAATAATAGAGATTAGACTAATTGACCTCTATAAGTAAAATTACATTTTTGAAGTAATCACTTTTCCATTGTTTTTTCCAAATAATTTTTGACAACTTTTCTGTCTACACCCTCACTGGCATTGTTTCTTGACACATAACTTTAAAATACATTGTCTTCATACTTAATTTGTACATGACTGTCACTAATAATTAACAGTAGTTTTAATGTTTCATTAACTTCACTCATGTTATATTTAGTCCTTCAGAGGTATTAGTGATAATCTATTAGCTCTATTAAATATGCATCATGTAGATGACATTCTGTCTTGGTAGCCATTGTTTTATACAGTATTAGAGCAACAGAATAGTGTCTAACCTGATCCCAACACAAATCTTTTCTAAGGAAGTCAGTAGCACTCAGAAGTGTGTTTGTTTAAGCATGCTAGAGAGTTAGTCTTGTTAATGCTATGTATTTTAAAATCAGTTTTGTAAGTTGATGTATAAAGTTTATTGATGTTGGCTAACCATGATTTTCTTTCTTTCTTTCTTTCTTTCTTTCTTTCTTTCTTTCTTTCCTTCTTCTTCTTCTTCTTCTTCTTCTTCTTCTTCTTCTTCTTCTTCTTCTTCTTTTTTAGACAGGGTTTCTCTGTGTAGCCCTGGCTGTCCTGAGAGGCTCTGCCAGTACCTGACAAGTACAGAGGTGGGTGCTCTCAGGCAACCACTAGTTTAGTTTTGTTTCTTAATGTTGTGGGTATTTTATCTGAATATCAATTTAAAGGAAATGTTTTATTTTGTGCTCACCTTTTGATGGAGTACTTCTTCCTCAAAACAATGAAAGGAAAATGCTAGCACTCAACCAGCTATTTTCTTTTTCTTTTTCTTCAGCCCTGGACTCTTGTCCTTCAGATGGGGCTGCCCACATGTTATACACTGCTGGAAATTCTCTCAAAGACACATTTGTAGGTTATTCCAAATCCACTGAAGTTGATGAAGAAGATTAGATATCACACTCTGAGAATTCTCAGGAATATTTTGCTAAAGGTGAACGCTCTTCATGTGTGAGCCTGTGGTGAACACTTGCGTAGTTAATCACCCAACTCTAACACCTGGAAGAAAAATATCTGACAAAACTAATAGGGAAAGTTCTTTATTCAAATTATTACTCTATTGCCTAAATTGATGACAACTTGTAATTTCCTTTCTTGTAGCCCTCACTATAATTTGCTTCATTTAGTTCACGGAAGGGAAAGTTATATTTTTCTGTGATCACTGTGGCAACCTCAGAAGCTGCTTTTTCTGGGTTAAGCTTTGTATAATGTCAACCAAAAGGCGTGTTCTTAGCAAGAAGAATGTAAAAGGTTAATTTTATGTTTGATCATCTTTCCCTGTGACCACTTGGGTGATCTTGCTTAGAACATGCAGAGTACACAAGACACACTCCTCCTACACATGCCAACCTGCCACAGTCTTGCTCTTTAAATGTTCCAATCCCTAAAATAGATACTTCTAAAGATCAAGCTTGAAATTCAGAATTCACAGTCCACATTTTTCTTGAGGGAAAAGAATTTTCTGAGAAACAAGAAAACGTACTCTGTTTGCTTTCCCCCCACCCTGTATTTCATCAGCAGTTATCTTGAATTGGTTTTCTTATTTCAAAGCTCTGATTTTCTTAAAGGGATAAACCCAATTGATATCCTGTAAGGATCAAGATGGTTTCTGACTCTGTGAGTGTCTCAAGGACAGAACGTATGTTTCGCTTTGAAATTGGGCTGTGCAATGCTTTCTGCTTAGAAGTCCATGTGTTATAGCACAGCAACATGAGCCTCTCACTCTCTAGTTCCCCTGCCTCATGACTGTGCTTGTTCCATTTCTCACCTGTGCAGAATTTGTCTTCCCTGCTGACAGCCTTGTGCAGACTGCCCACCTCCTTAAACATTTAGTCTCGCAGCTTAGAGAAGGCATTTGCTCAGAATCTTCTCTGCCCTTCAGGCTAGGATATGCGCTAATCCCATGTAGTTACAGGATTCATTTAGGTATAGTGCATTTAAACAGCTTTTGATACATTTCTCTCTCTCTCCACTGACTTATGCAAAGACAGAAACTATGCTTAATTCACCTTAGGAATTTCCAGAAATGGATTTATAGTTGCCTCTTAATAAATGTTGAATGATGGCATTAACAGACATTTAAAATTTCTAAATATGATCCATGTAAAAGATTATGTGAGGGTAAGTATGTGTTGAGTGCAAAATTGGATTAATAAAGACTGAGATCGTCAAGTTACAGGGAAGTGTAAACCGAGTGTAGGATGCTGTCAAAAAACAGAGAATTGAACAGTTTCACTGGTAGGAAAATTTTGTGGCTAAATGATATTCTGTCTTACTTGTTTTAGAAATAGTTCAACATATACAAATGTAGCTATGGTTGTATATTATTTGTATTATTATTTAATTCATGGAATGTATTATATTTTTCCATGAGGTCAATAACATTATGCATATTTTTATATTGTCCAGATAGAATTTTAAAATTTTTATATTTATGTTTTATACTCCGTGATTTATGCATATTCTTAAGTCCCAAATGAGGATATAATTATTAAATAAATGAATGGACAAAAAGGATGAGTGAAGAATGGTCAGAGGGAAGAGAGCTTATGGGACTTATGGGGAGGGAGGATCCGGGAAAGGGAAAATCATTTGGAGTGTAAACAAAGAATATAGAAAATAAAAAAATAAAAATAAAAAATAAAAAAATAGAAATTTCAGTTTTTTCTAATGCTTTCCTGGCTGGAAAGGAAGGAAATGTGTGTGTATATAAAATAACTCTTGTCCATCTCTCTGTCTTTCTATCTGTGTATCTATGTATCTATGTATCTATCTATCTATCTATCTATCTATCTATCTATCCATCTGTGTGTGTATACACACACACACACACATACACACACACACACAAACATATGTAAATATTGCAGACCATTACTGACATTTAGCAGGATCTGAGTTGCTATGGATTTCTCTGTTCCAGTCCATCACCACAGGGATCATTTGGTTTCTGCTAAGTTTACACATGATCTCCCTCTGGAAAGTAATTCCCATTATCCCCAACTGGTCCATTACTGCATATATGTACTGTTTTAAAAATTGTTAACACTCAGAGCTCCATAGAGGACAACTTTATCATTTAGACTGTAATATTTATATACAGTCCATTCTGCCTGTGGTCTAACAAATTCCACCAAATTCTAAACACAGTATTCTAAATTGCATCTTGTGATTCCTCATCAAATTTCTTTGTCATTTCCCACTCTGTGCTCCATTTTGAAATGAAAGCACAGAACCTGTAACTAGGATCTTGCTTTCTAGGCAAGTGCTTAGGCAATACATCACCATTTGCTGAAAATATTAGCAATTCAGTGGGGAAATAGGTATGCGCCTGTTTCTGAGTCCAGGTTTATTTTTCCCAAGGTGTATTTTATTTCATGCAATTCTAAGTTATATGTGCTAATCCTATTTTGAGGACTTTTGCATTTATGTTGCTGTACTCAGTTGCTGTACTCAACTCAAATGCTTACCATTTTCCTTGTGATTATTTCCTTATGATGTTTTGTATTAAGGTAGCTGGCACTATATGCTTCTTCAGAAAAAGCTCTTCCTGTTTCTATATTCGCGAGGAGACTGGAGTGAGAGGTCCAGCTTTTTTCTTCCTTGAAGTCTTACGTTATCAGTTGGTGAAACCACTTTGGCCCAATGCCTAAGGAGATGATATTAATTATAGATAAAATTTTTGTTAGTTTAAACAGACCTATTTAGATCACGTATGGCTCCTAGGGCTTATCTTTTGTTTCTCAGGTAATTCATACATTTCATAAAAATTATGGCATTTGTCCACATTTGGGCGTGTTAATTTATTATCTTTTAGTGTTAATGAGCTCAGTAATCATCTCTCATTCAAATATTAGGATATGTGTATCTTTCCTTATCTGTCCTTTCTTCTCTGAATTTCTCCTCCAAGCCCTGTCCTTTTCTCACCCCACCCCCACCTTTTCTTTCATTCTTAGTTTGACTAGCATTTTATTACTATTCCCTTTTTCAAAGAATCAGTTTTGGCTTCCCTAAATGTTCCATCTATCTGTCTGCCTTCTATCTATCTATCTATCTATCTATCTATCTATCTATCTATCTATCTATCTTCTTCTTCATCATCATCATCATCATCATCATCATCTACCTACTTATTTATCTAAGTATCATATATAATCTATGTTTCAAAAGATTTCTACATGAATTTCTGTTCTATTTTGATTTCTTAACTTATACTCTCTCTAGCTTTCTAAGTTTAAAGTTAGAATTATGATTTTTCTTTTGTCTTATACATGAAATTAGTACTGTGAAATTTCTTTTCAATATGGTGATTTTTATAAGATATATATTTTAACTATGTTTAAAACATTTTATATTGTCTTAACAATTTCACTGAGTAGTAAATCAAGAACATGGGCATGTTAGACAAGTGTTCCACCACTTTAATATAACACCATTGTCTTTGGATTACTGAGGAAGTGTTTTCCTGCTACATAGATAGAGAGTAGTAGATTAGTACTATTAGTAGTAATAGTGTCTATTAGTTGGTGAGGCCATCTTCAATCATAATCAGCCTCTTATTCCAAAAACAATAGTTGAAGGTGCAAGATTTTAATGACTAGTCAAAAGATCTTCATCTGAGCTATTTAAGTCCCAGGTAGAGACTTAACATTGAAATCTCCATTGACATTTTTTTTTTTTTAAAAGAAGGCATAGCATTATGTTCTCATATAAAATATCCCCTCCTTTGTCCTAAGAGTGGTCTACAATGTAACTTCAGGGCTTGACTCAGTTTCACGATCAAGTTCACATGTAATGGACTCTACAAATCTTTTTATTTATTTATTTTTTTAATTTTCTATATTCTTTGTTTACATTCCAAAGACTTTCTCCTTTCCCACTTTCCCCCTTACCATATGTCCCATAAGTCCTCTCCCCACCCCCCATCTATTCCCCAATCACCCCACCCCATTTCTGGTACTCTCCTACAAAACTGGATCCAGTCTTTTCAGGACCAGGGTCCTCTCCTTCCTTCTTCTTGGGAATCATTTGACTTGCTAATTGTGCCTTGAGTATTCAGAACTTCTGGGCTCATTAATATCCACGTATCAGTTATTGCATTTCATGTGTATTCTTTTGTGACTGGGTTAGCTCACTCAGGATGATATTTTCCAGGTCTAACCATTTACCTACAAATTGCATGAATTCATTATTTTTAATTGCTGAGTAGTATTCCATTGTATAAATATGCCACATTTTCTGTATCCATTCCTCCTTTGAGGGACATCTGGGCTCCTTCCAAATTCTGGCTTTTATAAATAAGGCTGCAATGAACATAGTGGAGCATGTGTCTTCATTGTATGCAGGGGAATACTCTTGGTCTATGCCCAGGAGTGGTATGACAGGGTCCTCTGAAAGTGTCATGCCCAATTTTCTGAAGAACTGGCAGACTGATTTCCAGAGTGGTTATACCATCTTGTACTGCCACCAACAGTGGAGGAGTGTTCCTCTTTCTCCACACCCTTGCCAGCACCCGTTGTCTCTTGAATTTTTTTTTTTTTTTAGTTTTTCGAGACAGGGTTTCTCTCTGTAGTCCTTGCTGTCCTGGAACTCACTCTGTAGACCAGGCTGGCCTTGAACTCAGAAATCCGCCTGCCTCTGCCTCCCAAGTGCTGGGATTACAAGCGTGCGCCACCACCGCCTGGCTTAAGTTTTTAATCTTAGCCATTCTGACTGGTGTGAGATGGAATCTCAGGGTTGTTTTGATTTGCATTTCCATGATGACTAATGATGTTGAACATCTCTTAAGGTGCTTCTCAGCCATCCGAAATTCTTCTGGTGAAAATTCTCTGTTTAGCTATATACCCCATTTTTTAAATAAGGTTATTTGGTTCTTTGGGGATCTAACTTCTTGAGTTCTTTGTGGGTTGGTGAAGATATTTTCCCAATTTGTTGGTTGCCGTTTTGTCCTTCTGACAGTGCCCTTTGCCTTACAGAAACTTTGTAATTTTAAGAGGTCCCATTTGTCAATTCTTGATCTTAGAGCATAATCTATTGGTATTCTGTTCAGGAACTTTCCCCCTGTGCCCATGTCCTTCAGGGTCTTCCCCAATTTCTTTTCTATTAGTTTCAGTGTGTTTGGTTTTATATGGAGGTCCTTGATACACTTGGAGTTGATCTTAGTACAAGGAGATAAAAGTGGGTCAATTTGCATTCTTCTGCATGTTGACCTCCAGTTGAACCAGCACCATTTGTTGAAAAGGCTATCTTTTTCCCACTGGACGGTTGTAGCTCCTTTATCAAATATCAAGTGACCATAACTCTGTGGGTTCATTTCTGGGTCTTCAATTCTTTTCCATTGATCTACTTGCCTGTCTCTATACCAATACCATGCAGTTTTTAACACAATTGCTCTGTAGTACTGCTTGAGGTCAGGGATATTGATTCCCCCAGAAGTCCTTTTATTGTTGAGAATAGTTTTAGCTATCCTGGGTTTTTTGTTGCTCCAGATGAATTTGAGAATTGCTCTTTCTTTTTTTTATTAAATTTTTTATTGGATATATTCTATATTTATATTTCATTTCCCTTTTTCTGGTTCCCCATCCCCAAAAGGTCCCACATGACCTTTTCCCGCCCCCTGTTCCCCCATCCATCCCTTCCCACTTCCCTGTTCTGGTATTCCCCTACACTAATGTTTTGATCTTTTCCATCACCAGTGTCCACTCCTTCCTTCCTGTCAGATATCATTTGATATGTGGATTGTGTCTTTGGTGTCCCAAGAATTGATTTGGGATTGTGATGGGGATTGCATTGAATGTGTAGATTGCTTTTGGCAAGATGGCCATTTTTACTATATTGATTCTGCCAATCCAAGAGCATGAAATATTTTCCATCTTTTGAGATCTTCTTTGATTTCTTTCTTCAAGGACTTGAAGTTCCTGTCATACATATCTTTCACTTGTTTGGTAAGAGTCACACCAAGATACTTTATATTGTTTGTGGCTATTGTGAAGAGTGTTATTTCCCTAACTTCTTTCTCAGCCTGCTTGTCCTTTGAGTACATGAAGCTACTGATTTGCTTGAGTTGATTTTATAACCAGCCACTTAGCTGAAGTTGTTTATCAGCTGTAGGAATTCTCTGGTGGAGATTTTTGGGTCGCTTAAGTATACTATCATATCATCTGCAAATAATGATAGTTTGACTTCTTCCTTTCAACAAATCTTCTATGTTATGCTTGTGTAACTTATTAAAATTCCTTCTCCATAAACACAAAGGTGGGGGACTTGAAAGGAGTTCATAAGGCGATCCCACTCACTGTCCAATTTTATATGTGATAAACTCCACATATTTTCTATATTATACTGTGTGTAACTAATCTGAATTCATTCCACAGAATTTAAAAGGTGGGGAAATTGAGGGAGTCTGTAGGGAGACCCCCCACTGTGTACCTTTACCATGTATCTCTGGTGGACCATATAGTTACTACATATACGTAGACAGCTTAATAGGGCCTCAGATTTGCAATCTTCCTGGTTCTCATTCTCCATTGCTGGGATGATAGGCATGTGCCTCCATGTCTATTTTGACAGTCTTTATCATAAATATGCTAAGAAGAATACTGCTTAACTTCTAAATACTGAGGGATTTTCCACCTACATTTTTTCCTATTGATTTCTAATACAGTCTACAGTGGTCTGATAATATGTTTTGTGTAAATTTACCATTTTAGATTTATTGGGAAATAGATTATAAATCAATTCTCAGTAAATATTTTGGCTCTACCTTTTGCTACTATTTTTTATAACATTTTATAAATTTTAGTAAGACCAAATTGATTGGCCAAGCTGTATAAATCATCCATATCTTCATCAATACTCCACCTTACTGCATCTGTAAATTATATAGATGCTTGCTATAGTCTTCAAGTGCAAAACGTCTAGCTTTCCATTCGGTTCTATTGAGAGATAATTTATTTATTATAACTACTTATCATTTAATGAAGGATATTTTTATTATATTAAAGCTGAGCTTTAACATTCACCATTTAACTCTAAATTTATTTTTCAGGCTCCTGGAAGGAAACTTTGTACTCAATAATAGCCATCCTCAACCTCGTACTAATTAAAGTTGTTTATTTTAGTGACTTTGTGGAATTAATATTTAAAGTTATTATTTATTGTTAATGGTCATTAAGACATCTGTTTAGTTACATGAGTGCCCAGTTAATATCAGAAAGACGTTTTCTGAAACGATTAGGCACAATAAGTAGTCCATCTTTGCTAGGGGCTCTACATGTCCAGGAATGCTTTTCTTATCAGTTAGGAAGATGCCATTTCTGTCTGTGCCTTCACTTCAGACTTTAATTGCTTGCCTGTATGTCAGATGAAGCTGAGAATACATAGCCTTTCCAGAACTTTCTGTGCCTTCACATGATCCTCTGTGTGCATGCAGCATGCAGGTAACTTTTTAGATTCCTGGGCAAGGGTGGGAGATTTTAAAATCCTCTGCAGTCGGAGGATTCCCCAGATTTTCTCCAAAGAAAAGTTTTCCAGCTGGTATAATGTTGCCCCTAAACATTACTGACTGCTTCAGACAGCTATGAGGTTAACATGTTTGTTATAATTGTTTTCAACAAGTACCTCTAGAGAAAAAGTCTTTTTACACTGGGCTTGTTCTTTGTCAGGTCAATAAGAAACAACCTTGCAACTAGGTTCTTTCTGGTAAGTGCTAGACAGGTTTAAAAAAAAACCTTAAAGAATGCTGTGAATATATTCTTTCCAGCAAGTGATTTCCAAACTTCATTGGGAATTGGGACTATTAATTTTTGAGGCCTGTGAACATCTGAAGAGGAGCAATGAGACAAAGTCAAATTAAAATGTAATAAAGCTTACTGTTATTAACAAGATTTTCTTCCCTGTTTTAACATAGATCTAAAAATGCTACTCCTCACATTTTTGCTACTTTTGTTTTATTATTGTTACTTTAATGGAAAAAATTTAATAGCCTTTTAGTGTTTTACTAATGCCAAGTGCCATGATGGTGTAAACTAGAATAACAGATGAACACACTGTGTCTCTCTACAGCGTTGAAATTGAGTAACAATAAATTCACAAGGTTTAGCAGGTTCAGTGCCGGCAACATGTCCTAAAATCCCCTTCCCTTGGTAGTTTAGTTGAGGCTCAAGATAGTGCATTATCCCAATCTAGATACACACACACACACACACACACACACACACACACACACACACATTTAACTACATCTAACTACATCTAACATACACACAAATGTGAGGTGTGTTTGTGTGTGTTTGTACATGTGTGTGTTACAGAATGAGTGTCAGAGAGTAGCCTTAAGAGACATGGGCTGAGAAAGAGCATAGAGATATGACACTGAATAAGACCAGTGCTGACAGTCAGCTGTGGGAATCAGGTTTGAGAGCAAAGCTATGGAATTCAGCTGCAGAGAGAAATGGTCAAACCCTATGGGGAGTATGTAGGGAACTGTCAGGTTCAGGTAATTGGACAAGTCTGGGTCCATGTCCAGACAGGCAAATAGGTGAATAGCAGACGATTGAGGACACTGGATCAATAAGGAGGACCAAGCTGAGAGAGGAAACCCTTAGTCCTTGACACATACATAGATACTAGCTATTAGGTAATAGGTTGGTATGGATCTGTGACATCACAGTATTAGGTATCTGTCATTTTATTGGGTCCAGATGAAGAAATTACACCTTTTTCTCAGCTGGTATGCCTGATAAATTCTTGGGTCTAGTTTTCCTGATAATATTTTACTGTACCCATGTGCCACTACCACTTCAGTTCTCCCTAATAAGTGCATGGAGGTTTCTTTTCTGTTTAAGGAATAAGCTGCCTGCACTGTATGGGCGGTGCCTAACAGATGGTGAGGTTTCTATGTCCACCAGGGCCTGTATTCACCCATATATCTCAAAATAAAGACAAAACAGCTTGCACACTAGAATCTCTGTGGGCAATACACAGATAGGGGGAAGAAGTCATCTTACACGATTATGTAGAGCCTTTTCCCCTACTGAATTGTGTATGTTGATGTGAGCTATGTGTGTCTATGTGGTCCTTGATCACGCATCTCCTGATATTACATCCCTGTACTTATTTTCTGTGTGTGTACCACATTGCATGTGTAGAGGTCAGAGGATAACTTCCACTCTATGGCTCCTGGGGATCACACATGCTTGGCAGCTAGCCCCACCACGCACTGAGCCTCTCACCAGTTCTCAGCCTTTTACTTTGAGTCAGGGTCTCTCCTTAACCTTGTGCTTACTGGTGGAGCTGGAGTGACTGGGTAGTGAGTTCTGGTGGTCCCCTGAAAGGAAAAATATCAGTGTAGGACTCCCATGACCAAGTTCTCAATACTAAAGAGATTTTTTTGTTCCAGAGGGGCAGAGGACAGGGAATAGGAGACAATCAGGAGGATGGGGGAGAAAGGGAAGGGTAGAAGGGGAAGGAGGCAGGGACATTTGTCCAGAGAACAGAGGACTATCTCTGGACAGAGAGTAGACAGATGTGGCACACAGGAAAGTTGTAGTATATAAAGGTAAAATGAGAAACCCCCTGTTAGGATGAGGTGTTTAATTTTAGTCAGGCATGTTAATTAGGTGAGCCAAAGGGGTATTTTGATAGCTGGACTTAAGTATTGTGAGAGCTGGACCTTGGTAGTCAGCCTCAGGAGGAGGGATTGGCCAAATAAGGTAACAAACCTTGAAGGCTAGCATTAAAAACAAAATCTAACGGTTTTTAGCAAGGCAGTGGGAACTGGGGAGAAGAGTAAGGCCTGTCAGAGGCATGTTTAGTATGCTCAGGTTGGATAGAAACTGTTCACTACCTGTATCTCATCTACATTAGGGTTACATATTTATGCACAACCATACTTGATATTTTGTTTGTGTGGGTACTGGAGATCCAAACCCATGCTTAAGAGGTGTCCTTTATTTAGTGAGCTATGTCCATACACTCTTACCAAATTTTGATGCTCTGTGATTAGCTACATTTTTAAATTTTTATATATTGTCTATTTTATATATAATATATATAAATAATATATAATAATAACATAATATAATAATAATATAATATATATATTATTACTGGACAGTTTTATTTGTTCTAAGCCCTTGTGAAATTAAAATAGTCATTCAAGTTTACTTTTAACACTATTAACATGACATATTTTCTCGTTCCCTGCACTTTTACCTATTTGAATCATTATATTTAGATTTTTGTATTTTTTGTCCTTTTGCAAAATCTATCTTACAATTAGTCCATGTAAGTCATTTATAGATTAAATGGCTGTTGATTTAGCTGAATTTATTTTGACTGTATTCTATGTTCCTTGCCTAATTTCCTCCTTTGTCTGGTTGGTCTGGCCTGGCTTTAACTGGGCATTTTATATGAACCCTGCTCTCAGTTCTTGCCCTCAGCCCCATACTCAAATGCTAAGTTCACTCAATGCATTGTTACTATTGCAGTAAAGAGTGGTATTTTCAATGCAGTAAGGTTAATAATGAAGTCACATTTCTTTCTTTCGTTTTTTAAAGTTTTTTCTAGAGAATTTTTCTTTTTTCTTATTTTTTATTTACATTTCAAATGTTATCCTCTTTCCCCATTTCCCCTCCAAGAAAACAAAACAAAACAAAACAAAAAACCCTAACTCATCCCCCTCACCCTGCTCACCAATTCTCCCACTCCCACTTTCCTGACCTGGCATTCTCCTACATTGGGCATGGAGCCTTCACAGGACCAAGGTCCTCTCCTTTCATTGATGTCCAACAAGGCCATCCTCTGCTACGTACGCGGCTGGAGCCATGGGTCCCTCCATTGGTTGGTGGTTTAGTCCCTGGGAGCTCTGGGGGTACTGGTTGGTTCATTTTGTTGTTCTTCATATTGGGCTGCAAACCCCTTCAGCTCCTTGGGTTCTTTCTCTAGCTCCTCCATTTGGGCCCCAGTGCTCAGTCCATTGGTTGGCTGCAAGCATCCGCATCTGTATTTGTCAGGCTCTGGCAGAGCCTCTCATGAAACAGCCATATCAGGCTCCTATCAGTCAGCAAGCACTCCTTGGAATTCACAATAGCATCCGGGTTTGGCGACTGTATATGGGATGGAGACTGAAGTCACATTTAATGTCTTTCTTCACCAGCACTCTTTCTTTACTGATATGTATCCAAATTTCTGACTTCTTTCAATTAGACTAGAGAACAACTATCAATAGTCATTGAGAGTGACTCCACTCCTTATGAAAGCTCTCTGACTGTGAGACAGTGTTTCTCTTCTCCTTTGGAAGGAGAGTAGTCCTTGACACAAGATTTGAGGGTGATGAACTTTCTTCTTTTTTCCCTACGAATATTTTACCTCATCCATACCAAGTGTCTTCACAAATTGCCTGTTCTCCATGTTATTCACTGAGGCAATGTCTTTCACTGAACACAGAGCTACTGATTAGCTAGTCTAGATAGCTGGCTAACTTGTGGCTATATTTCTTCACTATCAAACAGTGAGATGACAGACAGGCTTCTAACTTTTTTCCAGCATTTTATGTGAATGCTGGAGTTCAGAGGTACCTCCTCAGGTTGCTTGGTTGCTACAAAGTCAAATATTTCTTTTTCCTGTGATCTCTTTTCTCTTCTTTTTTAGCTTTATTAGCATATATGTTATACTTTTTTTTAAAAAAAACTGTCCCACAGGGACTGAATGGACTGGCCTATATTTTCATTGTTCTGTTTCATCTTTACACATACATTTATTTAAGAGTGCTGTAGTTTTGTCCAAGTCTAGTTTTACTAATGTGAAATCATTCTCCATTTCTGTTGCTGTGCTTTTGGTTCACAGTGTTTCCATTTCACCCTTGCCCAGAGTTTTTGCCTCTGTGTTTATATTATCTGCCTAGTCTTGTATTTTGCATACTTCTTTAAATAAGACTTCAGCAGTTTGATTAATCATTTAAAGTTGTTTGGTTAATTCTAGTATCAGTGTCATGTATAAATGTTGTTTAGATTATTTTTTTGTTTCCCATTGCTGCTCTTTGGAGTAACTTATATTTTGTGATCAAACACACACACACACACACACACACACACACACTCTCTCTCTCTCTCTCTCTCTCTCTCACACACACACACACACACACACACAAACACACACACACACACACACATATATATATATATGTATATATATACACATACATATATATATATGTATATATATATATATATACACACATCCAATCTTGCTTATATGATTTTAAGCAAGAGCTAAGTATGGTCAGCCTTGTCAGCATTTGTTTGAGAGAGAGGCAGAGGGAAGAGATTATATATGCTATTTCTGCAATTCTAACTGAGATAGGTTTTTAAAGATAATATAGTAATGTAGCTAGAACTGGGGGGTCTGTTTCATGTCTGCTATAGTGCAAGTGCAGAGGACTTTGAATTCTTACAGTATTTTTGATTGTCTCTCATGCTTGATTTTTCCTATCCTTAAGGAGCTTAGCTTCAGAGAGGTTCTGTATGCTACAGTTTTCCTTATGACTTACTGTGATGAAAGCAGAGCTCTGTTAACATGGCGGCAAGTTATGGGAGAGGATTTCTATAATCTTATGACTAAACATAGACCCTAAAGTTAGTGTATTGTAACGATCCCTGGTCTTTTCATAGCAGCCCAGCTCCCATGCCTTACTGAAGGTTTCCTGGGATATTTTCACGAATTCTGGTTCTGACTACTTGACCTGGGCCTTTTATGCAGCACAGAAAGGGATCAGTGGGTTTTAGTGAGAGGCTGCTGATATCCATCTGAACTAAGGTGCGCAGATTACTGGTATCTGGAGGATAAGCCTTTGCTTAAGAGAATGCAGATTGTATTTTACATTTGTATTTCATGATGACTGCACTTCTCCCCTCCCTGTCACAGCTAGAAGGGGATCCTTCTCGGGTCTCTTAACGTGAGAAGCCATTGTAGATCTTGGAAGTGAAGTCCACAGTGAGACAGATCATGAGAAGATGGCAGTTCCAGGGCTTCTCCTTTTGCCCTCCAGCCTCCAACCTCACTGAAACAACTGTGTACGCTGTCCTGCCTGTTTATGACACTGGTGGGAAGTGTCTCACACATGTGTTCGTACATTCCTCTGCCTCTCTAGGTCTCAGGTTGATGGTTTAACTTGCAGACTCATTTGTTCTGATGGGTCCAAGAGAAGCCATTGATTTGTGTGTATGTGTGTGTGTGTGTATGTTTAACTTTTTACTGATTCTTTGTTAGTTTCACATAATGCACCCCGGTCCCACTCATCTCCCCATTCCCTCATATCTGCCCATCTCCCTTGCAAATCCCACCCCCAGAAATAAAACACAAACAAGTAAACAAACAAACAAATGAACAAACAAACAATATCAACAAAAAAACAAAGCATAGAAAACTAACCATGGAATCTCTTGTATGCCCCAGAATGTCCCAGAGTATATCCCTCTATCTACATATCTTTACTTGCAAATATTCGTTGCAAAAAATCATTGGTCTGGTTCAAGAGCTCTGGTTTCTGTGGCACCATCAACATTGGATTCTCACCAGGACTTCTGGTTATTCTGTTGTTACCCTGTGTTATGGAAATCCTGCCCCTCTGCAACAGCAGGGCAGGTCCTTTCAAGCAACCCATATAGATTTTGGAGTGGGCCAGTTCAGAGTCCTGGATCTGGGTCTGGGTGATAAGTAAGCTGGTCAACTCCCTGGCTTACCCTTATCTGTAGTACCAGAGTGAATTCTCCAGTATTGCCTTGACTAGGCCACCCAAGGCTGCTGCCAGCAGAAGACAAGAGTCAGCTCCCCTGCTCGTATGTCCTCTGGAACAGCTTAACCAACCCATGCCAGCCTCCAGAGCCAGCTCCACTGTGCTGGTGCTGTACAGCCAAGGTACAGGCCTTGTTGTCCCAAGTGCTGCAGCCTGTGAGAGGCTGGGGCAGCTCTCCCGCTCTGCCACCTTCTGGACTGTCTCACCTGTGCCTTCCCCATTAGAGACAGATCCATTGTGCTGCCCAGGTAAGGTGCAGGGCCCCGCTCTCCTGAGCATTATAGTTAGTGAGGAGCAGGGCCAGATCACCAGCTTTCATGATGCCAGGGTCAGTGGACTGCTACCTGTGGTGACAGACAAGTTGAGGCATCAACCTCAAATCCATGCCACCTCACAGCAGATGAGTGGCTGGCTAGGATTCCCTGCTTCTATTCTCAGGGCTGGCTCAATGGCTCCCACTTGACCAGGACCAGCCCTACTGTGATACCCAGGTAAGATGCAGGACCCACTCTCCTAAGTGCTGCAAGACAATCAATTACCCTCCTTTGGAAGACACCAATATACAAAAGTTCAAATGGTATCTCTCTGTATGAAGTGTGCCATGTTGTATACCAGTTTAGGCAACTTCTGATTGAAGTTTCAAGTCTCCTCATTGCTAATGGAAAATAATAGGTCTTTAATGGTCTCTATGACATCAGATTATTACTCTCTAGATACATATGCACATATATATTTCTCTATATACATTATGTATATGTATATGTATATGCATATATATATATATATATATATATATATATCCAACTTACTACTCTAATGTATGCAAGAATATCTTTTGTGTGTCTGTGAGTCTCTGTTATCACCAATTTCTCTTGGACCCATTAGAAAAATAGTGAACAAGCATCCTGAAACCTGGAGAGGCAGAGGCATGCCAGAACATGTTTGTAATATGCTTCCTTGGAAGAAGAAAACATCTACTTCAGTGAAGTGTTGGAGGCAATCAGTGAATAAGAATGAAAATCTATTGGAGTCAAGTATCTCTCTCTCTCTCTCTCTCTCTCTCTCTCTCTCTCTCTCTCTCTCTCTCTGTGTGTGTGTGTGTGTGTGTGTGAGTTTGTGTGTATGTATTCATTTGTGTGTATATGTGTGTTTATGTGCCTATGTGTATGCTAATATTCTTATTCAGGTGAGAAATTCCTGACAAAATAACATTAGAAAGGAGAGGTTCAATTAATCACGGCGAGGAATTCATAATCAAATAAGCATAAAGCATCTGGTCTCATTGCATCCCCAGTCAGGAAGCAGAGGAGATGAATGCTGGTGTTTGTTTCACTTTTTTTATTTAGGCAAGGTCTCCAACCCATAGAAAAGTGCTGCTATCATTTATGCTGAGATTCCAACTCAGTTACTCAACCTAGCAACTTCTTCATAGACATATTCAGTTTCAGATCCTATGTGATTCTATGTGTTCTCCAGTTGATAATATTAACAATCACAATTTATACATTATATATACACATTATATGGATTACATATAATACTTAATAACATGTATTACATAAAAACACACACATATGTACATCTATATGGTTTAATCCTATAAGAAATTGTATAGGGAGGTACCCCATAGGAAGATACACAAATTGTATTTGATGACATCCAGCAGACTTCCTCCCAAATGACTGAGAGGCTCTTGGCTCCTCCCTTCCTACACTGGTTCATAGAAGGTTGGGTCCTGTCTGTGTTTTTATTGTTAGGCTAAGATTACCTGAAGCAAATAGCCTCAAGTCTTATTTAGTATACAGATTTCTAGGATAAAACTCTGCTAGGTATTAAAAGAGAACCACAGAGAACTGGTTTGAGACTTTTTGAGGATGTCTAGGTATTTCATACGCATACTAAGTTTTGAGAATCCCTCTCTTAACTCTTCCTTGCCAACGTCTGCTGTTCTTTGCAGTAATCACACGGAGCCAGCCATTTGGCAGGGAGCATTGCTCACCCAAGTATCATCCTGCTTAGCTAAATGATAAATGTATCTCAAATTAATACGGGCTGCATGAATCACAAACATAACACTTATTTTTAAATCCTTTAATGTTTTAAAGATTCATCCCATGGAGCTGTTTATTTCTTCAACCAGGGCAGAAGTGTGAAAGCTTTCTTCACAGTTCTTCTAATTATACAGTCACACTACCAACCGTGTAGAAGGAATCAATGCCACAGTGTTGTTCCAGCACACTGCTTTGGAAGAAACGCATTAGGGAAGTTATATGATATTGTCAATCTTATGACAATGTAGAATCTAGGCTGAAAGAAAATGCATACTTTTAGAATTAAATGCAGTAAATATCTTATTTTCCAGTTCCCGTCATCCTTAGAGAGGGGATAAAAGATCTTGTCAGGGATTACCCAGTATCACTTTTAATATTTAGGTTACTTTCCTCACACCTCAATGTAAAGTTAGCACTGCATGTTCTCTTTATTACATTAAATTTGCTTTCAGAGTTGTAAGATAAAATTGGGTTGAAATGTCTCCCCCAATCCTATGTGCCTTTCTTTTTTTCTTTTTCATCCTGAATATACTTTTCTTGCGACCAGTTAAGCACCATGTGAAGAGTAATGCAAGAGACAATCAAGGTAGACATAGTGTCTTCCAAAGGATTCAGCCTAGATAGGACATTGCTGATAAATATGATTTATGAATTATGTAGTTCACTTGTTTTGTGGATGGTTAGATTACATGGGCACACTTCTTTTATAAATTCAAAATATTCTATCAAACTATGGATGATTTTTTCCATTTGTAATTTGTCCCCATTCCTCCTCCCCTTCACCTCTGAAAGGACTCACCTTTTTCTTTACAGATCAATAAAATTCATCTTCTTTCCCCTTTAAAAAAGACAAAGTAAAATATTCACATCTACTAGATTGTGAACATAAATTTGAATTTCATATTAAAGAAATACACAAAGTAAGAAATTTGCCCATGAGTGGTCAAGACACTTGTGTTTATGAGAGACTCATTTTCACTTTCATTGGCAATAACTTCAAGAACAAGAAATTTGCAGAACACAATCCCCTATGACACTAAAAATCCCGGTGTGATACTAAATGTGGTATTCCATAAATACTGGTACTTTCAGAGTACTTTGGATGAATCTCTGTCCTGTATGAAATGCTCATGATACAATATTGCAAACTGTGACCAGTTATAGGCAAGAATCAATAGCGGCCATGTTGGAACAGGCACTGAGTCCTTAGGAGGTAGCTGGCTCAGGGCCAGTGCTTTTTATTGCTATCATATTAAATCCTTACCCTCTCTTAGTGGAGTGCCACACGGTTCCCACACAGGAAAACTAACAGTTACAAAATAAGTGACTGGAACAGAAAGTCAGAATTCAGATTAATAGGACTCAAAGGGACACTTCCGATCCCTGTGCTGTGTGCTCCAGAGCACACTGCTGCCCTCAGTCTCACCCTCGTTGTTTCTCAACCTCTGGGTCATCATCTAGTGCTTCGATTGCCTTCTGAACATCCTCCTCACCTGACATAACTTTGCTTTCTGCTCTCTTTTATTTTTTGCATACTATCTACTGATAATCCATTTAAACAAAACCTCTTTCAATTTAAAAATGATAGTAGGAACATTATAATTGCCATTGACATCTTTTGCTCACTTAAGTTAGAATAATATATAATTAACAATGGTAGAGAGTCATAAAATATGTTTGCCTTTGTGACAATACAAAGAAGATTCTTATTTTCTCCAGCTCTCCTTATCAAAAATTTGTAGCAACTCTGTGTGGGCCAAATTGATATGCTTTGCATTATGCATGGTGCAGGAATAAGGAAATCCCACTATATCTGTTCTGACCTTATTATCTATCTTATCAGTGGAATAGGATAATTAATATCAATGTCACCATCCAACATTGTGCGATGTGATAAAAAACTCATTTTATTCTCTCCTTCCTTTTCCCTCCCCCTTTCTCCCCTCTCTTCCCCTCTCCCTTTCTTCTTTGATTCTCTCTTTACAAAGATTAAATGACTATAGGATGACACACTCTTACACACACACACACACACACACATACACACACACATTTCCAAGGAACTTTTAATGTATTTAAATTTTACTTATATTAAATAGAAGTGAATCTCTATGGGTCCTTTAGTAATACACTGATGATTTTGAAGTAAATAAAATGATACTGTTATGAGAGAAGAAATGGTATCAATTCCACTGCCTGTATATCCTCAGAATGAAGCAGGGTTTCTGGCACAAGTTCCTATCACATAGGTATGTTTTGAGTTGGCACTTTTATCAGTCGCAAAAGCTGAACAATTCTGGTGCTTGTGGATATTTCCATTATAAAATATGGTATAAGTGCCTTATCAATGTCCATTTCTAAATAGATCTCCAGTTTCGTTGGTGTCATTTACTAAACCTTCAAGTGTTTCTTCTCCAGTGAAGGTAACTCACATAATTATTAGAACACTATGTATCCTTTCTAAATGTGTTTCTGTGCCTTGTTGATTTATTCACATACAAGAATAGCATAGTTAAACTCCTCTTATTTTTGAATATGTGCACTTTCTTGCTTCAATGTGTTGTCTAAAATTCCACAACAAATGGTTAAAGATCAGGATAAGAGTAGGTGTCTCTGTGATAGTCATGAGTTTAGGATATTTGTACTTCTAATAGAGCACCATATACTACATGAAGAAAAGAAAGGGGAAGATGGGAGAATGGGAGGGGAGATGAATATTTTAAAACTCAGTTCCTCAATATTGATGATAATATTTCATCTACCCAATGACTGTGCTTGAGAGGGGCCATCACATGGGACAGGGGCATTGCTCAATGTTCTCATGGGCAACACTAGACTTCCATAAACCTGATTTTCACTGTTGACAACTGGAAAACTTTTCAAAAACTCATGGGAATGGTGCTTCAAGAAACATTAGTGTTAATGGTGCTTCTGAGATGATAGCAAGCACCTTAAAAACCATCAAATAAATGAAGCCAATTATAGCTTTTAACATAGTTGGATTTCTTGTTACAGAGAAGTTAGTAAGTATTTTCACTTTCAGAGAACTTTGCCTGTTCTGAAATCAATATAAATTGCTTATGATATTTCACTGTGACATAGGAAACTCAAAAACATTTTTAGGAATTTTCTTCTATAAGATATGTTTAAATATAAATTTAGCATTCTAAATTTGCATATTGAACCAGTTATGGCTCTAAAAGTAATATAGACAGCTTCAACTTATATTATCATCCTGAGACATATCAAATGTCTAATTATCTGTCCTAAATTTGTTAAATATATATTTTGGGTATTTTTCAATGAGCAAATAATGTTGCTCATATTAACTACATATATAGCGTAGAATGGCCTTGTCGGACACCAATGGGAGAAGAGGCCCTTGGTCCTGTGAAGGCTCAATGCCCCAGTGTAGGGTAGTGCCAGGATGGGGAAGTGGAAGTGGGTGGGTGGGTGAGGGAACACCCACATAGAAGCAGGGGAAGGGGAATGGGATAGGGAGTTTCAGGGGGCAGGAAAGGGGATACCATTTGTAATGTAAATAAAATATCCAATAAAAGAAAAGAAAAAATGATTTTTCTATTAGTATACTTTATTTTGTTACGTTTTGTTTTCTTGTCTGTTCTTTTACAGTGAGGGAAAGACAGGGAGTGGATCTGGAGGGGAAGGGAGAGGAAGAAGTGAGGAGGGGTAGAGAGGGGAGAAAGTAATGAGCACATATTCTGTGAGAAAAGATTATTTTCAATAAAAGGGGGATGTGGATTGCCAAAACATATTTTTCATGACTGTTAATGTATTCTCTCTCTCTCTCTCTCTCTCTCTCTCTCTCTCTCTCTCTCTCTAATGTAAGAGTTGACTAATTAGTACCCTGTGGTACCTTCAAATGATGAGGGGGGAAGATTATACAACTTCCTCTTTGACACAATGAATCAGATCATTTAAGAGCAAACTTCTGACCCAAATATTTCTAATCATCATGTAATTCTTAATTTGATGAAGACATTTAACAGTCTATATTTCTCTTTTCAACTGCATACCTCTGTTCGAATTTCAGACCCCAGTCCAGGGAAACAGTTTGATTTGAAGAGAAGGAAGCTTTTCATAGCTATTTTATATTTCTAGCTTTAAAATAGGAAACAGCTTCCTCAGCTGAAGCACTGACAGTTTCCCTGAGGTGATGTAAGAGGTAGTCTGGTGCTAAAATATGGGAGAGACTCTAAGATCTGTTATCATTTTTTATTCTGTAGGTAAACAGAGGACATTACCACCTCATCCTGCAGCATGGGAGTGGGGTAAGAGTCTGAGGAAAGTTGGTACAAATTAGGTGTTCATTCCATTCCATTAAGTGGATACATGAGCAAACTGAAGGATATTTTTTATTTAAAAAACTGATAAGCATCTGAAAACTACGAAATAGGAATAATTATGCAGAGGTAGATGTCTGAAAACGATGTAAGGGAATGAGAGGAACATGTAATTTGGATGTGGATGCATCCAGGTAGACTAGAGTAACTGCTGTTCTTACTTTCACTTTCAGTTGCCTGAACTAGACTGCTTAACTTACTGTGAGACTCTGGGTTCTTTACTTTAGGTGAAATGCTGAGCTTGGTCATTCAATATTTGCATTGGTGCTTGCAGTGCAGAACTGTTGACATCTGGATGGAATCTAAGGTAGCATTTTACATTTTTCTATGTCCTTATTGCATAGTAACCAGAAAAGAGGCAGGAAGGTGGGAGGACGACACAGGAGCTGCTAGAAAGGAACCTTCATTTTAGCACCAACACAGATCTTTCATTATAACATAGATTAAGAGTCCATCACCTGAAGAAATTCGGATGGTTGAGAAACACCTTAAAAAATGTTCAACATCACTAGTCATTAGGGAAATGCAAATTAAAACAACCCTGAGATTTCACCTCACACCAGTCAGAATGGCTAAGATTAAAAACTCAGAAGACATCAGGTGTTGGCGAGGATGTGGAGAAAGAGGAACACTCCTCCACTGCTGGTGGGAATGCAAGCTGGTACAACCACTCTGGAAATCAGTATGGCGGTTCCTCAGAAAACTGGGCGTGATACTTCCGGAGGACCCAGCCATACCACTCCTGGGAATATACCCAGAAGATTCACCAGCATGCAATAAGGATACATGCTCCACTATGTTCATAGCAGCCTTATATATAATAGCCAGAAGCTGGAAAGAACCCAGATGTCCCTCAACAGAGGAATGGATACAAAAAATGTGGTATATATACACAATGGAGTACTATTCAGCCATTAGAAACAATGAATTCATGAAATTCTTAGAGAAATGGATGGAGCTGGAGAATGTCATACTAAGTGAGGTGACCCAGTCTCAAAAGAATACCCATGGTATACAGTCACTGATAAGTGGATATTAGCCTAGAAGCTTGGAACACCAAAGACACAAATCACATTTCAAGTGATGTCTCACAAGAAGAAAGGAGTGGACACTGGTGCTAGAATGGACCAAAACATCATTGTGGGAGAGTACAAGAACAGTAAAGTGGGAGGGGGTGGATGCGGGAGCAGGGGGAGGGAAAAGGACATGTGGGACCTTTGGGGGTGGGGAACCAGAAAAAGGGAAATGAATTGTAAATATAGAATATATACAATAAAAAAAAAATCAAAAAAAAAAAAAAAAAAGAGTCCATGAAACCCAGACTCAAAGTAGAGAGCATTGAAGGAAGTTGTAACTTAGAAAAAAAAAGTACTGTTTCAGCATTACTGAGGCTAGGGAGTGCTCACAAAAAGGGGCCTATCATGACCCAAAAAGCAGCTGAAAGATTCAGATGCAGGTATTTGCACCCAACCAATGGACAGAAGCAGTAGACCCCTGTTGTTGAGTTAGGGAAAGGTTGAAAGAAGATGAGGAGGAGGGTGACCTTGTAGGAATATAATCAGTCTCAATCTGGACCCCAAGATCTCTCAAACACTGGACCACTAAACAGGCAGTATACACCAGCCCCCAACACACATACAGTAGAGGACTGCCATGTCTGTGCACATTCAGACATGATCCACCTAACCTTCAAGAGACTGGAGACGCCAGGAAATTTATAGGTCAGTTAGGGTTAGGGGACATCTATGTGGAAGCAGGGGGTGGGGAAGAAGTATGGGATGTGGAACAGTTGGAGGGTAGACAGGGGCAGAGTAAAATATGGAATGTAAATGAATAAATAAATAAATAAATAAATAAATAAATAAATTTATAGAAAAACATAAGTGTTCACCAGAAGAAAACATGTGATAGAGGTAGATATATAAGCTGCTATTAGGTGTAGGTTTTTTTTTTTTTTTTTGCTTTTTTGATACAGGGTTTCTCTGTGTAGTCCTGGCTGTCCTGGAACTCACTCTGTAGACCAGGCTGGCCTCGAACTCAGAAATCCACCTGCCTCATCCTCCCAAGTGCTGGGATTACAGGCGTGTGCCACCACCGCCCAGCAGGTGTAGTTTTAACAAATTAGCATTGGTTCTTGGTTGATTAGCTATAGATATCAGCCTAAGTTGAAACAAAATTAAATTTGATTTGAAATGAGAGTGATATTTTATTTTAGATTTTATATAAATAAATCAGTTCTCTCTATATATTTATGCAAAATTAATGTAACAAATGTTATAAAAAAAGAAAGGTGAATACATCAAATAAGTATATTTTGAGTTTCTGAAAACTGTTAGAAATATAAAACTAATGATTCATTTTCAAAAAAATAAACCCACAGTAAAAAGTCCTTTGTAAAGTTCACTTTGCAAGTGTTCCTTTATTAGATAGCGTTGCTCTGTGTAGAACTTGAACAACTCCCAAATATGTTTTCTTCCCTCTTCTCTTTCTCGGTTCCCTGGTTATTCTGAATCCAGTCTCAGTCCTCACACAGGGATCTCTCACCCTCCCTCCCTTCCTTCCTCTCTCTTCCCTTCTCCATTGCTCCCTCCTTTATCTCTCACTCTCTCTCCCTCCATCCATCTCTCTTCCTTTTTTACCTCTCCCTCCTTTATCCCTCACCCTCTCTCCCTCTCTTTCTCCATCCCCCCTCCTTTCATCTTCCCCTAACAACCATAGTTCTCCATCATTCTCCGCATCACCTTTCCCTTCTACATGACCTGACCAGTACTTTTGACTCCTCATATAAACATTTCTACCTTTCCCTTTTCTCCAGACATTTAGAAGGTGTCTAAACTCAGACTGGTAGAAAAATAACAAGGGAGGTATGGCTACAGGTATTCTTGAATTTTATCCAGAAATTGTTCATATAAGTTTTTGTGCAGTAATTTTTCTCTCTGTGCTTTAGTGTTTTTCCTTTTTTAACTGATAAAATAAAGCATATGCATATTATATTTCAGTAACAAAAAATTAGGTAGATTATTTGTGCAAAATGCCTAGTACCTAATTCAATCATATTATTCCATTTTTTTCTTAACAAATCACTCCATAACTCTAGTGGAGCATTAATGTCTGTAGAGAGAAGCACAAGAGAAAAATCTCATCAAACATTCACTGTGTTTAATGTAGTTCATTCAATATTCCTTGCTATTTGCATCAGCAGCTATAAAAATGATGTCTAACTAATAAAAAGGCTTAAGGGGAAAGAGCAACATTTTGTGCAAATAAGTTTATTATAAACTGGAAATGAGAACGTGGAGACATTTTGGACTGACTTCACCCTTTCACTTTGGAAAAGAAGGAAAGTAAGCAGACTGGAACCTTTGTAGAATTAAATTATTCTATTTTTGAAGGCTATTAGGGAATTCTATGCTGACTTTGTATTTGACTCAATAGCCATATTAATGAGAATTCCTCCATAGAATATAAAGAATGTTCTTCTATGAGGAGGTAGATATATTAAATCAAGTTTGTAGGGTATTATTGACTAAAGTTCCACAAGAATTTCTTACATTTTGGCAAGAAAAAATATCCCTGCAAAAATGTTTAAAATAAATTATTCACACTAATGGAAGATAGCATGCATTTTTAATATTTTTATATAAAATTAATAAAAAATCATTAGAATGGACTACATTTTTGGATTGGTTTCTCCTGAGAGCTTTGCTGAAAGGCAGCATAAGCTGTTAGTTAACTGAATTGTTGTGGAAGTCAGACAGGATGGTATGGAAATTAGTTCTTTCTGTACTTATTTGGTTCTTGGGTAAGCAATCTGTGGATATAGCAAGAAAAGAGATGGCCAAACTCAGAGGGTACTCTCAGATAGCTGAAGTAGTACTGAGAAGTAGCCATTGGAATAACTTTAGGAGTTGGCGTTGAGTGAGAAGCAACACTTATGAAGTGAGATAGCACTATGGTACTCAGCCTGCAATAGGCCAACACTAATTTCTTCAGGGGTACCTGTACGACAGTATAAGGTATGCCCCACATCTCTGAAGTCAACTTAATGTTTTGAAATTCCATGAGCTATTGTCTTTTTAACTGAGGACTAAGGTGATAAAATACAAACGTGTCACATTGTCTTAGCGAGTTTCATGGCTATTTGACACAAGCTATACTCATATGAAAATAGAGACCATCAAATGAGAAGAATTCTCTCTGAGAGTGGGATGAAGGCAAGCCAATAGAACATTTTCCTAATTAAGTATTGATGTGGGTGGTGCCACCCTGGGCTGGTAGTTCTAGGTGCTATATGAAATCAGGCTGAGCAAGCCAGAAGGAAGCACTCCTGTATGGGCTCTGCATCAGCTCCTGCCTCTGGGTTCCTGCTTGGGTTGAGCTACCGCCTTGGCTTCCCACAATACTCTTTGACTCAGGATATGTAGGCCAAATAATCCCTTTCCTTCCCAAGTTGCTTTTGGTCATGATGTTTCATAACATCAATAATACCCCTAAGTAAGACACATCTATTCAATATGCATTCTTAGAATGCATTCTTAAAGAATGAATCAAATTTCAAAGTATAGATATAAAATGAGACCATTATAAGAAACAGTATTGGATATACTCTTCCAACAGTATCTAAAAGCTTTTAAGCATCTTTGATAAATAAATAGCTGATGTTTTTGTATGCCAATTACTAAAGAAAATATGGAGAACATGTAAATACAATTTGAAATAAGCATGAAAGGGTGCTTTCTTTAACATGGTTCTTTTAGAAATAAAGATACTTTCAGCCAAGTATCTTTTTCTTTTGTTTTCAAATGAAAATGCTTCTTCCATTTTAAGTCACTTTTGGGGATAAGATCAATAAACTGATTATAGCAATCTGAGCACAATTTCCAGGAAACTCTACTGAGGATTAATGTAAAGAAAAACATACTTAGCACAGATGTTTTTAAAGGCCAGCTTTGATCTTGCATACATGTTTGTATATTCTGTTTCATTTCTACTACCAAATTAACAATTACATGAGCCAGAAGAAGCCATCTAATTAAAGAATGAAATGTAATTTGTGCTATTACACTTCTATTGGCCCTGTTATAGGATTATCTATGAGGAAGATGAAACACTGCACACTGATAAGTGATTTATGACTATATGACCATTCATCATTAAGGATAATTGTGACTTGATGTAGACAACCATCAAGTCTCATTACAATCCCACATTAACAATACATTTTGAGGCCAGCATGGGTCTGTGTGCCTGTGACCTCAGGACTAAAGAGATTGATACAGGAGGATAAGGATACAAACTTTAAGCTCAGTGTGGTAGCATAATGTAACTGTGATTTAAAACAATAAGAGCAAAGAAACACACAAATACCAATTAATTAGGGGGTTGGCGATGGCAGAGTCATCAGTAGCTTTAGTAAGAAAATTCCATTACCTCCTCTCTGCATTGCATATATTCCATCTTTTCTGGTATTTTCTACCTCAAGCAAGCAAACAAACAAACAGACAAACAAACAAACCAAATGTCTTAGTCAGGGTTTGTATTTCTGCACAAAACATCATGACCAAGAAGAGGAAGAAAGGGTTTATTCAGCTTATACTTCCACAATGCTATTCATCACCAGAGGAAGTCAGGACTGGAACTCAAGCAGGTCAGAAAGCAGGAGCTGATGCAGAGGCCATGGAGGGATGTTACTAACTGGCTTATTTCCCCTGGCTTGCTCAGCTTGCTTTCTTATAGAACTGAAGACTACTAGCCCAGGGATGGTACCACCCACAATGGGCCCTTGTTCACTAATTGAAAAAATGCCTTACAGCTGGATTTAAGGAGGCATTTCCACCAGGGACGATCCTTTCTCTGTGATAACTCCAGCTTGTGTCAAGTTGACACACAAAACCAACCAGTAAGCTAAACTAATGAATGTTCTCAGAAAAACAACCTAGAAATCAGAGCCATTCATGTCAATATCCACCATCCAAATCCCTCCTATAACCAATGCTTACTATGACTTTTACATTTATTTTCTTACTTTCTCTTGAATCATTTCAATTCTCTGTCAGCATAGTATCTTTCAGGCAAAATGACTCCCATTGATCTTCTGAAGTTGTAGTCTACAACCATTGTTTCTTTACACACACTTCTCACTTTGATGTGTTACCCTCCTTTAATTTACTTTTCTTGTTTTCAAGTTAAGACAGTGATGTTACCTTAACAACTTCCTTCTGAAGAGTTCTTTCCTTCCATCACTTTTGTTTCCCATAACCAGAATCCTTATGGGTGACTTCTTCCTTGGTTATTTGTCTATATTGCATTATTCTACAAAGCATCTATATCTTACTAGGACAGCTACCTGATTACCTGAAGACACATTCCTCAATGAAAGCCATTGCTGATAATTTTGCTTACCTCAGGACTTTGTATAGTAAAAACACAATGCTTAGAGAACAATTGAGTAAGAGATTAAATGAAGTAATGATTGCTATTGTTAAAATAGCTTTCTAACTTGTGGCTTTGCCTCTGAAGAAATAGGGTTCTTGCATCCATTGAATGCAGAAAAAAATTAGAACAAACAAGTGACCATATAATTAAATTATCCAAATACATTATTTTGGTGGCACTCTGTAGTAATATAATTGTTCAGTGTTCTTTCTATCCTGTAAGTCTGACTTTAGTATCAACATAAACAAAGCTTTCCCAAGAGCCAAATGCTCGAACTTAAAATTTTTCCTAAGCTGAAATGATGCTATGACTTTGTGCATTTCATAATGTTATGTGATTGTAAGGTGTTTTTTTTTAGATCCAGAATAACCACTGCTTTAATAACTTTCATATGCTCAATTTTCTTTATTTTTATTATTGTATTCTGAACTGCGAGCTAGCATTATCGGTGCCAAATAATACATTTTGACTAGATATATCGCATATGTTCTTCACACAATGTTACTCACAAACAAATTTTCAAGTAGGCGTGTATTCTTTGGAGGCGGAACTAACAGATTGTTCGGTCAACTCAAAACTTCTCTCCCTCCATCTCTATCGTTCTCTTGAGTTCTTTTCTTCTCTCTGCTTCTCACTTTAATTCCCTACTTCTTTTATAATTTTCACATCTCTGTGCCAATCTGTGAAGTTTGTGTGTATCCTCCTCCCTTCTCCATCTGCTCAGGGTACAAACCTGTGCTTCTCCAATCGTAAAATACTCCTGTAGTTTTTTTCTTTTACCTCTTGTACAACATGTTGGACTTTGTTAGTTGTTTATCCCACTTTGCTTTTCCGCAGGTACAGGCAACGTATTTCTCAGCGCACTTCTACCAGAGTTATGTTCTTGTTGGCCACTTAGTAGCTGTGTGACCGGGTTTCTGGATTTCAGTTGGCTCTACTATCAAGCAGGGGAGTGGTGGTCATCAAGAGAAAGGTCTTGAGGTTTGACAATTTCAAAGGATCTTTAAAATGTCAGTAACGTGAAGATAAATGTTAGAAGAGACATAAAAATATGTCAGAGGATGGGAATGACATAGGAAATATGGGAAATGACAATTTATTATAAAACTAAATGAGAACAAACCCCACAAAATAGAGTAAATAAAGTGGAATTTATATTCACTCAGTGAGATTACCCTCAGAACATATCCTCCATCTTCTGAGCTTAGGCGTAGGCTTTTTGATTGATTGACTCTGATAGCAAATTTATAAATCACTTTCTTTTCCCCCCTTTACGTTTGTAGGTGAACTTGTGCTTGCACATGACTTTGCATGTGTGTAAGTACACAAATGTGGGTGTCTATACACATGCAAGGTCTTTTAATCAAATCCAGAGTATATGATGAGGCTAATCTTATTAGCCAGCTTTTCCTGCACATCAGTGCTCTGTCTTTATCTTCTTGGCCTTTACATGATTTTTTGGAATCCAACTTCAGTCCTTACTCTTCAGCATCAGGTGCTTTAATTGCTAAGTCATCTTTCCAACCTTAAATCATTTTGTATCGAAGAAATATAAAATTAAAATAATATATAAAATGTAGTTCTTTGCTATGGTATATTGATCTTAATAACTTAGAAAGAATTGCTTTGTATTTACAAGTTGTCATAGATAGCATGAAACAAGGATTTACAATTACTGCTCAGTTCAAAACAACCTATCAAGTTCTTCCCTGGATGTGCTGTAACTCCAGAAGACTTTTCAAAACTCCATTGTGGCTCTTCTATTCCTGCGTCATTTTCTGTCCTCTCTACTTCTGTAAAGAGCTGGGGCCTTAGGAACTATTTATGGGTTGATACCATGTTCAGTTCTGCTTATCTGAAATTACAGGCTGGACAGAAGACATTTATACTGCCTCATCAGTCATGTTACAAATAAAGCCAATATAGCTGACTGGTAAGTAACTATTAATTTCATATCAAGACAATAATAAATGACATTAAACTAACATGAAAACTTCACAAGTATATTTTTCTCATATAAGGATTCATGGAAACTATATATGAAAGTCTGGAGTCTGGAATACTGACATGATGATGGTTAGTATTTATTGCATGTTTATTGTATGACAAACACTCCCCTGTGCACTTTCCCTAGATCATACAATACTCTCTATCACCATGTATGAAGATGAAGACATCACTTTACAGATGAAGAAATTTAAACATCTATACTCTTTTCTCATATTTACTCTTTATAAATCATACAACTTTCTTATTGGCTGGATCTTCCAAATTCATGTATCCCAGGACAAAGAACTGGAGGGAGAAACTTAGAGGATAGGAAACAAAGTAAGAAAACTTTTTCTGAATACCTTTCCAGGGGAAGAAATAGGCCAAAGGAAGGGGCAAACTAAGCTGAAAGGTCCCAGCATACAATAGAAGAACAAAAAGATATTTTTTAGTAGGGTTTCATGTAAGTCAATCTGGATTTAACTTTGCTATACAGATAAGAATGATTTTGAAATTCTGATCCTTCTGCTTCTGACAGAGTGCCATTCACCACCATGTTTCAGATAATACTGGGGATCCAGTCTAGGACTTGGTGGATACTAAGCAGAAGCTCTACTAACTTAGCTAAGCTCCATCTCCAATCCCAAGACTGGGAGCTTTTGTGTAACTTCAGTGCAGTTCAACGTAAAATTTCATGTGTCCCTTTAACTGCCCTACCAGAGGGATGCATTTTCCTATTACATTGTGCCATAAGCTTTATCCTTGGACACTCAAGAGTGACTGGGAAACTCACTCTGCTAGCTGATTTTATTTCATCTTTGCTCTGGAGTTAACGGTCTTCTTTGTCAACTAGATTTGATCAGTACATGAATTTTTGTAAGGTTTTGTGCAAGGCTTTCTACATCCCCCTTTCTCTCTCTCTCTCTCTCTCTCTCTCCTCATTAGGGATATTTCACAAAGAGAATAAAACCTTTCTAAGCTTGTAAAGATATTTTGTATTGTGTTAAGCATAGTAGCTCAACCCAAGAAAGTATTTCTACATAAAAAATATTGCTTTTAAAGTACATTTGTACTGTCATTTAGGTTATAAATTGAGTAGCAGATTAGGGTCATCTTATTTGAGTTCAATGTCAATGGTTCCTTAAAACTGTGTCTCAAGACAGAGGATCATTAAGGGACATAAAACTGTATTTTTTTATTGTTGCAGATTTGTTTTTTCTTTTTTTATTGGATATTTTCTTTATTTACATTTTAAATGTTATCCCATTTCCCAGTCCTCCTGCCAGAAACCCCTTTATTCCATCCCCTCCCCCTACTTCTATGAAGGTGTTCTGCTACTCACCTCCCCGCTCCCGCCTCTCCACCCTTGAAGTCCCCTACACTGGGGCATGGAGCCTTCACAGGACCAAGGGCCTCTTCTCCCATTGATGCCAGACAAGGCCATCCTCTGCTACATATGCAACTGGAGCCATGGGTCCCTCCATGTGTACTCCTGAGACAAAACTTGAGGGAAGTCACTCACAGTTCTCCACAGTCCTCTCCACTTAACTGACAGAGCTGAGTTTCATTCCTTCAACAGAATAGTCTCATAAAACTTGAATGTAACTATTTTCATGGGTCCAGTATTAGCTGTTTGCAAGTGACCTGCCTAAAAATCAATTAAAAATAAACAAACAAACCAAAGCATTTAAAAAAATCAGGAAGCAATTCTGTCTATCAAAGAAACAGCATCAAATAGTGAGCCTGGAACATAATGGGTATTAGAATTAGGTTGTTGCAAAATAATTGAAAACTGGAGGGTAGCTTTGGAATTTGCATTTGGCAAAGCATATAACTTTTTAGGCTTTAGAGAATTTTGTGGCACAGAGGGCATGTTTACTGATTTGACAAGATAATTTTTCTTGCATTGATTTATTTTCTTTTATTTTAAAAAAATTTTGAAATACAATCATATTATTTTCCATTCCTTTTTCTTCTTCTAAACCCTTCATACACACTCTATTTGTTCTCAGATTCATGGCATATATGTTGTGTATATGTGTAATATATTGTGTATAATATATTTAATATATATGCTATATAATGTATAATACAATCACTATATTATATGATACTAAATATATAAAGACAATTTGCTCAGTCCCTCTAATTTTACTAGTATGTGCATGATTACAAAGCTGAACACTTGGTTTTGGGTAAACAATTTGAGGACCCTTTTTTAGAGAAAGTGATTTCTCCCTCCCTTAGCATTTTTTAGTTGCTTGTAGGTAAAATGACTTTGGAAACGTTGTCTCTCCATGTCAGCATGTCTGTTTGTGCTGTTCTTGTTCAAGTCTTGTTTGAGCAGCCATGTGCATAAGACATGAGTATACCACTTCAGGGCTTATAAAGTTGTTGATCTTGGAGGAGAACTACAACTGTCACTTTACTAAAACAGCATTAGCAATTCTATCATAAATATTTTATCTGTATATCCACATATAAGTATTGGTCTCACCTACCATCAAAATCCCTCTGCAGCGAACAGGAAATATTACAGAAAATAACAACCAGTCAAATGCATCTGACCATGTAGTGCCCAGCCCTAACTAATATATTTCCAAAATAATTCCTGCACCTAAGGCTTCCTAAGGATCATAGAGAATCCTTCCTAAGGATCATAGAGGCAGAGAGGGGCCTGAAAGACTAGAGGATGTTTGCTATGAAAATGTTTCAAGTTTGTTTCTACAGTATATGTGTATGTGTATGTGTGCATATGTGTGTGTTTTTGTGCACACACACACACACACATGTGCATTTCCATACATGCCATACATACATATAGAAGTCAAAGGACAACAATGTTGGGTTTTCTTTTTCAACTATGGGACTTACAAGGTTATTAGTTTGTGTTTAGCTCCTTCTCCCACTGAGCAATCTTGATGGTCTGATTTATGATTTCTTAAATGACAAAGAAATACCACCATATTAACCATATTTCACCAGGATTGTCAGAGAAATATGGTCATTGAGATGAATGACCATTTTTTTGTTCTTTTTTTCTTTTGAAATCTTTTAAAGTCCTATGTCTTTTAAACTATGTTATACAAGCAATGATGCTTAAAGGTGACACAGGCCTATTTTCAAACTATTGCGATCTGTTTTATATAAGCTTAAATTTTTCAAAATCGTGTTTTAAAAGTTCTTCATTAACTTCTTAAGAAGACAAATACATGGATTGACAGCAGTTTTGAGTACTATAATATTAATCCTTGGCCATATCTAAATGGGAATGATAATTATGTATGTTAATCTCTATTTGAATCTCGACAAAAGTATTCCTTTCTATAGGGTTTCAAGCAAACCAGATATTCATTTTCATATTTTCTCATTTTATATAAAATCACACCCATACAAAGGAGGACCAATATCTTTTTCATATCATTATAAGATGCTCCTCATAACTACTTGATATATCTCTAAAGTATTGTTTAGTCCATGCTGTATACACATTCACATTTGAAATTTTAGATTTTGTACGTGTATGCTTCTATAACCATAGCTGGCAATGTTAAAGATTACTGTGTGTTTGCAACTACTCTAAAAACTTTCAATATAGAAACTTCTTTAATATTTAAAACTCCTCTAGGGATAGAAACTACTAAATTACCCCATTTATATATAAAAATGAGGTGTTTTTAGAGCAGAAATATTACCTTCTAATAGTCTATAAACATACTCAATGAACTTTTATTAAAAAATAAAAGATGGTAATATTAAGTGGTAAAGAGAGGATTTCTGTGAACATCAACTGTTTTGACTTAGTATATTTTTAGTCTCTGAATATACGTGTATAAATGCCTCACTGCTCTAAATGCCAGTTTAGGACCATGTAGAAAATTACAAACAGTATTAGAGGGTTTTAAATTAAGAGTGTTGAAAGTAGTCAGAGTCTAAAATCAATTTCTAGAGCAACTAAAAATTGCTTGAGTTGCTCACAGAACTGAAGGCAAGAATGGAGCAAGTCCAGGGCTTGGCTTCACCGATGCAGGACGGGTCTAAGGTGCCTTACTGGTGGAATTGGTGACAACATCCCTGGGAGAAAGAAGGCTTGCTCTTTCCCTTCTTAAATTCACTATGGGTTTAGGTAGGCTGGGTGTGAGAGACAACAGATAAGTAATGACAGACTCATCTACTCACAATATATGGGAAAGTATATAAGCAGAAATTCTGTAAGATTTGTAACTAGGTAAGGTACTAAAACTACCCAGTCTAGACTGCTTTCTTTCAAACACGAAAACGAGGACTCAAAGGGATTTAAGTAGCTCATAAAAAGTTTGAGCACTTACAGGTACCAGGGTTGGGACAGGAATATAAATTTCCTTGTTACACACTTCACTAAAATTCCTGCTATTCAACACAGTCTCCAAGGACAGTGAATAAATTAATGGACAATGTTCTCAGAAGACAAAAGAAGATGGCTTGCATAGGAGACAAAAGATGAAAAATTTCTGTAACAGGGCGACTCTTACATCCTCTCTGTATATATAAAAAGAAATTAAATCTGTTCTGGTTGAATTTACTTTGTATAAGTGAAAACTTGAGAATGTAGGGAAGAGAATAAAAATATGTCCCTCAGTCCATTTCTTTCAGATACTATTTATGGGGTGTGTGGAGTGCATGGGGGTTACATCTGAAGCTGAGTAACAAACAGTTGGTGATTAATCTCTTTCCATCACCAGCTAGATAATTTTAGAGTCATTGTAAATCTTTGAGGCAATTTGATGATTTGGCACTATCTATTGATTCCTACTTATAAAATCAAATAGAAAGACTGGGTGGTACAAAGACTACTGAAACAACACTGTAGCCTCTTTCCTCTTCCTTGAGGTCCTGGGGCTCTGTTCTAATCTCATAGCTATGGTCACATCATTGTTAGTGTGGGCAAACAGGACTCTTTGATGGACAGTCACATGATAGCAATATCTTCTCAGTACAGGAATCTAGCCTGTATAGTTCCAGTCTGAGAAACCTAGATTGGTAGAGTCTCAAAGGTCTGTGGAAGGGTACATTTTGCAAGAATGTGTTAAGTCCTTTGTATGTTGTTTCACAGTCAAGCTATTGGAGGAAGAAAAGCTCAAATCTTTCACATTGCATTTATGTAAGGGGGGGGAATACATAGTATGTGAAAACCTACAGCCTGTTGCTGCCTGTGGCCAAGGCTCTCCCAGGATTTACCAGCTAACATTGCTCATGCTTTTGTTCAGGGATGTTTCCCAGTGATGCTCTCCTGTCAGTCTCTCGTTTAATTTACTCAGGAAGACAGGCTTTTCTTCTCAGGTGGTTAAATGAGAATGCCATTTGATTTTGTACTCAACTGCTTAGCATAAGGGTCAATTTTGGCAGTTGAGAGAATGTTTATCTCCAAATAGCTAAAGATTTGAGAAATTTCAGAGGTAGTAATCTCTGCTAAAGTCACAGCTGCAGAAGTATCAATATGTTTTTTTCCATGTATGAAGTCTTTTTGAAGCAAGAATGAATGGGATCTATTGCGAAGCTTCCCAGTTCCACAGTGCAGACTCCTCCTCTAAGTGATGACCATTCATGACAGCTATACTAAATTTTTGCATTACACTGGAAAGAAAGACCTAAGTTCACTACTGTGGTATTATAGGGGAAGATAATACTTATTCCTTACTTTAGTGGTCAGCTCAAATTCTCATTGGGGTTTGACTTTGCTGTTTGATATCTTTCTGTTTAACATATTAAGTAGAAAATCATTTATATTATGCATTCTATTGTAAATTATTGGGATCTATTTCTAAGAGAGCAAAACAACAACAAGAACAAGAACAACAACTATCAGGATCAGGGATGAAAACATTTCACTTTGACATGCCAAACTTTTCCCCTTAGACTTATTCTCTTGCTCCTAATTAACTCTTGTGTTTATCAGACAGAGATGAATTATAGTCAGCATTGTGAGAAATCCCCAGGTTGTCAAAATTAGTCCAAAGATAGATCACAGCACAAGAACAGAATCCAGACAAAAACAAAGCACCAATAGATGCTCAGAAAGGCAGAGGTGAAGGACAACCAGGCAGAGAGAGAAATAGAGAGAGAGGGGGAACACAGGAAGTAGAAAAAACCAAGCAACACAAAGGAGAAAAGGACTCTAGGTATTAGCAGCAGTGAGATGCCAGAGGAATCAGAGGGATGTTTACCGTAGTATTTTATTTTATTTTTTCTGATTTATAAGGCATTTTCTGATCTGAAAACCATTAGAACAGAACTGTTAGCTGTGGTGTTTTTCCTCTGAATCAAAGCATCTTTTGGATTCCATCTACAACTTTTGGATCTGTTTACTTCAAGAATAACCCGATGGTACCAAATAGGCTTTAAAAGAGTTTCCAGTGCTGAGGAGATGGCTCAGTGGATAAGAGTGCTTGTTATTCAAACATGAGGGTCTAAGTTCAAATCTCCAGTATATACCATTTAAAAGCTAGACATGGCAGGTCCTGCAAGGATAAGAGTCCTAGTACTGAGAGGAGAAGTGACCCTGAGCCTTAATACAGAAGCAATCCCCAATGGTTAACAACTTGCAAGTGAAAATTTAGTTTTCTCCAATGGAGTCTCACTAGGGAAACAAACAATGCCTAAGGGTATTTTGCATGCCCAGAGTAGATGGACAACAAAAATAACTCAACAGCATCCTTGAAGGTTCCTTCTCTGATAATGACATCTCGAGGATTTTCCTTCCTTTGTTAAAAAAAATTATTCTACCTTATATTTTATTTATATATCTACTTCCCTCTTTTTACCCTACAGATTTGCATATATATTGATGGCTCCCAGTTTAGTATTTATGGGATTCCTGAGTGTGTGCCTACTAGCTTTATGTCAACTGGACAAACAAATAGACTTATCCTAATTCAGAAAATGCCTCCGTAAAATGAAGATGTAAGGCATTGGCTTAATTAGTGATTGATGAGGGAGGGCCCAGGCCATCGTGAGTAATTTTATCCCTAGGCTGGTGGTCCTGGGTTCTATAAAATAGCATGTTGGGAAAGCCATGGGAAGCAAGCCAGTAAGCAGCACTCTCCATGGCCTTTGATCAGCTCCTGCCTCCAGGTTCCTGCCCTGTTTGCACTCCTGCCCTGAATTTTTCAATGATGAAAGAGCTGTGGAAGTATAAGTAAATAATTCTTTCCCTTCCAACTTGCTTTTGGGTCATAGTGTTTTGTCCCAGAGAGAAAAACGATAGCTAAAACAGTCTCTTAATCCATATCTGTTTCTTGTACCTTTTCTTGAGCTCCTTTCCAACTGTTTGACTTATTCCGATGTGGTTTTGATATTTTATTATATATTAATTGTATTATTAGCCCTTGGAAGCCTGTTTATTTTCTAAGGAGAGACAGAAAGGAGGTAAACCTGAATGGGGGAGGCATGGGGGGGTGGACATTTGGGAAATACGCTGAAGAACCATCATCACAGATGTGGTTAATGCTAATTGTCAACTTGACAGAATCTAAAATCACCAGGAGAGGAGCCTCTGGCGTGCTTGTGGAGGATCAGCCTGCTTACTTACAGGCTGGGGAAAACAAGCACACTGGCTAGTACCATTGCTTGGCTGGATTCCTGAACCATAAAGTGGGAACGGGAAGCGAAGAGGCAGTGAGTCCTGGTTATTCTCTGCTCTTGATTGCAGATGCACTGTGATCAGGTGCTTTAAGGTTTTGTTTCCTTAACTTCCCAATCATGATTGACAGTAACCTAAATGGTGAGCCAGAACAAACCCTTTCTCCTTTAAGTTGCCTTTGTCAGGGTACTTTATCACAGTGACAGGCAGAGAAACTAAGATGACTTAATCATTCCAAATTCAAATCTTATTAACTAGTTGCTAACTAAATGCTCAAAAATGAATTAATTAATATATCAAAAATATATAGAAAATAAAAAATATATAAAAATGAATTAATTGTCTGAGCATGGATATTTTGAATGTGTTTACACAACTTATAATCCTAGAAAAGTATTTCACGTTTCTAAATATCTGATTTTTCATCTGTAAAAAAGGGAATGATGATAGAAATATCATAGGAAGGCTTTGAGAAATTAAGATAATATATTAAAATCTATGGTTTAAAGGACATAGTGATTCTTCTAATTGGTATTATTTCTTCTCTATTTGAAATACAGAAGCTCATCAATTATTTCTTATCCACTTGTGGATCAGGAGATATGGGCATACATTGAACCTCATCTGTAGCCTCCCCAGCCACAGTGCTATATTATTAGAACACTTAATTAAATTAAATGTTATTTAGTAAATGAGTGCACTTTCACATAAAAGTTTTAATAGGATAAACCAGAGTTTTTATAGTGGGGTGCCTCTCTCAGTATTGCATGTATAGTGCAACACTCCAAATCCCAATTTTCTTAATATAAATTCAGTTAGAACTTCAAGGGCATCATCAAATTGACAGTGAAATCTCAGTAATTCCAGCCAATGCTGACAACCTAGGTCAAGCTTATAATGCCATAATTTATATTATTGGGATTATATTCAAAGTTGTGTATATGTGAAATCCTTGCCTTCACTTCCAGTTATTAAAGAAATTACAAAAAGTATTATGCCATTTACATATACACTCCAACTGGGATCCTTTGATATTTAAAATACTTAGCAAAGGTTATGGACCAACCAACAACAGGTAAAAGAGAGTCATAGAGACCCAAGATTTTAAACATACCTTAGGAATCCCAGATCTTGCTTTAATCACAACATGACGACCAATATGCAGGGGGAGATTTTGGGTGGGCCCAGGATTGTTGATGCTTTTCTACTTGATAGAATGCAAATATCCTAAGATCTAGCAGAGCTGGCATCATTTTACAGGCACACATGCTGAACAACCATCTTCCCTTGAACATACATCATTTAGTCATAAGAGAGGCAAATAAAAAGCTCATTGTTTATAAAATTACTTTCCATAATAGACTGACAATGGCATTGCTTTGTGAACTGAGTTGTTGCTGCTTCTGGAGGATTTGAAAAAGGGGAGAGAAATAACACTGTAATCAAAACAGAATTGCATAGGTAAGCCTGCCATAAAGAAAATCTATTATTTAAAGGCTCCTTGGAGATCATGGAACTGCAATATGTTATGAAAGATACACTGCTTCTGGAACCATTTTTACTGCAGCAGCTACTTTACAATGTCTCTGTGGACTCATAGGAAATATAAGTATGCCTGTGCATGATCAATTCTTTGTTTATGACCACATGCAATCCAAATAAAGAAAACCATTTCTGTGTAGTGCTTGTTACTACCATGATAAACTTCACTATTCACTGTCGTCTGAACATCATGTACTCTTTTCCTTAATAATAATTTCCCTGGTGATGGGTTTAAATATGTATCCCAATAGACACACAAAAAATACATGAAACAGTAATGGGAAGTATAATGTAACATGATTTTTGTCTCTTGACAAAAATCTTGATTTAACACGTGTGTGCCACAGAAGGCTTGGGGCCAGAAAAATGATCTCTCTGAATTACACCAAAGATAAGTGACAGTTTATAAATGTAATATTTATGAAGCCAAGGACTGAAGCAAAAAACTAGTGTGTTTGCATTAGCTTAGGTATCAGCTGAACAGTTCACATGAATAGTATTTAAAACTTACACTGAGTACAGAATTATAAAGCAATGAGCAATTGTGTTTTCCTCAGTTACTATGCTATTACTTGAGAACCAAATCTCATCCCTTGTATCTTTTGTGCAGGTGTTTCATTTGTTTGTTCACACCCAGGTTCTGTGAGTCAAAGTTCACAAACTTTACTGCAATTTTCTGTTGTCTTTTGGAAGCAACAGAAAAAAAAAAGGAATGCAGATGGCCATCTAGAAAAACAGAAAAAGGCTGTACCTAAATTTCCTAATTCTAGACTATTTCCTTCCAATTCAGTATCTTGAACTAAAAAGTTCTTAAGAGTATGTATCTATGTATTGAATGATGCTTCTATTTCCAAGGCAAATGTCAAATGCCTTTTAGCTCTGTGCAATATGGACATGACATGGTAAGCCTAGGCTGAACAAGAAGTTGGGATAGCTTCTTTTAAGGAACTATTTTGCATAATATTTTGCCAGTAGTGAGTTTCTAAAATTCTCTGACTTCCAGATTCTTCATTTGCAAGTGAAGTTGTTAAGCCAAATAGCTTGAAAATCCCAACATGTCTTCTACTTTTCAGTATTTTTTTACTGGCTAATTTCAATGTTGCTTAAACTTCTTTTACCCTAACAGGGAAATAAAACTTGCCATGAGTATGTTTATGATCAAAAGGTTTCCTAACTTTCTTTGATAAAAATGTATTAAGATCAGAACATTTATAGACTGTCCATGATGCCAAATATCCAGTCATTCTTACTTTGTGTATAAAACAGTTGGAAGGACTTTAAACACATTCACCCAGTTAACCTGTCAAGCATATCCGAAACTTTTGATCACCAGTGCCATTAAGGGACACACAAGGGATGGTAGTTTGACATTTGTATTGACTGTATTATGAGTTTGGGCAATGTCATATTTACTGAATACCCTGGACATGTGTGCATGCTATCATGAGGGTATTTGGAATCTTGTGCATCCTAAGATTTTCAAGTATGTCTCAAACAGAATTTGTGAGACACTTCCATCTCACAAGTGGTATTAGTTTTTTAAGTATCTGAAATAATCAAAAGTTATACTTTCAAATTATCAATATAAGAAATTTGGGGATGATAGTAATAATACTGAGGATGTTTGAAAAAGGCATCTATAAATCTACTATTTTATAAACTTTACACATACATACACCACACACAAGAGAGAGAGAGCAACAGAGAGAAAGAGAGAGAGACAGAGAGAGACAGAGACAGTGAGAGACAGAGAGAGAAATAGAGGGGAAGAGAGAAGTAGAGGGGAAGAGAGAGAGAGAGACAGGGAACGAGAGATAGACACACACACACATGTAGACACACACACACATATGCACGCACACAGCAATTATATAGAGCTACCTACAAAAAGAATGTCATATTTACTGAATATCCTGGACAGTGATGCTCCTTATAAAAACCACAAGTTGCCAAATAAGGAGCCCAGTGTCAGGAGTAGAATACCTTACTTCAAATAGTTGGTTAGGAGGTCCCAAAGATCACCAAGATAATCAAGGCTGTTGTCATTGTTTCTTGTTACTCACCAGAACATGATGGTGAGCCCTGTTGCTTCCCAGTACTAGGACAGGGAAATGGGAGGGTGGGGATTGGGGAATGGGTGGCGGGAAGAGGGATTATGGGACTTATGGGGAGGGGGAACCGGGTAAGGGGAAGGCATTTGGAATGTAAACAAAGATTATAGAAAATAAAAAAAAAATACTAAGAGCTGTATAAAATGAACAAAGATACAAGAACAATTTGGAAAATAAAAAGACAGTAGACACCTTGTTACAGGCTTGGTCAAATCAATCTGAGACTGACGTGGAAGCTTCCTCCACTGGCTAGATTCCAGGGTACTCCCCAAAAGAAGCACTGTGCAGGCTCTTGGGGATGGGAAGAGAAATGTTGTTAACAGTCATCAACAGTTTCACGTACCTGTGATCCTGTTAGCTACAGTAATAACTGGCCTGGCATGATATGTTTATAGTTATATAGTGGCATAATTATTTTTATGAAGATATTCAACCATTTTTTGTGTTTGGATTTAGGATCTGCTCTCCAAGAGAAATAGAGAAATTTCATAAGACAGACAGACAGACAGACGGACACATACACACACACACACACACACACACTCACACAAACACACACACAGAGAGACAGAGACAGAGGAAAATTGTTTAAAGCCAGCATTGGGGAGATGTGGGTTGAAGTGTTGCCTTCTGAATGTGATAGAATTGTTGTATTTATGAACACATAGCCACAATAGAGGCTTTCATGAGATCTGCATAAAATCAAACAAGTCTGCAGTCCTGCATGCATGATAGAGGGACTCATGAGCTATTGACAATAGATGGTGGTTAGGGGAAGGAGAGTCAATTCTCTAGGTTATATTCCCTGCTAGATTGACCATGTTCCTTTGCACGATTGCATACCTACTCATTGGACTCGGTGGGTTGTTTGAAAGAAGAAAGATGCGAGAAGTTTGTTAAAGGTATGTAGTAGAAGATCTGTGTATATTGTGGAATTATCAAATAATAATAGAAATTAAAATAATCCATTTTTGTGTATGACTTTTTCTGGTTAGAGCTAATTACATTGTGTATTTAAAACTTTAAGTAAATTTACTAGTAATATAAGAGATGATTCACACAGGAAGAAGAGCAAATTATCATGGAAATTTATGGCATGTATAATACAAGCCATATCAGAGGAAATATATTTTTGGAAAAATAATAATATTATGATTTTATATTAAATATTAGTGAGATAGGGAGATTTATCAAAAATAAAAATGCACAACATATATAGTATTAGTACAAATTCCACTTTTATACCAGGGTATTTTTTATTTTTTTCTTTATTTAAATACTTACTGAAAATTAAACAATATATTACTAGCATTTTCATATCTAATAGAAGATATCTTCAAACTTTCATAAACTTAGTATTATTAGTCTTGTTTTATTGATGAACAAACAGGACTGAGTAGGAAGCTCACGTTCTCAAACTGCATGCCTAATGAATAGGAGAGCCAAAATCTCAGTTTAATTGGTCTTACTCCAGAGTATATACATTGTTTCCTAAAATATATTGCTTGCTTTCTAATTTTAACAAAGAATTAGAAAATACTAAAAATTAACAAATTAGGTAAAAGGCAGAAGTATGGAAGGGATTTGCAAGAATTGGCCAATGTTTAGGAATTTACAATACTTAAAGAGCTAATATTCTAATTATACTTCCAGCTTCTTAAATAGCAATCACTGTTGGATTTTGCTTTAGTTTTTCCTTTTTTATAGAAAATTTCATGCACATATATCTTGAACTTTGAGAAAATGCGACCTTTTTCTCTCTCCATGCCCCTACTGAGTCTTCCTACCATTTCTCCTCTCAACCTCATGCACTCTGTTTTTTAAAGCCAATGAGTCCACTTAGTGCTGCCTGTGTGTACACATATGTGGGACAATCTAGTGCTTCTTGTGTGTGAATGTGTGTAGGACAATCTACTACATCAAATATAGCTTCTCAGAGGTCTCATCCTAAAGAAAACTGATTCTTACATCCCCTGAAGACATCAAATACCAATAGCTCTCCTGTCAGGGGTGGGACTTCATTAGCTCCTCCCCCATGCATGGTAGGACTTTGGCTGGCTTGCTTTTATGTAATTGTAGTTGTTTTGAATTCATGTGAGCAACTGCACTGTCAGGTAGATAACCTCAGAGCATATACATAGCTAAAATTAAACCTGATTGTGATAACTTTAAATAGGTTTCTGTACATATACATATACTTACATGTTTATATATTTATTTGCATGTATATATTTACACATATGTATATTTTATATTGCATATTTATACATATGAATATTTTATAATTATGCATATATATATTTTTAAATTTTTATTTTCTATATTCTATGTTTACATTCCAAAGGCTTTCCCCTTTCCCAGTTCCCCCCTCCCTATGTGCCATAATTCCTCTCCCCCCCAACTATTCCCCAATCATTCCCCCTCCCCCCTCGGTTTCTTTACAAAACTGGATCCAATCTTTACAGGCCCAGGGTCCTCTTCTTTCTTCTTGGGAATCATTTGACTTGCTAATTGTACCTTGAGTATTTAGGGCTTCTGGGCTCATTAATATCCACTTATCAGTGATTGCATTTCATGTGTATTCTTTTGTGACTGATTAGCTCACTCAGGATGATATTTTCCAGGTCTAACCATTTACCTACAAATTGCATGAATTCATTATTTTTAATTGCTGAGTAGTATTCCATTGTATAAATATACCACATTTTCTGTATCCATTCCTCCTTTGAGGGATATTTGGGCTCCTTCCAATTTCTGGCTATTATAAACAAGGCTGCTATAAACATAGTGGAGCATGTGTCTTTATTGTATGCAGGGGAATCCTCTGGGTATATGCCCAGGAGTGGTATGCCAGGGTCCTCTGGAAGGGACATGCCCAATTTTCTGAGGAACAGCCAAACTGATTTCCAGAGTGGTTTTACCCTTTTGCAATCCCACCAACAGTGGAGGAGTGTTCCTCTTTGTCCACATCCTCGCCAGCACTTGTTGTCTCTTGAGTTTTTAATCTTAGCAATTCTGACTGGTGTGAGGTAGAATCTCAGAGTGGTTTTGATTTGCATTTCCCTGATGACTAATGATGTTGAACATCTCTTAAGGTGTTTCTCGGCCATCCGAATTTCTTCTAGTGAAAATTCTTTGTTTAGCTCTGTACCCCATTTTTGATAGGGTTATTTGGTTCTTTGGGGTCTAACTTCTTGAGTTCTTTGTATATATTGGATATTAGCCCTCTGTCGGATGTGGGGTTGGTGAAGATCTTTTCCCACTTTGTTGGTTGCAGTTTTGTCCTTCTGACAGTGTCCTTTGCCTTGCAGAAACTTTGTAATTTTATGAGGTCCCATTTGTCAATTCTTGATCTTAGTGCATATGCTATTGGTGTTCTGTTCAGGAACTTTCCCCCTGTGCCCATGTCCTCCAGGGTCTTTCCAAGTTTCTTTTCTAATAGTTTCAGTGTGTCTGGTTTTATGTGGAGGTCCTTGATCCACTTTGTAATTTTATGAGGTCCCATTTGTCAATTCTTGATCTTAGTGCATAACATGTACATAACATGCATATATTTACATGTATGTATATTAAATATATATTTACAGATATATGTATGAATGTACTTATACCTGTCTATATTTTATATGTATATGTATATTTTTACATGCATATGTATATAAATATATATATGTACATTCATTTGTATTTATGTATCTTTTAAATACCTGAAAGTATATAGATATCTGATACTTGCACACATATATGTGTATGTATCATACACGCCTTCTACACTAGCATGATATATAATAGATTTATCTATTAAATAGAGACTTGCAATAGTGAATTTGCAAATATAGCCTAAGTATATATAAAGCGATGAAGAGCTGAAATTTAGTGTTTAAAGGAGCAAGCACCAGCCTTGGCATGTGTGTAAAAACAGGCAGCTGACCCAGCATAATTTAAGAATTGTCTTGAAGAACTAAAAGCTACTTTCCATTTTAGGCTATTAGGAATGAAATCACAACAGAGTACTAAGAGCTGTGATGGCCGTTGCCTTATCTTATTTTATTTTGTTGAAATAAATATTTTGTTGAATTTATATTTATATTTTGGGTACCTTAATCTGGATAAAGCAGTATAAACAAATATTTTTTATAAAGTATAGTTAGTTAAGAAACATATGGTTATCGATTTTGTATCATTCCCTTTTAATTCATTATGTAAGTGATAGCCAAAACCATTTATATGTAGAATAACTATTTCTACCAACAGTTCTGCAACAGGTCTATGGAAGACAGATCTGTTAGTAAAATGCTCACTTTGTAAGCTTGGGGACCTGAGCTCAAGGCCCAGAATCCATACAAATCAAACAAGATGGTAGACTAGTGTAACACTAGCCCTAGGTAATTGGAGTCAGAAAAATCCCTAGATGGGCTGGCTATCTTACCCAACCTATTTGAAAAGCTTTAGGCCAGTGAGAGACTGCTTAAAAAATAAGATGAGAGCCCACAGGCCACTCCAGTCAGGGAAACAAGTAGGCTAACTGTAAATAGAATTAATCATTCTATCTAGTCTGTAAAAAAAAAAAAAGACACACAATCCAGCTGTTTTTATTTACAAGTCATAAACCCAGACTGGGCAGGCTTGGAGCTGTTCTAACTTATTTCCCAGCCATAATGGCCCTTGTTCCTTCCTAGTTACATACTCATGGTCCATCTCCCTTCATGGCGTCCTCCTCCGCCTCCCCTGTGTCCTTTCTTTCCTCTTCTTCCTACCTGCAACCCCACCACTGGAGCTTCAAGTCCACCTTTTCCTTCTACTATCCAATCACAGGCTTTACCTTTTACTGACGAGCTAAATTGGGGGGCAAGGTTTACAAAGCATCACTTGCTGTATGGGAGGATTCCGGGGGAAATCAGATCCTTTTTTGCATATTTTTATTAGATATATTCATTTACATTTCAAATGATTTCCCCTTTCCTGGATTCCCTCTCCCAGAAAGTCCCATAAGCCCTCTCTCCTCCCCTGTTCCCCAATCAACCTCTTCCTTGTCCTGGTATTCCCCTACACTGCTGCATTGAGCCTTTCCAGGACCAGCCAGTATTTATCATTAGAATACAAGCAGCATCAGACCAACCCACTAAAACTAACCTCAGCTCTCCTCCTCTCCCTTAGCACCTCCAAAATGAATCCCTCTGTCTAACTGCAGCATTGTAACAGGCAGACGGCTGCAACTTCTCCTTCCTTCCTTCCTTCTATTGATCTATGAATTAGAAGATTTTGCATACTATGCCAAATTATGGTAAGTAAATTAATGAATTTGTCTAATCAAATTAGGCAATGTTAATATACTGAATGCTAATATATTAAATGTCAAGATACTGAACGATAATATAGTGAAACTCTTTATAAATTTAGTGTCAATCGTTTGCCCAACAATCATTAGTAAAGTTCCTTTTAGAATTAACAAATATCCTAGAAACTGTACTACTCACAATTCTCTATGAATTCATTGTATTCCTCTGCAGAGACAGAAAGCCTTGGTGTCTGAGGTACTGACAATTATTTCGAGACTAATTTACCAGGGAACCAAGCACCTTTGAAAGATAAAGTTGACATCTTTGCCCAGAGTAAAGATCAGACATACATCCTGCCCATTAAGAAATATTCAAATCCTGTGTTCCTTCTGCTATAGGACAATTCACTACATTTACATGAAATCTTCCTTCATAGGGACTGTGAATATCAAGGCTCAGAAAACAAAACAAAAATGTCAAGACTCTAATACAATGGTTCTCGGCTTCCTAACACTGAGACCCTTTAATATAGTTCCTCAACCCATAAACCTCAACCATAAAATTATTTTTGTTGCCACTTCATGAGTATAATTTTGCTACTGTTATGAATTGTAATGTAATTGTGTTTTCAAATGGACTTATACAACCCAGTGCAAGGGTTATTTAAGCCTCAAGGGGGTCATAACTCACAGGTAGAGAACCATTGCTTTATCGTATGAGAAATAAATGTAAATAATCTCTGATCCAGGAGTCTCATGACTTATACCAATGGGTGTAAAATATGTAAGCTAACTTGTCAATTTCAATAAAGTAAAATCTCATAACCTTCACAATTTCCAACGAGTATATTTTAAATTTGCCCAGTAAATATCCCTCCTTTGATAATGACTGATATTTCTGAATATATGTGGCTGCAATTTATTCATCTGGACTGGGTAGAGAACAATGAAAATGCATATAGTGTAGTTTCTAATGAATACATTGCAAAATGATCTCGTGGAAATATTAAAATAATAAATCATTTACATGGCATTAGTACAGCTTGAAACAGGAACATTAAACCATTAATTTGATCCCACATAGACATCTAATCTTTAGTTTTGATACACTCTTATGAAGAGGTAATTTTTTTCCATTAAAGACATCTTTTCAAGTAATATTTTCATTTTATGGAAGAATTTGAAAACATTTTCCTAATATTATGTGTTTAAGACAAAATGATATAGTAGATTGCCTAAAAGTTTTAATTCCTATAATGTTTCATGAAGTTTCAAACACTCTCAAGTACTTGGAGAGTTAACTACATTATGATGTGTAACAAAAGTTCTCAACTACCGGGTTTCACAAATGACTGATAATTCACACCTTTTCCATAATTTACTGCTTGGGGAAAAAATTACTCTCTGGTCTCTCAATAATTAGCTCCTGTTGTCAAGGCTTCAGTTACAATATGGTTTTAAAAGATGCAAAATGTCAAGAACCATGTAGTCTGATAAACAGAGATGACATTTAAAAGCAAAGTAGGTAGTGTCTATAAAAGAAGAAGAAAATTGTCATGTGTGCCATGCTAATACAGCACCTAATAACACATTGGTATAATTACTGACTTTTCATGTGACTGATGGCCTTTTGTTGTAAGAGTGATTTAACGAAATGACTGGTTTTCTGTGTCAAGGTGACACAAGCTGGAGTCTTCAGAAAAGGACCCTAAGTTGGAAAAAAATGCCTAAATGGTATCCATCTGTAAGGCAGTTTCTTTTTTTTAATTTTTATTAGATATATTCTATATTTACATTTCATTTCCCTTTTTCTGGTTCCCTGCCCCCCAAAGGTCCCACATGCACTTTTCTCTCCCCGTGTTCCCCCATCCACCCCTTCCCAATTCCCTGTTCTGGTATTCCCCTACACTGATGCTTTGAGCCTTTCCAGAACCAGGGTCCACTCCTTCCTTCTTATCGGACATCATTTGGTATGTGGATTTTGACTTTGGTGTTCCAAGATTCTAGGCTAATATCCACTTATCAGTGAATGCATACCATGGGTATTCTTTTGAGACTGGGTACCTCAGTTAGTATGATGTTCTCCAGCTCCATCTATTTCTCTTAAGAATTTCATGAATTCATTGTTTCTAATGGCTGAATAGTACTCCATTGTGTATATATACCACATTTTTTGTATCCATTCTTCCGTTGACATCTGGGTTCTTTCCAGCTTCTGGCTATTATAAATAAGGCTGCTATGAACATAGTGGAGCATGTATCCTTATTGCATGCTGTGGAATCTTCTGGGTATATTCCCAGGAGTGGTATGGCTGGGTCCTCCGGAAGTATCGTGTCCAGTTTTCTGAGGAACCACCAGACTGATTTCCAGAGTGGTTGTACCAGCTTGCAGTCCCACCAGCAGTGGAGGAGTGTTCCTCTTTCTCCACATCCTCGCCAACACCTGCTGCTTCCTGAGATTTTAATCTTAGCCATTCTGACTGGTGTGAGGTGAAATCTCAGGGTTGTTTTGATTTGCATTTCTCTAATGACTAATGATGTTGAACATTTTAAAGGTATTTTTCAGCCATCCAAATTTCTTCAGGTGAAAAGTCTTTGTTTAGCTCTGTACCCCATTTTTTGATAGGGTTATTTGGTTTTCTGGGGTCTAACTTCTTGAGTTCTTTGTATACATTGGCTATTAGCCCTTTGTCAGATGTAGGATTGGTGAAGATCTTTTCCCAATTTGTTGGTTGCCGATCTGTCCTTTTGACAGTGTCTTTTGTGCAAAGCATTTTCTTAATTAGTGAATGAAGGAGGAGGGCCCAACCCATTGTGGGCAATACCATCCCTGGTTCTATAAGAAAGCAGGTTGAACAAGCCATGGGAAGCAAGCCAGTAAGCAGCACCCGTCCAAAGCCTCTACTTCAGTTCTTGCCTCCAGGATCAGACCCTGTTTGAGTTCCTTTCTTGACTTCCTTCAATAGTGGAAGAGCTAGGGGAAGGACTGAAGGAGCTGAAGGGGATTGTAGCACCATAGGAAGAACTATATCAACTAACTGAATCACTCAGAGCTCCCAGGGACTAAACTACCAACCAGAGTATACATGGAGCATTTCATGGCTCCAGCAACATATGTTGCAGAGGATGATCTTATCTGACTGATATCAGTGAGAGGGAAGGAAGGCTTGATGTCCCAAAGTAGTGGAATGCTAGAGGAGTGAGACAGGAATGGGTGAATGGGAGGAGGTGCACCCTCATAGAGGCAAAGGGGATGGAGGTGTGGCGGATGGGATAGAGGTGTTTGGTGGAAGGGTAACCAGGAAGGGAGATATCATTTGAAATGTAAATGAATAAAATGATTAATAAAAAATAATGAATAGCAACATGGAAGTACAATCCGAATAAACCATTCTCTTTCCAAATTGCTTCTTGGTCATGGCATTGCACTGCATCAATAGAAACCCTAACTAAGACTATAACCCTTTAACACTCTAGTACATAAGTAGGGAGAAAAAGTAATAAGTTTTTAAATATTAGATTAGATCTAAAAATACAGTATTTTCAATAAAAATTGTACATGACCAGTTGTAGAGGTTCATAAAATTTCGTTTTTATCTGGATTTATTTCATGAACTAATTTTATCTTTAAGAGTTTATCAGTACATTTTTTTTACATCTAAGTCAGACCTGCCATTTGTATTAGCAGTTGCTCTCCACCAAATCGTAGGCTCAATATTGCTCAATTAAGCAATGAACAAAATCTTACAGAGCTCTTAGAACTGTGGTAGGCATGGAGCAGAATACATGAGTACATTTTCTGCTTTGTTTCCAAAGGGAAGTTCGTCTCCAGTTTGATCTTGACCTTTTACCCTGTTGCTGCCTGAAGGCTTCAGAATCTTGGCTTGCTCTTCAGTCTCAATAGAAGGCTACCTTCTGGGGAAATCCTGAAACCTTAGTTGGTCTAGAAAACATAACATGGAGTCAACAAGAAGTGGTCTGAGCCTTAGGAAGTACTGAATTTGCCCTGGCCCCCCCTCCATGGCTTCTGCACGACACATTCATATATTTGGGGAATTTCCCTGCCACCTATGAGCTTTTCCTCTTTGCAGCTTGCTCTTCCAGGAATGGCAATGTCTCCCTTGTGGTTGCCCCATCATTGCATCTTGGAAGCACATGACTTAATTTTCTCACAGTTACCAGGAGGAGAATTTTGCTTCAGGGTTAGTCACATCTCAAGTTTTCCCTGTAAGATTACACCAGTTCTTCCTTCCCCCTTTTCCTTCCCAAACTTCCCACTTACCTCCCCTTATTTTCTTTCAAAATACTGACCTATTTTTCATTAATTGTCATTAGATTCTGTTTTAAATCTCTATAAATGACTTTGGGCTCTGAGTTAGTGCTAGAATGAATGAAAACTTTTGATGCTACTGGGACTTAATAAGTATAATGCACATATAAAAAGAAAAATTTGGAGGATCAGATGGGTCAATACTATGGCCTGAATTATGTTCCCTCAAATTCATATACTGAAACCATAACTCCCAAATGTATTTAAAAATAAGGCTTTCATGAAGGTCATTAAGTGGAACCGATATTGTGAGGGGACCATAATTCAGCATGACTGATCATCATCAGAGATACCAGGAGTATAATGAGCACGGAGGAAGGACCTTGTCAGTGTACAGGAAGGAATCAATCAGTCAACTCAAGCCTAGAAGACTGTCCTCAGTAGAAAGTGAAACTGTCAGTCAACACCTTCCTCTTCAAGTTTGGATCCCAAAACTACGAGTGAATGACTCTCTGTTTATTAAGTTATGCAAACTATAATACATTTCTATAGCAGCCTGGGTAGATCAATAAAACCCTTAAACATTTCCTTAGTTATTCTGTAATCCCTGTTTCATCCTTTAACCCATTGCCAGAGGAACAAAGGTTTGCTTTATAACATGAAAATTTGTATTTATTTTTAATTTTATACAAATCAGATGACACAAAAAAATCATCTCTTTCTTTGCCTGGATTCTTTCACTGAACAATTATTTTTATATTTATCTAAATTTAAACTATGAATCAATTTATTTCCTTTTTATTTGTAACTACCATGTGTATATATGTATGTTTATAATATATTGTATATAATACCTATTGTTTATAATGATATAACAATTCATTATATATGATTTTATGCTTATTTTCTATGCTGCTTCCTGTTTTTCAATATGACTTAACTTTCATAGGTAACCCTATTAATAATAATATCATAAATATGAATATTTAAGGTTAAATATGGCAAAATGATGGATCTGAATTTTAAAAGATCGCTGAGATAAATTAGTGATCTGCATAGAAGAATCTAACTCATTCCTGGGATGACTAGTCAATATTAGCTGCATGTTATTCCCAAGCTGAAATATAAAAACTGAAGAGGAAATTTGGCAGAGATCAGATATCCTAACTTCATGTGGAAATACTTGAATAGTAAAAATGTTGGAAAAAGTTGTAAAACTAATATTATCTAACTTATTCAAATCTATTATAAACAAGGCAGTTAGCTATAATATTTAGATGGACCAGCAATTTCAAATCTATTATAAACAGAACAGTAAGAAACCATATATAGATGGAGCAGCAGTCATGAGCTCCACATATACAAAAACAACTCAGTAAAGTTGCAAGAATAAAAGAGTAGCTATGAGCCAAGTGGTAATATTTTACCCCATTCATCATATCATTATCAGCCCAAAACTGAGCATAGCCATAATTGTAACTTAAATAAATAAAATTCTAAGAAAAAACAGAAGCATAAGACTATTTGCTTTATGTATACAGCTATTTGTGATAGTTACAATGTGCTCCTCTAAGCAATCTTTTGTGGAAAGTACCATTATTTTGATATATGAAGACATTGAAGGATGAATGGATGGATGGATAGATGGATAGATGGATGGATAAATGAATGAATAAATGTATGTATGTATGTATGGGTAGGTGGTTAGATGGGTGGATGGGTGGATGAATAGATGGATGATGGATGGATGGATGGATGGATGGATGGGTGGATGGGAAGACAGAGTGATCTGCTCAATATCACTTAGGTAAAAACATGACTGTGATTGCAAGCTAATTTTATCATCTCTAACTATAAAGCTCTTACTCCATCATTGTACCTCATACTCTCATTTTAACTTCTCATTTATCAAGGGCAAAAGCCTCATAAACTCATACATGTATCTGTGGGTTTTCTATAGAGACTGAATATTTCAAAAAGTAGGTAGACAACCTCAATACTTGGTTTTCATTCACTTGTATCTGCTAATTAAAATTAAATCCAAATCTTCCAACTCTCTGGAAAAAATATGATCAAGAAGTCTCGCCTGCATAGTATCATATATGAGATAATCATCCCTCTTGTTTGTCAATGACTAATGAATGTAAGAGAGAGTTTGACAAGTATAACTTCTTTTTAAGTTAACTGTATATACACATAAGCATTGATATTTATGGTTTTGAAGACCAAGAATTTAACAATTTTTGGGAAACTAGTTTCTTACCTTTATTCCATTTAGGAGAACATGTTATTAAATACCAGAGTGTCTTTAACAAGCAATAGAAAAACCAAGGAGAGTAGATCATGTAAATTTATTCAATTATGGTGTACTTTTTACTCAGATCTTGCTGAGGAGAGATGAGAAGAGATATTTTTAATTTTAAAATTATTTAGATAAGATTTTTAAAATAAATTATTTTATTTATTTACATCTCAAATGTTTCCACCTCCCAGTTCCCCCTCTCAGATTTCTTCTCTTCATCCCCTCTCCCCTTTGCCTCTGAGAGGGTGCTTCCCAGCATCCCCCACCTCTAGGGCATCAAGTCTCTGCAGGCTTAGGTGCATCCTCTTGCACTGAGGCCAGACAAGGCAGTTCTTTGCTACATATGTGTCAGAGGACTCAGACCAGCTCATGTATGCTCTTTGGTTAGTGACTTAGGTTCAGGGAGCTCCCTGGTGTCCAGGTTAGTTGACTCTGTTGGTCTTCCTGTGGGGTTGCCTTCCCCTTCAGTTCCTTCAATCCTTTCTTACATGAGACAGCTAACAATACAGGTTGATAAGAAGAAATACATAAAAGAGAACTCACCAAGAAAAGGCATATTACAAGAACAAGTGAATGACAAAATAATTCTGTGACAAGAGAATACCTGAGAGAATACATTGGAATAGGGGTTTCTGTTTCTTTGTTGATTGTTTATTTTTAATTAAAAATGGAATTTGACTCAAGCTATAAGACAAACAGTATAGCAATAGCCCATGTGGGCAGAGATTATTATGTTCATTTAAACGTTCTAATCTATAGTCAAAGGAGTTGCATTTCAGTCTGATAAAGGTGAGAAGGGTACAGAAATAGTGATCAATACATCTTTAGAGTAGGAAATAGTACCACAGTATTTTGTTGTAGATATTCAAACAAATGGCAACTTATCAAAATGCATGCTGGAGAGAAAAGGTTGAAACATTTCAGCAAGAGGAGCTTGGGAAAGTCCTTTTCCAATGTTGTTTTGATCTCAGTCTTCCTGGCACACTCTGGACTATTAGTTCTACCTGCCTGCCTTATTGCAAGTATCATCGTAGTAGGCTTCTAGCATGGGGACATACTGGGTTCTAATCCATTCTTGTAATAAGGCTCTAAGATCCCTATTACTTTCTCCCAAGCACCTACCTGCCGATGTCACTTATTTGATTAGGTCATGTCAATAAAGCAATATTTTTCCATGAATTCCATTCTCACTAATAATTCGAATAATTCCAGTGTGTGTGTGTGTGTGTGTGTGTGTGTGTGTATGTGTATACTGCTGAGTCAATTTGGTGTTGCATACATATATAATGCAGATATATTTATTATTGTTCCATATATATGTATGTATACACACACATGCACACACACACACACACACACACACACACACACACTCACACGCACACTCACATCTCAAACCTGATCTCTTGAGATCAGATAATCTATAAGGAGGCTCATCCCTGGAGAATATTGATCCTTCCTTTCTCAGCAGCCATTAATTGTCTATAGTGTGGGGTTCTGTGAAATTTCCCACCTGTTTTGACCTATCAAGTGGTGTCATTATGCAGGTCTGCTTTACCCAAACACACTGTTGATATTCCATAAGAACAGTATCCTTGACAAGTTTGAAGACATTATCTAGCAACAGCTGTTCTGCTCATCTGACTCTTAAAGTTTTCAACTTCCTCCTCTGCCCTGTTCCTATCCTGAGCCTCAGATGAATGAGTTATTTGGTATATATATCAATCAGGGTTGAGAACCCCATGATAAGTTGTCTTCTGCATTTTCACCAGCTGTGGATTTTGAAATCATCTCTGTCTACTGCCAAAAGTAGTTTGCTTACAAACATGTGAGAACTACACTTATCTGTAGGTATCAGGCTACATATTCAGAATGAAATGAGATTCTTTACTTGTTTAGCAAAATGGTATTAGCAGTTTATCCTCTGGTATTCATAACCTCATGCATATTTGGCTAAGTTTACAGTCCCAGGCATGAATTCCCAGTATTGCATGGGCCTTAAATCCAACTAGAGAGCTGTTGGTTACCACCAAGATATTAGTGCCACTGTTGCACTCTTTGGATATCTTGCTGGACTGTCATTTTCTGGTCCATATGCTTTATAGACTATTAGTCCTAGTCATTGCTTTTCTCCTTTAATAGCTTGTATTGGATCCTCCAATGCTATCAGAGTTTGTCTTCAGGGAGGAAGTGTCTATGTAAATTCCTGCTCAATTTTTCCAAGTGCTATGTCTGAAGCTTTTGGTACCTTCAGCACTTAGGTCTTATTTTCAAATTCTGGAAGCAAACAAGGACAATAGCAATGGCCTTCATTTTTTAAGTCTCTTGAAATGTCCACACCAAACTGAAGAAGGCACATTTCTGAGGCTTAGCCATGTGGATTTTAAGATATTTTTATAGTCAAATATATTTAGAAAACATTGGCTTAAAAGGTATACATATTTGTAAGAACATTCTAGGATCACAAAGTGCTGGAATCTTCAAAGACTATTGATAAATGGGATCAACAGAAAAGCATGCACAGACTCTGAAACTCTAAATGGGGTGCTGACACAAAGTGGAGACAAAAATCCCTTCATTTGTATGACACCTCTTCAGTCTGACCAGTGTCAGGGAAGGTTCTTCCTTATGTCCCATTTTCTTATATCTGGGCTTCGAACAGTGACCGGGGGTAAAATCTCTCCTATTGAATATATATGTTTGTTTCTTGCCAGAGACATATGTGATTTGTGTTGCCAGAGACATATGTGATTTGTGTTCCTTCAAAATGTACTTACTTCATCAACATAAATCTTGGTGCTAAATTATTCTAGAACATCCACATTTTTGATGTTCTCTTCAGATATTGTTTGATTTCAAGTAACATTCCTTCACTGTGTCTTTGAAGGTATTTTCTAAATTTAATTGTGGATTGAATTTTTATTTCCTAGCCTTGATATCAACTATGTCATTATCTATGGTGACCAAGGAACACTGCTCTTAATATACTATTTTTATGATTTATTATTGAAGATGACAGGCATGTCTGGCAGTCCTCGATTGAATGCTGCAATCAGTGAACAGGATTTAGATGCAATTAATAAATATACTGTATTAAAACTAAAAATTATTTTTAACATTTAAATTAACCTGTAAATATACAAGTGTTATTATAGAATCTTCCTAAACTGCTTTTTTAAAATTAATGCTCTTTCCTCACTTCCATCCTCTGTCCCTGTTCTTTCTCCTCTCCCTGGAAGCTCCCAATCTACTTTCAAGTCATACCTATTCTGTTACTGTCTTTTTTCTCTCCCCAACCTCAAGAATTCTTCCCCTTCATCATTTCCTTTATAGTTTCAGGAAATATGTTATAGCATATGAATACAAATGAAAACTTATATCCCAGGACTTGAATATGAGAGAAAACATGTGCCTGCCTTTTAGAGTCTGAGTTATTTCATTTAATATTTCCCATCCCAAGTTCGTTCCTCACACGGGGCATCCTGCACTGTTTGAGCCAGGCGTGGTGGCGCACGCTTGTAATCCCAGCACTTGGGAGGCAGAGGCTGGCGGATTTCTGAGTTCGAGACAAGCCTGGTCTACAGAGTGAGTTCCAGGACAGCCAGGACTACACAGAGAAACCCTGTCTCGAAAAACAAACAAACAAAAAAAACAAAAACAAAAAACAAAAAAATATTTCCCATCCCATCCATTTTCTGCAAACATCATTACACTATTTTTCTTTATAGATGAATAAAATTCTGTTTCCATATGTTCCATATTTTCTTTATCTATTCATCTGTTGATGAGCAATTAGCTGCTTCCCCCTCCTAGCTATTGTGAGTGTGTATGTGCAAGCCTCCCTGTAGCAAGCCTTTGCATTGTGGGGTATATGCAGAGCAGTGATATTGTTGGGTCATGAGCTAATTGCTGTTTAAGGTTTTTTTTTCCCCCCAGAAAATTCAGTACTGACTTCAAAAATGGTGACATCTGTTCACAAACCCACCAGGCTGATCTTAACACTTTGTTCAGCTTGAATAAATGTTAGATAGGCTCCTGATCTGTCTTAACACAGCCACTATACAGGCAGATGTCTAAGCCACACAAGTTCTTTATTTCTCTAGAGCATTAACTTTAAAAACACTTATTATAATTCCTGCCTCTGCCCCTTTGAAATTTAAATCTTTAAAAAAGCTCTTTGCCACTTTTGTGACTCATGTCTGATATTCTCAGAACCTGGGAGCCATTCCTTTGAAATGTTCTCATCAAAGAGCACAGCATCCTTCACCCCAGTCTGAGTGGGAACAGGTGCATAGTTTTCCTTGCTCCAAGTTGTAAAGCTGTATCCTGATAACACATGGGTAAGACCAGGACCCATGGTCCTTCTCCTGCTTCTTTTCAGTAGAGTTCTATTCATACTGCACTCTGGATTTTCTTGTTCACTGCAGTAGACCTGGACAAAGTCCTTTTTACATTCATTGTCTTTAATTTCTTCTCTGTAAGTTTTCCATCAATAGCCATCATTTCATTTCTATTTTCTGTATTACTATATTAAGAATTATCAAATCTTTCTAGCATACCACTGAATGACTATTTTACATTATTACTTTTATTGTTTTCAATATTGTTAAATGTTCCAAATAATCATTTCTATGACTTTTTTGAGTGTGTATATGTGCTAGTGTGTCTGTAAACAGGTGGATGGATGCACATGTATGTGGTATCTGTCTGTGTTCAGGCTCCAGAGTTCTTCTGCCTTTCTTCCCTTTCAGAACTTTAAGACTATAAGAGTGGGTCACTACACTGAGAGATGGGTGCTAGATTGAATTCAGGTCCTTTGGCTTCCACAGCATCCACTGTATCAAGTAAGCCATCTCCTTAACCATACATCTTCTCTTTCATTTTTCTAATTTTCCTGAAAAGGTAAATCAATCATTTTTATTAAATATCAGAAAGCAATACCAATTTATTTTGTAGAAGTTTCCCTTCTTTCTTGTGTGTATGTACAGATGGGCATTTGCATCAATTTAATACCATAGTTGTTATTAGTTGCTATTTCACTGTAGACAGTCCATTTGAGTCTATAGGCATTCTCAAATACTATATAGAGGTATCCTTGGATTTTCTTTTCATTGTGCTTCTACTTCTATATTTTAAATGTTATGATTAAGTTTTGCGCATCATTTTACCCTTTGCTGGTTGTATCATTTAGCTCTTTAGAAGGGTGTGCCCTGAGAGGTGGAGGACACACATGTATACTTGTTACTTATGTACTGTTGATATAAAACTTCATTACCAAGAAACCCAAAGAACAGCTTATTTTTTATTATGTTTCCAGAATAAATGTCTATAAGGCTAGGTAGTAGGGCAACAAGTCTTAGACACAACAGTAAGCTTAGGAACCTGAGAGCTCATATCTTAAATGAAGCAGAGAACACTAACTAGAAGAGGTACTGAGTAGCTAAACAATTAGGGCTTACCTCCAATGACACACTTCTTTCAACAAGACAAACTTCCCAAACCTCACTAACTAGGACCACCAACTGGAAATTGAGGGTTCAAATGTCCAAGATTGTTTAGGATACTTTTCATCTAAACTACTTTGGGCAGTAAAGCAGAAGACTTCCTGCCAATTTCTGCTGTAATTTTTTATGCATTCCAACTCCCATAGTATGCTTGATCAAATAGTGGTATGTCAGGATGGGTCTTCCATTGCCAGGCTTACAGCAATCAATACTAACCTTAGGAAAAGTTTTTGCACAACATGAATATCTGTGACTTAGAGAACTGTGTCATTGCATTTATAAATCCAGAATTTCCTTGTTGATCCAAATGCTTCACGGGTGATTCCCTTGCCTCTTCTGTGACCCAGTTCCTTAAAACTATGATTATTGGATACAGCCACAATCTCTTGCTCAGCCTCGTTCCTTTCTGTTTTGTAAAATGAGAATAAATCAACAGACCATTTCCTATTGTTGATACTATAGAATAATCTCTAGAATGTATCTTTTAGAAGCCTTTTCTATATTTAATATTAATAATAGTTTTACTTTATTGTACAGTTCTTTACCAAGGTATATAAATTAAACTGTATATTGGATACCTTTCTAGGGTTCAAATATTGCTTTTGCACTATGCTTTAATGTCAATTTATATGTGCTTTACATCCTATTTGTTTGTGTTGTCCTTTTAAAGAATTTGACAGATTAGTGCATTGTATACTTTGCCAAGTTCCTTGGAAGTCTTTCCCAATTTGCATTGAAATCACATTCAAATTGTCTTTGTGCAACAAATAAAACATTTGATCAATTCATTGGAGACAAGATTAGCACCCATTTGCCTAATCTTGCTACTAATTTGACAGGTTAGAATCCTAACTGGTCTCTCTGCTGCAGATCTTGTTTTCTTTATTAGCTTATTTTCAACAGAGCATCCAGAAGCATTCTGTTAAAATTAAAGTTAGATCATGTCATTTCTCTCCTCAAAACCTTTTAGTAGCATCCATTTTGCACAGACCAAAAAAAAAAAAAAAAAGAAAAGAAAAAAGAAAATCTGAAGTTCATATTTTAAATAGCAATGAAATGAACTTCATGGTCTTCTTTTTCTTCTCTAACATAATCACTTACCATTTTTTCTAACCCATAGCAGCTGAGCCTTCCTGACTCAGAGTTTTCATTCACAGCGATGAACATTCTTCTGGAGTTCCTTTCAGCTAGCCCACTGAGGTAAAGAATCCCTCAAACTCAGAAGACTTTCTTGATCATCCCATCCAAACAGTTGGCATTCCATCACAAGACAAGATGCTTAAATTCCATCAACACTTATCACCAGTAATAATCTATTTTATTCATTTGCCTTACTTATTATCTTTTCCATGCAACTATAAATAAATATACAGAGAAGGCCTTTTGTGCTTTGCTCTTTTCTGCATCTCCACAGCATACACTCATCTGGGTGTTATGGCCTAAATATTTGAGTTAGTCTCAAGTTCACAGGGTGACATCCTAACCCTCAGGGTCACAGTATTATTGGGTAAGGCCTTTAGGAAGTTACAAATTAAATCTTGGAAATGTATAATTTACAATGGAGTTAGTGCTAGCTTAAGATGAGTAGACACCAGGACTTCTTTTCACTTGCTTCATAAGGACATAGTGAAAAGGCAGAGTCTGGAAGAAAACAAGAGAGAGTGAGTGAGAGAGAGAGAGAGAGAGAGAGAGAGAGAGAATATTACTCCAAAATGTATGCATACTACCACTGTGATCTTAAGATTTTCTACATAGAGAAATATTGGAAAATAAATGTTTGTTGTTTAATTCACTCAGTTTATGGTATTTTAATATAGTTGGTAAGTAAATTGGCTCATGGTAGGGAATAAATAGTTGATCCATATACATCTATACATAAGTAAAAACATAAGATGAAAATAAAATGACCCTAAGACTTTGGTCTGGACAGCCTCTTAAGACAGAGGGTTTAGCTGTCCAAGATAAGTAAGATTTCCCATGTCATCCAATCTATTTTGAAAAAATGAAAACAATGATTTGAATTAAAAGTGATGCCATTCAACCCAACATTTATTTTTAAAATTGTAGCATATTAATTGTGCGTTCTGGAGCCAGAATTTTTAGACTGAATTCTTAGCTTCAAGAAATCCAAGTATCCATAGCATGTCTTGTAGTTGCTTGTATGTAACTCTGTAAGATGTTTATAATAATAAAAATGCCTGCCTTAAACAACTAAGAATTGAATAAGTTTATAAGTTAGCACATTTATATTAATTTTTGATATGTATCTGTTGCTCAATATTAGAAGCTCTGAAGCATTTGGAATCATTTAGTACACACACACACACACACACACACACACACACACGCTGTATGTACCTGAAAGCAAACTATCCTGGTGTTTTATTTCCTTTTCCGATAAAAGAAAACTGACATATAACATCGATGCCACGGTTTATCTTTTAAGTTTAAAGAATGAGCAATTCATTTTAAGTTCCAATAATAAACACCATCAATTATTTTGATGCTTCCAAAACTCTCAAAGGCTATAACTATTTTGAGATGAATTAACCAAACCAAAAACCTTTGCAGAGAACTTTGTAGAGGGTGAAGGTATTGTGCCTACTTTATTGTGCCTATTCTTTGTTAAAATCATGCAATTGGAGCATTAGAGTGTGAAAGATGTAGGATTTCTTGTAATTCACCTTCAGCCTTTTCTAATGAGCAAACTAAAATCCTTAGAAAAATTTCCAAGTGTGTCCTCAGTATGATATAGAATTCTTTGACCTTACTTTTCCTACTATATCAAGAATTAACTCAAAGTGACTCACTTTCTACTAGCTTGGAAAAAAATTATCATATCTTTTCAACATAAGTAGGTCATTAAAATTCAATGTATGTGACAATACTCAAATGCTAGAGAGATCTCAAAAATCACTGTGTAAGTTGTCAAGTGACAGAACACACGTGCTTTACACAAACTCCCACATATTTCTGCATAAATATTGTCACATTTAACTCATCATAAGGACAGCTCACCACTTTTAAAAATTAAAAATTTGCCCCTAGATATAGAACAAAATCTGAAATAAAATTGTACGATGGTATTTTTGTGGTTGAAATGATAGTCTGAATAGCATATGATTACCACATTATAGGCATTTCATAACTGAAAACCACTCCTTTTTTAATTTTTATTTTCTATATTCTATGTTTACATTCCAAAGGCTTTCCCTTTTCCCAGTCCCCCCCACCATACTCCTTAAAGCTGATTTTTCTTTATGTAATTGTTAAGAATTTAACATTATGGTATCTCTGTGTTTATGAAATTAATTGCCTGAAGACACAGTATATTATTTTGGAAAGAGGTTGTATCTTAGAAGACTAAAGTTTTGTAATAATCATTTAATTCTAATACTGATGGAGAACTATCCCCAAGTGACACAATTAAGGTTGCAAAAACTCTTCTGTACTTAACTATAGAAGAACTATGAATTTCTACCTGTTTGCATAATTTTAGGTGCTTGCATGCTCATGTCTTGAGGCAACACACTACTCCTGTTAAGGAAATTGCTCTTACCCTTGTGAATGTTGGACAAGGATATCTTTCATGGGAAAGCTTGTCTCTTTATATTAGAATGCTGTAATGCTAAATATTGCATAGCAGCCATTAGGTTATTTTAAGATGGTAGTTTAAGTATTCATAATCTTATAAGAAATATTAGGACTCGGGATGGATGATTTTCAGAGTCAGATTTAATTAATTAATCAATCAATTAATTAATTTTAAAATTAGTAAGATCAAAATTTTCTTACTGTGCTCCAATATTTATATTCAGGAATATCACCATAAGAAATAATCAGTGTCAGATATATATGAAGTATTGAAAAACATAGACATTTAAGAGTGGATATGTTTTATATTTAGTAATAGCACTTATGACAGTTGGTTGATTTTTTAAAACGTTACATTTTACAGCAAGTAGGTACAGGTGTATTTTATATTTAGTAATACAATTTATACACGAACTTTGATTGAATTGCAGTTTCCACTCATCAGCTTCTTTCTAGATGAGCTAAGTGCATTGGGCCCATAGAGCTATTAGCTTTCATTGTAGGAGAGACAGAGATCAGTCCCTTCAGAATAGTGAATTAGCCTTGTAGCTGAGCTTTCTCCTGGTTCCTCTGCACAATGAGACTCTTTTAACCAAGCTTTTTACTAATGCAACCAGAGAATAAAATGGCAGTCGGAAGAAAAATGAAATCTACTGAAATACAATGATTGAGTGGGTGTGGCTTCACCTTCTCATAGTGTGCTGATCTGACACGATTAATCCCCAGTGCTAAAGGGGGCCCTTCAGACATGCACAGTGATATCTCTAAGTATTGAAGTATGATAGCTCTAAAATAGAAGTAAAGCTAGTATTCTTTTAAAAAGACTAAATACTTTATGTAGAAAATATTTAATATTGGACATATATCTATAACTCAGAATAAAATATTTTCCCTCTTCAAAATTTTAAAAATACTTTATGCTCAATAATTATCTTATACCACATTTTGTTACTTTAAATGATTTTTTAAACCAACAACTTAAAAAAATATGTGGTACACCTTATCACATTAGGTTGAAAGTTAAGAAATGGTGAAGAGTTCAAATGATTTCTCACCTGGATATGTTAAAACTTTAAAGTTTATCATTTGATTGTAGTTACTGTTACAGCCATTTCAGCATCAGAGAGGAAGAAACTACAAGCAGAGAGGCAAAGTAGCAGTATTGTATCCAAGTACATCAGCACCAGGGATGTCATCCAAGATTCAAGTTCAGGAGACTAGCTCTGGGAACTCCTCTGGACAATCTGTAAAGAGACAGAGGGGCCTTCCTAGCTTCTTCTGCCAGACAACAGCGCACTTATCTGGGGATTATGCTACCTGGAGTTCATTATTACAAATATGGACGAACTTCACTTATTCCTGATATCATCCATCAGTATCAACACTCTTTTCTTATGTATATTAGACTGAAAAAGTAGTGGCTGCCATTAGGATTGTAGCTGAAATGCGGAACAAAGATATAGAGGAAGTAGAAAATGAAGAGAGTATATTGATTTCTTACCTAGGGGTTTTCCAACCTTAAAAGAGCTAAGCAGATAAGATGGGGATTGCAGAACTCAGTCTTAAAATCAAGGCTTTTAATTCCCAGTAAGCAAAACCTCTCTCCCTTTATACGCTGTTCTGCTGTTGAAGCTTCCTATCTGTGGGGTCATATTTATTATCCTTAATTTAATATTTTTCTTGTGAGACTGGATGTAAGCAAATGATGACTAACTGGCTTTGGTCTCTGGGAAGTAGAGTAACAGAGTCCTTAGCTCTAAAATTTCAGCTGTGAAAATAAAAGGAAGCTCATAAAACCTGACTGTGTGTTTATAGTTAACTAAGAAAGGAAATTGCCCTAATTTGACAAATAAGAAAACATGGTCTATGTCTTCAGTATGTACATGTGGAAACAGATCACAGACAAATCCTATCACCCAAGCTCTTGGAAGCTGTTCAGCTCTATTATTTACATTGTTTTCCTTTAATTCTTTTGTTTATTTTGATTTTCTTGTCCATTCCCACTTGGAGTAAAGCAAAACAAAATCAACTAAATTGCTATCAAGTATTTTGAATATTGTTGTAAAGATGGCCTTGAAGAGGGTTAGAGTATAGTTACATGTTAGTTTTGGAAAGTAAAACAGAGTTCAAGACTCAAAAGCATTTACTCCATTAGACATATTGTATCATGGAAAATGGAAAGACTTTTAAGTATTGCAATGATCTGGGAACTGATACCTGAAGTCATATCATTGATGTAGAATTACTTTTCATATTCTAATAAAGAAATTATGCATGTTCAGGAGTGAACATTAAACAAAATAATAGGTTTTTTTGGTTGTTTTTTGATTTTTGTTTTTGTTTTTTTTTTTTTTGGTTAGGAATAAGACTTATACCCACCATTTCAAGACTTTGGGTTCAATCCTGGCACCAGCAAAATAAAATTCTTCCTGTGTACAGTTATTAAACAATAAAAATTCAAACACACACATACAGGTGTGCAAACATACACATACACACTCACACAAGTATGTCCATATGCATTAATCAGAACTATTTTCAAATAGTAAATTTCCATTACTGAAACGTATTCACCTTACATTTAAAGGTAGGAGTAAGGTCTCTGTAATCAATATTTTCTTTAATTCTTTTTTTAAGTGAAAATAGTCTTCTCATATACAATAAATATATCCTGACCACATTTTCCCACCCTCCACTCCTCCCAGGCACCCCTTAACTCTTGTCTCTTTGATCCACTCAGTCTCCATTTTCTCTTCAGAACATAGCAGGCTCCCAAGAGACAATGGTTAAGCAGGACAAAACAAGATAAGGCAAAAGCCCTCATATGGAGGCTGGACAAGGCAACCCAATTTCTTAAGTTACTAGAGTATAGTCAAGTGTATGTGAGGAATACATGAAAAGCTGGAGTGTAAGACCTTGTAGAAACTCGTGTTTGCTGGTCTATCTAACGTCTTACTGCTTTAAACATTATAAAATGGCATTCCCTCTCAAAAGAATTTCACATAGAATCCATGTCTTCCTCATGCTTAAAACTCTTCTAGCTCTAGATGAAGGTTCAAATGCCTTTACACCACAATAGCTTATATAACCTCCGTGTTGCCCATTTTCTTACCTCCTCTCTTCTACTATCATATACTCACACTTTCCTCATCCTTCAGAAAACACCCAGCTCTTTAAAAGGTCCTGGCTTTGTATCCTTGCTTTTGTGCATATCTTCTGCAAATAAAATAATGTCCTGCTTAGGATGAGTAGTATTTCATAATGAATAAATATCTCACCCAATTGATATTGTGCTGTCCTGGTCTAATCTATGTCTGTATATCACACTAATTCCATTTTCAGACTACCTATATACTGATCTCTGATTTATTATCCATTAAACAACAAATTGCATATTCTTTATAAGATTGTTTTACAATCAGATAGAACTGATCCTTATAGTCTCAGAAGATTTCTTTCTCTTCTCTGGTCTTTCATTTTAATGCTAAATTTGTAGTTTTTACTACTTCATTGGAATCTTTTCTATGATTATCCAAGCTTCAATTTGTAGTCTAGCTTATGTTGCAGTGATAAAATTCCAAGACAAAAGCAACTTGGAGACGAGACAGTTTATTCTATTTTACAGGTTTCAGTTAATCAAGGAACTCAAAGCAGGAACCTGGAATAAGGAACTGAAGCAGAGAACATAGAGAAATGGTGCTGACTAGATTGCTCTCTATGACTTGCATAGCTTGATCTCTTATCAAGTAATCCAGGACTTCCTTCCCAGGACTGGCAATGCCCTCGGTGGGATTAGCTCTTCCATATTAACAATTAATCACTTACGAATGAGGGTGCCCTTGCATTTGGAGCATAGATGTTCAGAATTGAGAGTTCTTCTTGGTAGATATTTCCATGATGAGTACGAAGTGTCCTTCCATGTCTTTTTTGATGACTTTTGGTTGAAAGTCAATTTTATCTACCCCTCCTAGGGATCCATCCCATATACAGTTACAAAACCCAGTCACTATTATCAATGCCCACAAGTGCTTGCTGACCAGAGCTGGATATAGCAGTCACCTGGGAGGCTCTGCTAGTGCATGAGATATACAGCAGGGTTCACTCTCAGCCAGGCATTGAACTGAGCACAGTGTCCCCAATGGAGGAGCTAGAGAAAGGACCGAAGGAGCTGAAGGGATTTGTAGCACCATAGGAAGAACAACAATATGAACTACACAGTACTTCCAGAGCTCCCAGGGACAAAACTATCAACCAGAGTACACATAGGCAGCAGAGGATGCCCTTGTTAGACACCAAAGGGAGTAGAGGTCCTTGGTCCTGGAAAGGCTCAATGCTGCAGTTTAGAAGAATACCAGGAGAGGGAAGCAAGAGACGTTTGATTGGGGAACAGGGGAAGGGGAGAGGGCTTATGAGATGTTTTTTTTTTGGGGGGGGGAGGGAACCAGGAAAGGGGACAGCATTTGAAATGTAAATAAAGAATATAGCTAATTTAAAAAAAATCCAAAACCAAAAACAATTAATCAAGATAATGTCATACTGTCGTGCCCACAAACCAATCAAATGCATGCAGTTCTTCACCTGAGGTTCCTTCTCAAGCAACTATAGATTTTTATCAGCATTGACAAAAACTAAACCTTTTTTTTATTATAGTCAATTGTATCTCATTATTGCTCATCTCTAAAGCAAACTGCATAGAGCTTCCAGTAAGTGACTTAATTTTACAACAAATAACATGATAGTAACATTATTTTTAAGGAAAAAATTAGAAGAGCCATATTGCTTTTGAGTATGATATTCAAAATATCCGGGATGTGTATGCCAAGAAGTACTCCTGGGCTTATCTGGGGTTATCTATAGAGCAATGGGACTATGGATGTTTGTTTCTTAGTTTGTTCTGCTTGGTTATATTGAGTTTGCAAATTATTTATAACACTGTAATATGAAATGATATAAATATTGAGACTGACTTTCTCTAAGGACTCATTCTTTCCATGATTCAGTTGCATTTAATATAGCCGATCACTTCTTGCTGGAAATACTTCTTTCTTGGCTTTCATGTTAAAATGTCTCCAGATTTTGCTTGTGACTCTTTGTAATCTGTTCTTGCCTTACTCATTTTTTTCTATTTCTGGGCCAGTAGTGTTAGCTCCATGTTCCTAGGTTCATGACTCCTTCAGCATCTTTTCCTCTAGAGATGGCATGGTGTTCCATGATGTTATTTATAATTTATCATCTGAATGATATAATTCCAGAGTGTTCAAGTTGGTTCTGGTTCTGAGATTCCCATGTCTAACCATCTGTTTTCTATTTGCATAGCTCCCAGTTATCTCAGACTTAAGGTGCACAAATGTGTATTCACCCTCTGCCTTTCACTCAAAACAAGCTAGAAACCTCACAGCTCTTCTTCAGTTCTAGCCCCCTTCACACATGCATACTTCATGCGCTAGCACTGTGGGTTCTATAATGTGTGGTGGTTAGAAGGAAAATGGTTCCCTTAGGCTCACAGGGACTAACACTATAGAGAGGTTTGATCTTTTGGAGGAAGTGTGTCAAGGCAAGCCCAGTCTCTCTCTCTCTCTCTCTCTCTCTCTCTCTCTCTCTCTCTCTCTCTCTCTCTCTCTCTCTCTCTCTCTCTCTCTCTCTCTCTCTTTCTCCCTCCTGACTGGTAATCCAGATAAAGAACTCTTGGCCCTTTCTCCAGCACCATGTCTACCTGCATCATGCCATGCTTCCCGCCAAAAATAGAATGGACTAAAATTCTGAAATATAAGCCAACTCCAATGAAATGTTTGTCTTTATAAAATATCATGGTCATGATGTCTCTTCATAACAATAAAATCCTAACTAAAACAAAGTTGGTACTAGGGAGTGGGGTATTACTGTGGTGGGCCTGACCATGTGTTTGTTTAGAGGAATGTAGATTTGGGGGGCATTTAAATTAGGAGAGCAGCTGAATGCTTTAATTGAGGCTTAATGAACCACCCTAATAGAATAACAGGAGAAAGGAGTACTTAGAGTTATTTTTACTATAGCAACACAGTTTAAGGGATTTGAGAGGCCAGGCAGTGGTGGCACACACCTTTAATCCCAGCACTTGGGAGGCAGAGGCAGGTGGATTTCTGAGTTTGGGGCCAGCCTGGTCTTCAGAGTGACAGGACAGCCAGGGCTATACAGAGAAACCCTGTCTCTAAAAAACCAAAAAACAAACAAAACAAAACAAAACAAACAAACAAAATGAAACAAAACACCAAAACAACAACAACAAAATACTAGGCAAGGAGGTTGGTGAACTGAGGCCTACCTGGACTCCACAAAGACAGCCTGAATATAGACTAAAACCCTTTCTAAAAAAAAAAGATCAATAAAAAGAGATTTGAGAGGAAAAATATATTAGTAGATGGCCTAGAGACAGTTCTTGTGATATTTTTGGCATACAATGAGTCTGCTTTCTACCTTTGTCCAAAAAGAAATTTGCCTGAAGGTAAGTTGAATTATGGATTGGCAGCTTTGGCAGAGGAGATTTCGAAACTGTCTAGTACTGATCATGTCATGTGGGTATGAGTGGCCCTGCTTTTGCAGATCTATCATGAAAAGGAGCAAGCAGAACAAGAAAAAATACAAAATGTATATGTTGGAAGTATGTGAATTGCTGTTTGACTTTGGTATTATAGGGGATTACAGATAAGAGATTGCTCGTAGTCTCAGAAGAGACTTTGGACATTTAAACAGGGTTGAGACTAATACACTATGGAGACTTTTGAAGGTGGACTGAAAGCATTCTATTTTTTTTCATTCTGATATTGCTATAAGCCTATGGGTACCAGGGAGTGGAATGTGGTAGTTTGATTAAAAATGGGCACCATTGGCTCATGGAGTGTGACACTATTAGGAGGTATGGCCTTGTTGGAAAAGATATGTCACTAAGGGTGGCCTTTGAGGTTTCAGAAATTCCCACATGTGCACTACCTACCTTCCACGTGTGCACTACCTCCCTCCCACGTGTGCACTACCTGCTTCCCATGTGTGCACTACCTGCTTCCCATGTGTGTACTACCTGCTTCCCATGTGTGTACTACCTGCTTCCCATGTGTGCACTACCTGCTTTCCATGTGTGCACTACCTGCTTCCCATGTGTGTACTATCTGCTTCCCATGTGTGCACTACCTGCTTCCCATGTGTGTACTACCTGCTTCCCATGTGTGTACTACCTGCTTCCCATGTGTGCACTACCTGCTTCCCATGTGTGTACGACCTGCTTCCCACGTGTGCACTACCTGCTTCCCATGTGTGTACTATCTGTATACTACCATGCTTCCCACCCTGATGAAGGGCTAAACCTCGGAAACTATAAACCAGCCATTCCTCTCCTTTGTGAGAGTTGCTTTGGTCATTGTGTTTCTTCACAGAAATAGAACTCTAACTAAGAAACCCTGTAGTGTCTCTCAAGACAATCAACTTTCTATCTTCAGGATTAATCACGTTCACAGAAAGTCACAAACATCCCAATTACATTATAATCATAGTCTTTAAATCTCCTAAACTTATTCATGGTTGGATATTACTGTAACTGTTATGTCTTTATTAAAACTAAGTCTTATTATTCTGTTCAACATGTAGCACATACTGTAAACTTGTTGGTGTCTTGAGCTCTGATTGCAGGCTGTGTTACAGAGGATCTCCTGTTCTGGCTGTAAATAGGAAGAGTAGAGTGAGTGGAAAAGGAAGAAATCAGATCAACATTTGTCCTTATTTCTAACAACTTCAACTCAGTGTTTCTCATGGACCAAAATAGCTATTCTAATTTCATCTAACTGTTAAAAAAAATCAAACACATCCCTCCCTTGCCCAGATGTTCCAGCGCCAGAATGTATATTATCTTACTGAATCTTTACAGTAACTATTAGGGAGAAAACATTATTACATCTTCCAGATAATGGATTCATGTACACAAAGTAGAAGACTACGGCATCAACCACTGCCTTTCAGTCCACTGGCAACGGTCTCCTACTCTCCTCTCCTTTCCCCTCATTTTTGTGCTATCACCAATATGCTGATAATCCCTCGCTTAATGTATCTTAGACTCATAAGCACTATTCTAGTCTCACTGCTAATAGCGTTTTCTCATTTGATTTTGTTTTCCAATTGTGTGTATTCAGTGACCACTGATCTATGACATGAGATCAGAAATCTCGTTCATGGTTTGTGAGATCAGAAATATCATTCATAGGTAGAATTGGGACTGCTAGGTATCATTAGCCTTTAGTGTTTGTATTTATGCAGAGGCAGGTGCCTTGACTCAGGTCGTGGCTTGAAACATAATTTATTAAAATTTTGACGGTAAAGGGAGCATAGAAGTGATTTGACTTACTTTGATAGTAAAGAACAAAAGACAAATGAAGTTAAAATGTTTTACCTGCTTAGGTTGCAAGAGCTAAGGCCCTGATCTGACCCCAATAACTCAAAGCCCGATCCTTATCCTAACATTCATTTCTCTTATGCTTTATTACCAGTTTCTTTTATTTAAGAAAATGATTCATCATGCTTTCTTTTAAAATGCAAACTTGTCGTGTTAGTTTTCAATGTATTTAAATGGTAGAAAATCCAGTCCAAGTGGCTTATTTAAATCCATCATAGGATTTAAATGTTTATATATGAGGAAAAAAACAATAACTGACAGAGTCTATCCAAGATGCCAGGGCCAAACTAATGATATTCATTAAAAATAAGGAAATAAAAAAAGACTCAGGAAGAGATTTCAAATGGGAAGGATCTGTCTATGGCTGCTCTTCTAACCGAATCAGGCACAGCAGCATTAAGGGGAACAAACAGAAGGCCAGGTCTGGAGACAGTGAGTGCTAAGTGAGTTACAGATCCTGATTGCAAGTGCAGCTCCCTGGCTGCCTCTCTGCCTGCAAAAGGAATTCTACATCTGCTCAGAGCACTATGAACTTCTGGCCCCACCTACCCTTCTATATCTCATATCCTGACACTCCTTTCCTGTTTGTCTAGATTGAGTGGTTTCAATGGTAGTTCACCAAAAACTATGGTAAGTGAGCCCAAAACATCCTAAGGTTGTAACCCCTATCTTTTTACCATTTTCACAATATATAAGAGATTGTTTTGATTATAGTCATTTCTCTTCTTTCTCTCAAGGTTTTCCTTTTGATATTGATGTGGGTTGAGTCTAATGTGAGGTTGAGTCTTTGAGGCTGTTTTTTTCCCAGGTTCCTTTCCTTGAAAAGACCTATAGAGTTTTAAGGATCCTTCGTACACTAAAGAATTAAAGGATCAATCCAAATGGGCTTGGAGTCTTAAACCCTCCTCTCCCATTAGAAATTGAAGTTGGTTTATGTTCCACAGGTATGTGGTTTGCATATCTTGCATGTGTAATTCCTATAGCCTGAGGCTAGAGAGCTATGCACTCTTTGTGTACTAATAACTAGTTCTTTTTGACAAGATCTTTTAAGAAAAGGGTGGGAATATGCCAGGAAATTAGACATGTAAAACTTAAAAGCCCTGGGGAATTACTATAACAATAAGGACAACCATGATAGGCTAGGTGGTCATGTGGTTTTAGTCACAATAATATTTTTTAAGAGGACCATTTGGGCAGACATAACCATAGGAATTGGACTATATGTATATATTTTTTCATAAAATCTCCCATTTTTAAATGCAACTTTGTATGACTTACTACTAGTTTAGGCAGAAGTCATCTTTGGTAGCCTAGTGTTTAGTCACATGGCAATTTTACCATCTGTGCTGAGTGTGGCAGAGTCCAAGTTCATAAGCAAACAAAATTAAATAAGTATGAAATTTCAGTGGGAAGATAAGTTGTAGGTATGTTTCTTTGATAGTCAAGATGATCATGATGCTGTTTCTGGAATGTTCAATAAGCCAGTTTAATCATTAAGGGCCCCATCTTCTGTTGGTGCTCTCAGGCATTAAGAAAAAATTGAGTAAAACAAGATGTGAAGAAAATAGCTTATGTTTAAAGATTTAATAGAAATAAATGTAAAATATTAGCTCAATGAACCAGATAACCTTACATTGAAAGTAGCATCTTATAATTAGACTTTCTCAAGGATGAAGGTAATAGTCACTCATTAAACAAAGTCATATTAATACAAAACTGCACAACAACAAGGACTCCTTGATAAGTAATAGCTGTTGGGCTCTTTTACTTAGGGCACCATTTTTCTATACAGTATGGCACTTGAACCTTTGGGGAAAAAAATGACCCAAGCATGAAAAAAAAAATCGTCACAGCAAAATTTACCTGGAGTATTTTACCAAATATAAAAGCATGCCAAAAATTTAGATTTGCTGAGGAGCTAGTCTGGAACAATGACTGGGTAGACTGGCAGACAAGAAGATTGATTTTTCTTTATCAGTGTGACTTGTCTGATCTAAGATGCTGACAAGATCAAGGGTAATGATGGTAACAGTGGTATTGGTGTTTTACTATCACAGCTAAATGATTCAGAAAGTTTAGCTTCTATATCAGGAAATACAACAAAGCCTGGTTGTGTGCTTTTCTAGGGATTAAGGAGTCACTTAGCATGTTATAGACATTTATGATTGTGTAGTTATTACATAGGTCATGAAGATGTTACACTTAGAGTGCTGATTGCAGACGATAATTGCATTAATCACACTTACTTTTACAAATATAATTCACTGCCCTACTCATTGAAATAAAAGGTCAGATAGTTTCCATTATAAAGCTCATTCATGCAAGAAATTATGAGGAAAAAGCACTCAAAGTAATAAGGACAAAAGCAACCATTTTCTCATCACATAAAAATAGCAAAAATTAATATTTGGTTTGTGTCCTAATTTTCCATGCATCATGTTTGGTTTTTAGTTTAGGGAACATAAAGAGTCCCGCTAATACTGCATAAGGAATTCAGTACACTTTTAAAAAAAGTGTTGTCATAGCAACATAGGCATTTTCTACATAGATATTATTTTACATGACTTATGAACATCAATTTTTCCAGTTATGTGAAATTACAGGAAGAGGGTGTTTATGCATTTGGTATTGCTAAATATTTGTTGCCTCCCATATTTTATTTCTGTATATAAAGCCAGATAAACATCATATGCGTAAGCTTTTTCAGTCTTTGGTGTTCTAGTTTTCATGCTTAAAAGAATTTTCTAGAAAGGACCTACAGTCCAAAATATTTTCATTTATGCTCCAGTGAGAAAAATAAGATAGCAAATTTTCTACCTGTATATGGAGAAGCTATTAAATCTGCTTGAGTCATATTTATATTGAATATTTTAGTTATAGAAACAGGAATTCAAACCTGCAAATAATATTTTGCTTCTTCATCATTTCTATATTCACTGTTGGAAATTCTATCAGCCAGAACTTTCAAATTATTTTAAAACTGGATATGCATGCTTTGCCTTCAGAAAAAGATGAGTTCAAAGTCTGAGGAATAATGGCAATAGAAATTTGGCCAAGTTACAAAGCACTCAGAGACCAGGTACTTCATGTTATAATAGATGTAGTATTAGCTATCTTCAATAATTATTCTGGGGATTATTGTGGGGTTTTTTGTCTTCAGTTTTTTTAAATAGGCTGGCATGAGATAGATGTTTTATAGATGATGGTAGTCTCAATATATTTTGTTGATTTTATTTTTGTTGATCTTTGTTTGTTTGCTTGTTTGTACAATGACTGCCCAGCTAGGAACATTTGATAGTCTTTTCTTTATTATAAACATTCCTTGCAATGGCATCATGTTGTTCATATGATGCTTCCAAGCATGCTTTGAAACATTCTGCACACATCCACAAGTACTCTTTCCCTGTTCCTGTTATGTGAATTCAATCACTTACTTTCAAGTTTTTCTGCAATCCCTCTGAGGAGAGAAAAGTCAATACCACCCATAATATCTCTTACACTAGAGAATTCTCTCCTCTCCTCTCCTCTCCTCTCCTCTCCTCTCCTCTCCTCTCCTCTCCTCTCCTCTCCTCTCCTCTCCTCTCCTCTCCTCTCCTTTCTTCTCCTCTCCTCCTACCTGCTATCTCCACTAGGTAAGATATTCTTTTGTGGTGGGCCTGAGATGTCACAGTCCATTTGTTTCAGTTCTGGAGTTTTCGTATATTGATAGCACAGTCGGTTAGTGGAGTCATATGACACACTGCTAATGAAAACAAAATGAAACCTAATCCACAAAATGAGGAAATGTTATAAATTGGGTAATGTGTAAAAGGTGGTTGGTAAAAATAATGCATCAAACATGCTCTTTAGGAATATAGAAGACAGACAAAGCCATGGTTTTAGTTTGGTGAAAGGATCTAGACAGATTCTTAGTAGTAGTATATAGTGAATTTAGCAAGCACTATATAAAAGATACAGCTTCAAGAATCATTACATTCTCTGAATCACAAATAACTGGCTATTTGTATATTCAAAAAGCTCAAATTTCACACATAGTTAGAATGGATATTTTCTATTAGTTTCAGTCAATCAGAAAAGGGATCCAAAGCTGGTTCATTGTCTTTCACAAGAAGCCTCCATTTCCCCTAGACAGCAATTTGTTGAGGTCAAAATATAGACAGTGGACTGCATAGGTGATGTCTGCTATGATGTATAGGTTAGGACCTGAAATGATAGAAGTTATATCTAATGCCAGTCAGAACTCAGATATCTTCTATATCTCTGCTTCACATCACTATGAAACAAAGCTCTATTCTACTCAAGAGAAGCCCAATCAATACCTTTGACTGATAGCTAATTGCAACAGAGATATTAGATTTCAAGTCTGATATTTTAGGATTCGTCTGTTACAGTAAGGAACATACAGAGTATACTGGGACATTTATTAGAAACCAATCAAGCTGAATAGCGTTAAGGCAACTAACTCTGACTGGCACTCTTTTGGCAGTGAGGAAGGAAATGACCATTCCCAATGGCAATGAGGACTTTGTGTGCCATGCAGACAGCTCAAGAGCCTCATCATGTCTAGAGCTTCCACCTTTGTGAGTGTATTTGGCTTTGCTCTGACTGTGGTCAAAGGTTCCTCCTTTGCCTATGCTTCTTTTCATCCGTCCTTACAATCATATAGACTTCAGATTGGGTGTTTTGGGGTTTTGCTGTTGCACTTTTTCTGTCTCTTAAACTTGTGTTTATATAGAAAATCTTGTATAGGTATTACTTTTAATTGCTTTCCTTTAGAAAGCTGTATGCACTCAGATTTGTTCAGGACTTTGTTGTTCAGGACTAAGACTGGATGAAAGTGAAAAATAACAGGCCTGAGGCTGGAATGTATAAAGGAAGCTCTATGTTAGAAGTAAGAGCTTTCTATGAACCCAAGACCCTTACTCAACATTCGTTAAAGGATCATCCTTCAACCAGAACAAAACAAACCCACATTAAGTGCTGCTGCTTTGCCAAATTCAATTATAATAAGTGCAGAGACAGGAGACAGACACTTTGGGACTTGAAACAAGCAGCTGGTGCCAGAACTACCATCTCCTTTCTTGGCTACCTTCAGTTTCATTAGCCTTCAGAAATCCTTTGATTCATAGGTCTCAAACCAATCTTATTATTCCCTTAAGAGTCCAGCATGAGCAACAGAAGACCAGTATTGCCAATAATTGTGTTACCCAATTAGGACATCATTTAACAGAGGCCTAAAGGTTACTCTGAATCTCAGGTGCATGTGGAGGCACACTGGAGATGCCCATCTTACCTAATGTGCACAGTGCCCTGAGGGATCTTATCGTCTGTCTGCAATTTTCCTAGTTCTGTTGAAGCATCTTGTCAAAACTCTTGTGCTCTTCGGAAAAACTAAACCAACGCTTCCCTCACTTTATCCAGAGCTGCATGCTTTTTTTTAAAAATCCATGTTTAGCCGGGTGGTAGCGTCGCACGCCTGTAATCCCAGCACTTGGGAGGCAGAGGCAGACGGATTTCTGAATTCAAGACCAGCCTGGTCTACAGAGTGAGTTCCAGGATAGCCAGGGCTACACAGAGAATCCCTGTCTCTAAAAAACAAACAAACAAAAAAAAATCCATGTTTAAAATGCTACCAATTCTAATCATATTTTCCATTGTGAAGGTAGAAAACATTGGAAGTAGGATCTCAGAAATTAGAGAATGAAGCCTCCTAAGGTGCTCCAATTTTCCATTTATCCTGCTTAGTAATATATTCCTATATCATATTTATCAAGGATTTTGTTGTTTTACTACTTTGAATACTATACCCACCACTTGGCTCCCAGTTTTGATATGCAGATTCTATTAATGGTATCAAACAAAATTCTAAGCCATGGTTAATTTATTTTGAGATTCCCTATGCTTGATCTTAAGTCAGAAATTAGAGTGTTCATAAAAAATGCTCTCCATGTGTCTATGTCCTTCCTCTTCTGGAAGTCACGTGGCAGCGAGCTGTCTGTAAGTTACTTGGGTCAATAATTTCTTTTAATCAAGGAACATCTTTAAATATGATTAGAAGAGGATTTTTCTTTCTTTCTAACAATAGGAAAATATCTGGGATACCTTTATTATTTCCTTTTTTCCCCCATCTCTTTTCATTATGTTGTTGGTTTTTCCACAGCCTTGGGAATTAAACCTCAGCCTTGAAAATGTCAGACAAGTGTTATAACACCACACTGTATCTCCAGCCCTTTCCATTGTTTGTTTTTAAATTTTGAGATAGAGTCTAGGTATGTTTACTAAGCATAACTTGAATTTACTATCTTTATGCCTCATCCTCCGAACTACCTGTACCACAGGCCTGCCTCATTCATAGTTACCTGCTCCTTCCCTCCCCAGTCTCGCTGCTGTGCCCTCCCCAGTCTCGCTGCTGTGCCCTGCATTTGATTTTCTCACTCTTACAACACTTTTCAGTGACAATTATTCTAGTTTTGTATTTAATTATAATCCTCTATTGTGTCAGGCATGGGTATGTGAACTCACTGTCATAACCAACGATCTGCCAGCTTCTAACATTAATTCTAACTCCTGAAATTCTTGCATACTACCAAGTAATCCAGACTTCCCTGGAGTCTCCATTTTCTTTAAAAAAAGGAGAGCAAGAATAAATGTTTACATAATTTATATTTATTGAGGAAAGAAAATATGGCTATATCTGTGCAAGAAGACTATATAAGGTCATTCATAATTTGCCTAATTACAGTTAAGATAAAAAATTAGTGTGAAACAACATAGTTCTAATTTGAGGATCATTCTTTCACATGGCTGGAGTCATCATTGGCTCATGTGATATGCTTCCTCAGATGCTGAACGGGGACCAGTGCCCTGAAATATTATTCTTCCTCCTGCTCACTGGCGCCTGAAGGTAATTCCCTGGAGTGTCATTATTTTGACTTAAGGTTTCTTGGTCCCTGTTAACATGCAAACAGGCCCTGGTGCCCAGGCATATTTATGTCATCCCTGTTCGCGAGAATTTTTCAGTACCTTTTCTTGCACCTGGTTTTACTATTCAGTAAATAAGACCTTGAAAAAAAAAAAAAAACATGAGAGGGCTTAGGGCCAGATTATACATCACAAAACTGTCTGCTGAATCTTAGTGTGATTCCTTTCTTCTGAAGTTTAGAATCCTCATTTTCTACTGCTTTATGATATTTTAAAAATACCTGTATGTAGCAACTTAACCCTATAGAAGGTCAATGAATTAGTGTACCTGTCGTGAGAGTTTCAGTAGGAGATGATAAGCATTTTAATATTTCCTTTAGCTGGGGAGTAACCATTAATTTCAGAAGCCAAATTATGAGGGGCATATTTCCAGTGGCATATGGCTCCTTGGAAGACTTCCTTATTTGAGAAACTGGCAGGTCTGAAGTTACCTCTGGCTAGTCACGTGGTTGGCTTTGCTGATATGCAAGCAGATGATTCTAGAAGGCTTCAGAATCCCCTCTTTGAGTCACGTCAGGTCTTTGGTGTCACTACAAGCAACAGAGTTACTTTCTTCCTCCATCAGAACCACCTAAAATTTCAGTGCACTATTTGATCGAATATTTTGCTTTCTACCTATCAGAGTCCTCCCCCACTCCATTTCCACTGAGCATCAGATATCCAAATATGCCTTAAGAGGATCAAGACAGATTGCTCAACTCAGCTGGTGGGAATTGAGCTGAAAATGACTCCCCCCTGAATTATTTTGTTCAAGGGACTAAAGAAACCTTTCTACTTTTGTCAAGTCACTTGAAGAGAAGATCTTTGCACAGCTGTGTGGCACACCAAGCCTTAGGGACTCAACCATACAATATGTTCAGTTTCTTAGTGCAAAATCCTTCTGAGAGATAAAAATGTCACAAGTATCCTGTTGACGACAGTCAGAATTACAATGACACATGGTGGTTCTCAGAGGGTAATTTGTAAGCAGGTAAATATGCCTACCTCTGGAAACAAAATGTGTCTGTTCTCATTTGTACCAAGTGTTTGTTTTCTAATTTGCTTCATAGTTAAGTACCATAATAAAGAACTAAATACTGAGAAGGGTAAAGGTCAGTCACTGTGTATATACAACAGTAGGGTTGATTTGTATACTTACAATCTATATGCATAGCTAGTTTTCCCCCATAGGAAAAATCTACTTTGTCACAGGTATGATTTCCTTTCAGTATAGTTTAAGTAGCTTTGTCATCAGTCTTAAAATGGGTCTAGTAAGTTAAATATACTCTTATAACTAGGTTTTATAATAGTAAATTTTAGAAATGAGTGGGTGTTGGTAGATAGGTAAATTTGGGGGGATTATAAGAGTGAGACTCTTGCTTAATACAAGGTATTGTGGATAAATCCTATAGCTTCACTAGACTTCGTTCTCCCTCATTTTAATGCAGAAGTATTAACCTAACAGATTTATTGGAAGTATGAAATGATATCAAAGTAAAAATCATACACTACATTTTGATGTAGTATCTAGATGCAGTTATTTAAAATATAGTCCATCTTTAGCAAATGATTTTTCTAGAATACTTAAATACTGATATCATTAGGGCTAAACAGATCTGCTTCTCAATTTCATTGTGTTCTATAAAAATGTGGCAATCAATATTGATTAAAAATAATGAGCATTTTAATTTCCCTTGATTTGTATTTGTCTATATTCTTTGATTTCCTATGAGTTTCAGATTTTATTTTCAACCATTATTGTAAACAGTACTTATACTATAGAAACATTTTAGGGATTGGGTAACTCTGAATGGTTGTAGGAACATATATACATTCATATGTATTTTGTCATTTGTGAAATGTGTTGATAATCATAATAATTATATAACCAGTTAGAAGCTTTGGAGTACCTACTCCTCAATATATTTCATAATGTAATGATGAAAGAACAATGGATAAATCAACAGCAACCACTGAATAAAAACAAAAATGAGTCATAACATATAGTTAATTTTCTGACAATATTTTCATTTCCCATTGTGTTTATACCTCTGGGTCTGAATATCAGAGCTATTTTATGTGTGTGTTTCGAAGTACTCTGATCTTGTGTGCTATATTTTTAAAACCTCTGTATAACCTACAAAAGCAACAAGCCTACTTACATCTTATTATGATATTCAAGTGGATTATTTTTATTTCAATCACTTGCTTAAATAGTGCCTCTGTGATTATAAGGCAGACTGAAAAACTCAAAACCCTTAACCCAACTATGAGCAAATGTACATAAGAGAATATTTGCTTCCATCCCTTTCACCTTCCTTTTTTCTGCCCTGAAGACTCAAGACACGCAAAGTGGGTACAAAAATGTTGGTATTGCAAGGAAACATGTTAGGAAAACATTCCCAGACCCAACACAGATCTATTGAAATGAAATTTCTGTTTTGCAACAATAACTGTAGGTGAACATTGGAATTCAAGAAGCACTAGTTTGCAAGCTCAGTTCCTCCTGTGGCTGAACAGAATGTAAAAGGGGCAAGGCAGTGCTGGTGGCTCAGTTATGAGCACTGCCTGCTCCTGCTGAAGACCTGACTTATATTCACCACCTTCATAGCAGCTCAGTCACTTTTTAATTTCACTTCCTAGGGATTCAGTGTCCTCTTCTGCCCTTTGTGCATGCTTGTACAGAAGTGATGCAGTATACTCATTCAAGCTCACAGACATAAAAAAAAACAAATAATATAGAAAGAGAGCTGTCATCATTAAAAGATATGAATCCTAAAAGGTGGAAATTATCATGATAATGACCCAAAAAAGTGGTGACTATGTAGAAAGCTTATAGCTGTATAGAGTAATACAAGTTGAACCTATAGGGTATTTGGTGACATTAACAAATTAAATAGAAATAGCAATATTATAAATGATAAAATCACTTGCCTAGTAGGTATATAAGTTCCTGGATTGTGGCACCACCCCCCAAAAAAGTGATCAAAAAGATTTGTAAAGAATAATTTTAGCCTTTGTCTTGTACTGAGAATGCCAAAGTGTTCATTAAAGTTTCTGCTGTTGAAGATATCAGTCAAAATTTTAGGTTGAGAAGGTAGAAGAATATAGAGTATGATGAAATAAGACTAGACATATTAATAGTTCTTAAAATGGGTCATAATCACATGGGGATCGTATTATGATTCTAGAGGATTTTATATATGATTGAATTATCTAATTATTAGGTTTGAAAATGAAATGAAATGATTTGCTGAAGAACTGTACATAGTCACTTGAAAATTTGGTTTAGTGAGGTTTGTTTCAAAAATCTGTACTTGGATTCATATCTTTTCTTTAACCTATCTGCAAAAAAAACCACTTTGCCCAGTACCAGTCCCAATCTATCAGTGCATGCTCTGATAAATAATATGAGAATGAACCTAGAAAAGAAAAGAAACACCATGCTTATAGACATACACATGTTATAAAAAACATAGCATTTATGTTTTTTTTTAATGTGGAAGTTATTATATTCTAGATTTGTAGCTAATATTTTCTAGATAGAAATCAGTGTACATGAAATGAATGTGTAGAGAGAAGAGTCTATGGAAGGGATAGAACATCCCTCCTTCCCTCAGTATTATATCCCACATATAACTACACAATAAAGGAAAAGTCTTTTATCCAGGTATCCATTAGTGATGCTAATATTCCTTTAAGTTAGAAAACAAAACAAACAAAACAAAACAAACAAACAAAACCACAAAGGGTATTGTCAAAGCCATTGGTTGCTCTCTACAAACTGATGAATAGTCACTGTTGCTGAAGACAATACGTCCATAGCTCATCGAACATGACGAAGTCAAGCCAGTGCCTACCTAGAGTTTCCTTCAGATACACACATGACTAGTGTTCAATGGTGCTAGAAGGAACTCTGAAGACTACTAGAGAACGGTAAATGCCAACCCAGCTCCAATATTCTTTAATCTATAATGGTGACCTGCCTGTAGGATACAGTGGTACAACAGGGGTATAAAAACTATGGGAGATGGAGACAGACACAGATGCTTACACAACCAATGGACTGAAATCTGGGGCCCCTGTTAGGAATTAGGAAAAGGCTGGAAGAAGCTGAGGAGGGTGACCCCATAGGAAGACCAGCAGTCTCATCTAACCTGGACCCCTGAGATCTCTCAGACATTGAGCCATCAACCAGGGAGTATTATGAGCTGATCAGATGCCCTCTGACACATATACAGTTGAAGACTGCGTGGTCTGGCCTCAGTGAGAGAAGAGGTACCTAACCCTCGAGAGATTTGAGGCCCCAAGGAGTGGGGAGGTCTGGCAAGATAGGGTGGGGTGAGGTGAGGGGGAGGAGATATTCTCTTGGAGACAGGAGGGAGGAGGAATAGAATGAGGAAGTGCTAGAGGGCAAACTGGGAGAGGAATAACAACTGGATTGTTAAAAAAAAAAGCTATGGGAATAGCCAACCACTCTGGCTGGATTTAAGGGCTAACGAATGAGGTAGAACTCATACCTGACACAGCTCAGGTGGTCAGCTATCAGAGATTAGATAGGCAAGGGACCTAGGGGACAGTCAAATATTACTGTTCTGCTAAAGGAACATGAGTCCTACTGATGTGTTGATGTACTCATAGATTAGTGCCTCGCTCAGGCATCATCTGAGATGATTTTTTCCTGCAGCTGATGGGAACAAATACAGATACACACAAATGGACAAAGTACAGATAGTGAGAGGCCTTGGAACATTCCGTCTTCAAAGCAGTCTCTCCATCAAATCCCTCCACTTGGTGTCCAGGGCTCTCTGCAGAAGGTGTAGTGGAAAAATTGTAAGAGCCAATGAGAATGAAAAATACCAAAGAAATAATGCTTTCTAGACATACTAGGACTGATGCACATATGAACTCACCAAGAGTATGGCAGAATTCACAGGGTCTGAAGAGGTCTAAGCAAGATGGGTGGCCTAGTGATTGGAGGGGAAATGGACAGAAGGCCCACCTCTACCCTGGAAGCTGAGTCCAGTTGGTAATGGCTTGCAAGGGAAACATTAGTTTTCTCCAGTGGAGTCTCTCTGGGCACACAAACCAAATTAAAATGGAAGTACCACACCCAGTAGCTGATTGCCAAAAGATGAGGAACTCAATAGTATTTTTTTTATTTATTTTTGTTTTTGTATTGTTTTGTTTTATCTCAGAATGCTTTGGACATTTTCCCCTTAACAGGTCTTTTGCTTATATATTGTAGTTTCAGATTATGTGTCTTTGTGGGATTTCTGTATGTACAAATGTGTGTGCCTCTCTGTCAATATATCATTCTTGTGCTTTTTCTTTGGCTCTTTTTGGTTCATTTGATGGTTTGATCCTATTTGTTTATTTATTTATTTTTATTTAACCTTCTTATAATTGTTTTTTTTGTCTTTTGATGCCTGTTTGGTTGTGTGTGTGTGTGTGTGTGTGTGTGTGTGTGTGTGTGTATGAGACAGACAGACAGACAGACAGACAGAGACAGAGAGAGAAAGAAAGAGAGAGAGAACAAGAAAGGGTGTGGGTTTGGGAGGGTTGGGAAGTGTAGAGGTTCGGCGATAAATTGGGGGAGGGTAAACTGTAATCAGAATATATTGTATGAAAAATAATACATATTTAGTAAAATAAAAACAAAAAGTATCTTTAACGTTAATTTAATAAAACCTTAAAAGCAAACAAAGTAAACCAGTAATGACAGCCCTGGGAGATCACTCACTGGACAAAGCGTTTGCCATGCAAGCATGAAAATCTGCATTCGGAATTCCATACCCACATAGAAAAAAGAGTATGGGAGCTTGTGTCTTTACTCTCAGCCCTGGGGGGCGGGGACAGGGACATCCCAGAAGATCAAGTAGCCTTGCAGAAATGGTTCAATCCCAGTTCAGTGAGATACCTGTCTCAAAAAACAAGTTGGAGAAATGATTAGAGAAGACATCCCAATGTCAATTGCTTGGCTCTACATGGGTCCCCATGAACTCCTACAAGGGCACACATGTATCTGCAACAGTATACCAGCACCATAGATGATGATGATGATGAAGATAGATAGATAGATAGATAGATAGATAGATAGATAGATAGATAATAGATTCATCAGTGGATAGATAGTCAAATGTAGGAAAAGTATAGAGAATATTGTTCTTTTATAAATAGTTCTGAATGCAATGAAAAGTCCTAATAGATACCCGAGGAAGAAGTGTGAGAGTATACTCTCACTCTCCAGGATCAAACATGAGGATAGTTTTGAATGGTGACAACCTGTCAGTGTGGGGGCAGACAGCAGGAAGGAAATGATTATGGATGATCCTCATGTTACATATAAGCGTAAAACTACAGCGAAGATAACAGCTAAATTTCATTGAGATAGAAGAAATCACTGGAGAGAAAGTAAGCAAGTAAGTGTCATGAATTCGACTTTCTATTTCTTGCTATGACTTCCATGATGTCTCTTTTCTCACATCTTCTAACTTGCAAGATGTAACCTGTACTCCTTGTGTTTTCTGGTCCTTCAGCATTTTTTATCTTGAAGACTATAACTGCCTTGTAGTCTTATTTAACTCATAGCACTGGCACATTTTTCAACTGTGTATTTGCAAATTCCTTAAATACCCACAATCCTGGGTAATCTGAAGTCTACTGTTCATGAAAAAATAAAAATAAAAACATTTCCGAGTTTGAAATGCTTGGCATTGCCAAAAGATGGCCCTGTAGTATGTGTATTTGTATCTCTCCTGTTTGATTCATCGATCCATTTTGTATTATTAATAATCATTTTGTTTATATTTTAAAATGTAGCCCCCTTCTTCCTCTCCCCTCCATGAACATCCTCCTCCCCTTCACCTCTAAGAGGGTGTTCTCCCACCCCCCACCCATCTACTTACCTCTCACCCACCTAGTATTCCCCTTTTCTGGGGCATCAAACCTCCACAGGACCAAGCACCTTCCCTCCCACAGATGCTGGGTGAAGCAGTCCTCTAGTACATATGTATTAGGAGTCATGGACCAGGCCATGCATGCTTTTTGGTTAGTAGCTTAGTCCCTGGGAGCTCTGTGGGGTCCAGTTAGTTGATACTGCCTTTCTTCTTATTGGGTTGCAATCCACTTCGGGTCCTTCAGTCCTTCCCCTAACTCTTCCACTGGGATCCCTGGGATCAGTCCAATGGATGGCTGTGAGTCTGTATCTGTCTTAGGCAGGTGCAGGTAGAGCCTGTCAGTTGATTCAGCGATCTTAACACTGATCTATTAAAAGCCCTGAATGTGCCAAGCTGTGCTCCAGAAGCAACCATGTAGTAGGAATGACAAAGTTCCCATCATCATGGGAAGAGGCACACAGGTTCCACTGTGAAAATAAATAATAATGGTAAGAAATGCTATGAGGCGAGCAAGCAGGGCAGGGTGAGCGGAAATCCAGCAGCTTGTTTGTGTTACTGAGAACAATCATGTAAGTGTGCATGTGTCTATTGTCCATAGCTAAGGAGCTTTGATAGTGAGATCCCTCATAAGTTTCTTTTTCTGGGCATCTCTTTCATCTACATTATAAAATATTCAATCAATCTCCGGCTTCTGTTTTTTTTTTTTTCCCTCCATCATTTCTTTGTCAGTTTTAATGGCTCCTGCAACTTCGCGTTTCTCGATATGTTAAAAATGATCAATGTTTATTTCCTCAGAGATGAATTCTGGGCACATAAGATTTCCAACCTGATAACTTTCCAAGTTTCATACCTTCAACAAGTAAAAATGCAAAATGACTTTCTCTTTCCTAACTGATTCATGTTTTATTTTTTCCCTTCTGGTTTAGCTGTTAAATGCTTACCACCATTTTAAATCACCTCCGGATATATCCAACTTTACTTTCTTGTTTTCTACCTAACCGAAATCAGCTTTTACATTTTAAAATCTCTTCAGATTCTCTCCCAAATATATCACTTATTCCTAATGTGGTAAGTAGCAGAAAATTTCATAGATAAAAGCTCACAGTCAACAAAGGTCTCATAAGGCACATAGAATCAATGCCTTGACACCATAAGTAATATGTACCATTGGATTATGTGAACAGAGCATGATTCTGTATGAGACTGAAGTGACTCAGAGCACTAGTAGAAACACTTATTAAAGACAATTTAAAAATTAAATATATGGTGATAAGTGGGATATTTTGATGTGTAGATGCATTCTTGGCTTGGAGCGAAGGGTGAACAAACTATTTTCAGATAGCTTTCTCCATCAGTAGTTTGACTATCAGAACAAAATGTGGAGACTGGCATTTGTTTCAGAATAAAGTAGAGAGCCCCAAATTCCCCAGGAGCTCATGTCTCTCCAAGTTGTAGTTATATTTCCTAGTCTATGGGTATTTTCAGACAAATTAGGATAAAATTTTCTGTAATATACCCATGCCTTACCACTTTTCATGTCTGTCTTTCTTACAAGGAATATAACTATGTAAACTTAATTGAATATATATACATATATGTATACATATATACATATATATGTATACATATATATATACATATGTATATATATGTATATATATACATCCTGCAGAAAACAGCTTTTTCTTTGAAGACTTTTATAAGAGCTTTCCAGGGAAAACAATCCACTTCTGCAGGTACAGTTTGCCTTCCTTTTATACCATTCACTGCTAATATATGAAATACTCAGAACTGCCTTTGCCTAAAAAGTATTGAACTCATTTGTGGCTGTAAGTAACTAAATTCAGGGTAAAAATTCACCACGTCCATCTTGATTTTCTATGTCTCCACTTAATATGAATGGGATATATACTTCTGCATGGAGTCCTATGAATCTCTGACAGAGTCTCCATCTAAGTATACATTCGTTCATTCTGCATCTCTGCCTTTTAATCTTAAGTCAATATTTTTATAAAATGCCCTTGTTTGAGTGACTCTGTTTGCATTGTTTTGGAAAACTGGAGGGGGGTATGCATGCAAATTTAACGGAGCCTCCTTCCCCAAGGCCATAGGATAAGAAGCAGGTGGAGGGCTAAGTCAATGAAACTTCCAGTCTTCTCTGGGACAAGCCACTGAATAGAACCAAGTGAGAGTGTTCCTACAGCCACTCAAACTCTGGTCCTTAGTATCAGAAGTTGGCCTATGAGCATTATGGGCAGGAAACCATCCAGATGTTTGCTCCTAGGTTGTCTTGAAAGTGTGTAAAGGGGATTGGTGGCAAGTGCTCCTCTTCTCAGCCTTTCTTCTCCACTATCTTTTTATTTGGGCAATATATTGAACAAGATTACTGAGAATTAGGAATACCCATGACAGATATTTTTGTAGGTTTCAGCTGTCAACAGGAAGGGGTCTGTCCCCAAATGCCCTGTCCCCTGGCCAGGAGAAAGGCTTACTGGCCCAGCTTCTGTATCTTCAGGCCACAGCCAAGTGCTTATGTACATATTTCCTCGCTTTCAATCTGCTCTCTCTGTGCATTGAAAATGTCAAGTGGACTGAGGATGTCTTTCCCAGTTTGGGCCCCATTTGAAAAGAAACCACACTTCCTTTTATTTTTTTCTGAGACAGGGTTTCTCTCTATAGCCCTAGCTGTCCTGGAACTCACTCTGTAGACCAGGTTGGCATCAAACTCAGAAATCCACCTGCCTCTACCTCCCAAGTGCCGGGATTAAAGGCATGCACCACCACCACCCAGTTAAAACTTCACATATTTATATGTATTTATATGTAATGCTGAGAAATCTTCAGACCTAGACTTAGGCCTTGAGGTCAGAGAAATCGTGCCCCCTAAAGACTTACTTAGTTTCCAATTAGGCAGAGGGTTGGTTGCAACATGGAAGGCATTGGTAACTGTATGAATCTGGCTCCTAGTACTCACAATGGAGAAGCTGGAGATGTAGGGAGAGCCTGAGCCTCAGGAGGCCATGGCTGAAATGAAAGTGCATGCTCCAAGGGCACAAGCAGCAGTGGCAGGAGATAGGACAGTCTGTAGTTTCTTATTTCAGGCTGAGTCTCCTAGTGATGAGATGGTATTTCAGGCAAACATAAGTTTGGGGAAATGAGAAGTTTGGTAACATTTTTTTTTAATTTTTATTTTCTACATTCTATGTTTACATTCCAAAGGCTTTCCCCTTTCCCAGTTACCCCCCACCATATGTCCCATAAGTCCTCTCCCCCACCCTGCTATTCCCCACTCATTTCCCCCACCCCCACGATTTCTCTGTTCTGGGTCTACAATACTGGATCCAATCTTTACAGGCCCAGGGTCCTCTCCTTTCTTCTTCTTGGGAATCATTTGACTTGCTAATTGTGCCTTGAGTATTTAGGGCTTCTGGGATCATTAATATTCACTTATCAGTGATTGCATTTCATGTGTATTCTTTTGTGATTGGGTTAGCTCACTTAGGATGATATTTTCCAGATCTAACCATTTACCTACAAATTGCATGAGTTCATTACTTTTAATTGCTGAGTAGTACTCCATTGTATAAATATACCACATTTTCTGTATCCATTCCTCTTTTGAGGGATATCTGGGCTCCTTCCAATTTCTGGCTATTATAAACAAGGCTGCTATAAACATAGTGGAGCATGTGTCTTTATTGTATGCAGAGGAATCCTCTGGGTATATGCCCAGGAGTGGTATGCCAGGGTCCTCTGGAAGTGGCATGCCCAATTTTCTGAGGAACCGCCACACTGATTTCCAGAGCGGTTTTACCATTTTGCAATTCCACCAACAGTGGAGGAGTGTTCCTCTTTCTCCACATCCTCACCAGCACTTGTTGTCTCTCGAGTTTTTAATCTTAGCCATTCTGACTGGAGTGAGGTGGAATCTCAGGGTTGTTTTGATTTGCATTTCCCTGATGACTAATGATGTTGAACATCTCTTAAGGTGTTTCTCGGCCATCTGAATTTCTTCTGGTGAAAATTCTTTGTTTAGCTCTGTACCCCATTTTTGATAGGGTTATTTGGTTCTTTGGGGTCTAACTTCTTGAGTTCTTTGTATATATTGGATATTAGCCCTCTGTCGGATGTGGGGTTGGTGAAGATCATTTCCCACGTTGTTGGTTGCCGTTTTTGTCCTTCTGACAGTGTCCTTTGCCTTACAGAAACTAAAACCTTCTATTCTGCTGTTTTTTTCTAGCCCGTTTTACAGTTTCTGGAACACAAGACAGATGTCACTGACTCAATTAAATCTTTCCTTCAGATTCCTCTCTCTCTCTCTCTCTCTCTCTCTCTCTCTCTCTCTCTCACACACACACACACACACACACACACACACACACAATTAAATGGAACTTTTCCAATCAGTATTGTACCTAATAGAGAATTTTATAAATTTGCTTGCACAAGCTTCACTGTAGACTACCTTTTTGCTCTTTGCCTCTATTAGCAATACAGACCGCTAAGAAGTCAGTTCCCTGCCACAGAGCAAACAGAAGTGTGTCCACACATTATGTAACTAGTTCTGTCCTTTCTACTTGGAGGTGAGCTAAAAGTGGAGCACTTTTGAGATGTAAAAGTTTAAGAACGATAAATACATACTGATGATAAAAAATGGCAGGTTGATTTCCTTCTGTTCAAGAACAGCTACCTAAGAAGATTTGCATTCTTGCCCTCTTTGTTGACCCTCATTTGTTTGTTGAGGAATCAGGGAAGGTGATGAGAGATGTTTGATTACAAATTTTAGAAAGCCCCTTGAGGATGGCAAGGGGAAAACGGAACTTCTAACGCAGTGTGGCTCCTGAGGTCATGAACGCCCCTTTCCTCTCCATTTCCTTCCTCCTTCCTCCAGATGACTTCCCCATTACGCCTGGAAAAATCCATTTTTCCTTTACACTTGGCAAAAAGTAAAATTTGTTATAGAAGATTATCTTTTCTGGCTGAGGGCTGAGAGAAATGATTCCTTGGATCTCTTGGGGCATTGCCTTCAAAGGGGAGCCCATTAAACAGTAAGCTGGACTTTCATGAGCAGACCATCTGTGAGTGGACGGGAGGTAGAAGGCACAGGGTTCATGTGAATCTCTTCTGCATCCTGTGGTCATAGTATTTATGAGAGGAGTTCCTGTCTATAGGTATCTATTTGTCCACTTAACATTAATGAGGATACATAGAGGGTTCAAGGCTTAATTGAAATCATTAGTGAGGATTAGTTTTATCCTAATCCTCAAACATTTTTCAAATTAGTCTTTCACAGTCATTGTATTATTTCTATGTCTATTGAAATAATTTTTTCTTCTTTACTTTTTTCAACAGTAACTTGAATGCATAAAAGCCAAATACTTTTGAATTAAACTGTTTGTTTTTATTTGTTTTGTTTGTTTTTAAACAATTGGAGACCTAAAACCCTCAAGTAGCTGTGATTAGGACTTGAATTGCAAAGAAGGCAGCCAGGTTCTCTTTGCCTATTGTTTAGGGAGGAAAGATGTTTTTGATGCATACTAACAGGAAGTCACAGTGAGTAGCTTGTTTAACATCTATCTGACACTTGATAGGTACTACTTACTGTAGGGAGATTGGCAGCCTCCTGACATTTAAGCAGGAGTCACTATGATTGTCAAAGCCAGCTTTCAGACTAAGGCAATGTTCTGGAAACCTGGGAGGCACAGGCTGTACACATCAGAGGGATTTTACTCTCTACTTCCTTTCTTTCTAAAATAAGAGGATTCAGGCTCCATCTAAGATGCTTAGATTATTAAGTTTGAAATTTTCCATTGCCCTTTGTTCTGTTTTTGTAAGCATTCCAATATTTTACATAATTATAGTGTATTTCAAAGGAAATAGTCTTTGGGGGAAAATGAAAATAATAGGAGATGTTTTACTGTTCTTCTAAAAAAGATCTAGGCATTTCATTTGGGGGACTGACATGAAAATATGCACAGAAATGACATCTTCATTGGATTTAACTTAAAGGTTGTTTTAGGGTAGCTTGAATCTTAAGCCTTTGTGTTTGAGAGTCGATAAAATTTTATCGTATTTGAGTACCAAATGAAATAATTCATTTCATGGTTTGTGATTAAAATAATCAGCACCCACATTCCCAGGAGCAGCTGTTAATTGAAGATTAATTGGTAAAGGATAGAACACATATCAGCTTATTCAGATCAAAGACACAGATGGAAATAAGTCTCTGCAATGTTAAATTGTCAATAGGTTGAAATTATTTCATATTAAACAACAACATTCCTGCCATTTAGACAATTCATATAAAATGGAAGTTACCAAGAATTATCTGTAAAGTAGTTAAGAATTGTGTACAGAATTAACCATTTTCTAGGAAGCCAAATTTAGGGACATTATAATTAACCTTAGTCCATTTGAATAGGACAAAAAGACCTATGAGTGCTTTTGTGTGTGTATGTGTATGTATGTGTGTGTATGTGTGTGTGTGTGTGTGTGTGTGTGTGTGTGTTTACTCCTGTTGAGTATATATACTTGTACATGTAAGTACATTCATGTGGGTGGGTGGGCGTGTATATGTGCAGGTTGTGTGTATGTAGGTCAGATTTAAAAAACTTTTTTTTGGTTTTTTTTCTCTGTGTAGTCTTGGCTGTCCTGGAACTCACTCTGTAGACCAGGCTAGCCTCAAATTCAGAAATCTGCCTGCCTCTGCCTCCCAAGTGCTGGGATTACAGGCATGAGCCACCACCGCCCGGTCAAGATTTTAAATTTTACATGTCTTTGTGGATCGCTTCCTTCCTCATTGTTTAAGGCAGGCTCACTCATTTATTAATTCATCTAGACTTGCTAGACAGAGAGCTGCCTATCTCTAGTGCCTCAAAGCTGCAGTTATGGACCCTTGGCATTCTGTCTGACTTTTATATATTTCTGAGAATCTGAATTTAGGACAGTCCTCATGCATGCATGTTCAGCAGTAACTTCACCAACTGAGTTGTCTCTCAACTCAGGTTTAGAGCTGAAAACTATGAATAACTGTACTCTAATTGAAAACATACACAATTAGAAATCACTAAGGGAATAATATTTCCAAAGTGACTTTCTTGGAAAGTACCAAAGAGGACTCAACATTTCCCTATGACATTCTTACTTATAAAAAGAAACATTTGATGTTTGTTACAAAAACAAATCATCAGACCTAAAAAACAAAAACAAAAAACAAAAAAAAAAACAAAAAAAACAACAAAAAAAGGAAGAATGTGGACATTTTCCTCATCTCAAAATACCTAGTAGTTTATTCTCCTGAAAGATGAGATATGGCCCTTATCTTCAGGCTTTCTGCATTATACATTAGTAATCTGTTGCTTCTATGGTTGCTGTCTATAAAACCCATTTGGTCCTGCCTTCCAGCAGGTACTAACAATTGTATATAGACACGCCAATTTCCCATGCTTAATTTGTCTTCATTCTGAATCTCTCGGCTCTAAAACTTATTTTCTTATTCATATACCTTTTAAATTTTAAAATTACATCTCTGTGTATGTGTGTGTTTGTGTGTGTGTGTGTGTGTGTGTGTGTGTGTGCGTGCGTACGTGCGCGCACGCATGGATACACAGGTGCATGTGCATTAGCATTCATGTGGAGATCAGAGGACAGTTTATAGGATTCAGTTTTCTATTTCCACCACGAGGCTTCAGGTATCTAACCGACTCAGGCTGTCAGGCTTGCTGGCGAGCTTCACTAACCACTGAGCCACTGTACTGTCCCTCAACTATGCACACACTTGCATGTTCTTTGTGCCTTTCCCTACAGAACATTCCCAATATGTCATAGAATATTAGTTTCTTTAATATCAACTGTTTACTTCTTATGACATAACTAAATTTAGGGATTATATCACATAGGTCCTTAATAATGACAGTTTGTGTGAGTACTGGCTTAGTTTCACTCAACATAAACCTGAGGATAGTCCTGTAGACCTAGGTGCAGTACATGTTGTACTTATGTTCAAAGTAAATCTATTACAGAGATGGCATCATCCTCAACTCTAAATGTCTATCACTTTACATTTAGGACTTGGCCTTTCTTCCATTAGATCTATTACTTGAATCATCTACATCATTGTTTACTTTTTTGGATCATTTTCCTGTCTACACTTTATTTACTTTTCCTGTGCCCATACTCTCTGTGTCATGGGCCTTCATCATACTGTTTTATTTACATATATCCAAATGCAACCCAAACTTTATATTACATAAGTTATATAATTGCTCTTTTATTTACAAAATCATTTATAGACCATATGCTTTTCAGATAGTACCTTTCTATGGATGATGGTGACCATGATAATGCCTATATCTCTGATGTGTATGTCACTTTTAGAGAAAGTATCAAACACAATAGTATGAGTCATGAAGGAGGAAGATGAGATCAACATGCACCAATCATTTCCAGGCCCATCACAAATGCTCTAGACCATTCTAGCTGGCCTCAGTATCCAGGGACCAAACAACACTTTCACAGGGGGTGTGTGTCACATAAGATCATCTGCATATCAGATATCTATATTACAATTCATAACAGTAGCAAAATGACAGTTATAAAGTAGTAGTGGTAGGAAGGGTGAGAAGCACTGCCCTAGGCACTGTAAAATCAAGGTGCATACCCTCTGTGAAACACTCTGAACCAGAGGGAAAGGTTGATATTGGGAAGGTCAGCCACTTCTGTCTTTCTTCACACAGCTAGCGAGCAGCATGTTGGTCTTTGTGAACTTGACGGTTCATAATGTGTTCAGATGTACATCAACCTTCTTGCTCTCCATTAAATTCCTACTGTCTTTTGTTTTGTGTCATAAATTTAACATGATGGTTTTCTTATACTTATTTTAAAATATTTTATGAATGCCTAGAAATGTCATATTGAAGTAAGTATTCAGGAATAGAATCCTCTACATGATAAAAACAAACAAACAAGCAAACAAACAAAAAAAAAACTTCTTAAGGAATTCTGAATCTGTAATGGGAGAAAGAGAAATAAGAGGACTTCTTGATCAGCCAATGTAATAAGGGCTCAGTTGGGTGCATACCCGTATACTGGAACACCAAAACTCTCGGTCTCCAGGTTCTCTATAATAAAGACCTAACCTTTCCACATCTAAATGTGCTTTGACATTTACTGGGAAAGGAAGGGGCGGCTAGCTGTCCCACAGAGAAGAAGGAAAAGGACCTCCCTGGTGAAGGACTGATTAGAGTGTTAAGCTATGAACAGCCTTGGGCTGGGAGGTGGCTCAGCTGGTAATGTGCCTCATGCTCAGGAATAACAACTGAAGTTTTGATCTGCAGAACCTCTTTAAAAAGTTTGAGTATGGTCGTGCGTGTCTGTAACCCTGGCACTGGGGATGAAGAGGGGATGGGCATGCGCAGAGTCCCAGATATGGATGGATGGCCAGCTGCTGAGCTTCTCTAGGCAAATAGTTAATGCCCAGTTCAGTGAGAGATTCTGTTTCAGAAGATAAGAAGGAGTATGCCAATAAAAGAATAAAGAAGATATAACGCCTCTGGCCTTCACATCCACATACATACATGAATATACATATACATATAAGAACATACATATAAAAAGCATGTGCAAGTATATATATACACACAAAAATATGACCAGAAAACCAAGAGGAAGAAGTATGTGCCAGGGAGAAGGGAAGTTCTAAACATAGAATAATGAGCAGAATGTATTCAATGAATAACCTAAAATCTAGGCACTCACTAGGAAATGAAACCTGAGAGGTGGCCAAATCATTTTATGTCATTCTGAGGGACCTGATTCCAGAAGCTCTCAAATATAGATGCTTTGGCACAGCCCAAGACTCTTTAAATAAGGAACTCTGGGGAGCAGCATGCAGAGGAATGTCAGCGTAGCAGAGCTCTGTAAAAGCTTGCCTGTGTGATTCTAAGGTGCAGTCATGGTTAAGAGCTGGTGCTGCAGGCATAGCAGAGGATAGATTTAGAAAGCAAGAGCCATGAGGAAACTCGTGCTCCAGACCAAGCACCCTGGCAACTGTGCAGGAAATAAACTGAAGTGTGTTACAGCAGAAAGGAGGGAGGCACACAGGCCAGCCACCCACACGTGGCACTTAATGTTCTTAAAGTGACTTTTATGCCTTGGTGGCTTTATGCTAATTAGCCTGTAAACACACTGTCTAGAGGGTTCTCTTTATGTTGTTTTTCCCAAAACATCTTGTCTAGAGCAATGTATCCAACAATACTTGCTGAACCAAAGTATTTTACAGTGAGACAGAGGTTATCATGGATGAAAATTAAACTGAAGAATATATTTTTGAAAGTACAATTTACAACTGCAACAGGGATACATAGGAAATGTTTGTAAACAAGAGATGACAATGGACTTTTAAAATGTATACTCTGTCACTCCTAAGATATGCTCTTCTTGTTAACCTATGTATTGCTTCTCTGATTATTGCTCATGTAGTCAATAGTATTCTCTCTATTTCCTTAGGAAAACCAAGGCATACAATATCCTAATTATTTATCTGCATAATTAAATGCTTCTGATTGAACTTATTTAATACTGCTCAGCTGAGTGAAGGTATGGTACATTTTTAATGGCAGAGGCAGAGGAGGCAGAGGCAGAGAGGCAAAGACAGAGGCAGAGGCAGAGGCAGAGGCAGAGGCAGAGGCAGAGGCAGAGGCAGAGGCAGAGGCAGAGGCAAAGACAGAGGCAGAGGCAGAGGCAGAGGCAGAGGCAGAGGCAGAGGCAGAGGCAGAGGCAGAGGCAGAGGCAGAGGCAGAGGCAGAGGCAGAGGCAGAGGCAGAGGCAGAGGCAGAGGCAGAGGCAGAGGCCTTTATGAAAACTAAATTTTCAGTATTTCTATCTTAAAATTACATTTTAAAATTATATTTCCTTTTTAATTCATTATTTATGGAAGTCTAGGACTTTCATCTTAATATCCATAAACTATTTAACACTTATCTCTTAGCATCTTTTGTGGAATTCTTCAACTCTTTTACTGTATTGATTCTGCCTTTTAAGAATGGCACATGCTTTTATTTTACTTTCAAAATTAGAGAAAATTTAAATTCAGTGTAAATTATAGGTGATAATCCACATGATATTATAATTTGTTTTATCAAAATTAGAATTTTGCATATTCAGTACAGGCAATGTCTTAATAATTACTTTATTTTTAATGGTTGACATTTGAGTCTTAATTTAAAATTTTTACAAAGACTAGGCACTATGGGAAGAGTTGGGTAAATTATTGTATAAAATATTTAGTATGAAATATTTGTATTGCATGAAAATCTTTTTTATATTTTGTTTTGCCTCTTCTTTTTATTGAAAAATATTCTTTTTTTGATTTTGATAATTCTTTTTTTTATTTTATTTTCTATATTCTATGTTTACATTCCAAAGGCTTTCCCCTTTCCCAGTTCCCCCCTCCCTATGTCCCATAGTTCCTCTCCCCCCCAACTATTCCCCAATCATTCCCCCTCCCCCCACAGTTTCTCTACAAAACTGGATCCAATCTTTCCAGGCCCAGGGTCCTCTCCTTTCTTCTTGGGAATCATTTGACTTGCTAATTGTACCTTGAGTATTTAGGGCTTCTGGGATCATTAATATCCACTTATCAGTGATTGCATTTCATGTGTATTCTTTTGTGATTGGGTTAGCTCACTCAGGATGATATTTTCCAGGTCTAACCATTTACCTACAAATTGCATGAATTCATTATTTTTAATTGCTGAGTAGTATTCCATTGTATAAATATACCACATTTTCTGTATCCATTCCTCCTTTGAGGGATATTTGGGCTCCTTCCAATTTCTGGCTATTATAAATAAGGCTGCTATAAACATAGTGGAGCATGTGTCTTTATTGTATGCAGGGGAATCCTCTGGGTATATGCCCAGGAGTGGTATGCCAGGGTCCTCTGGAAGTGACATGCCCAATTTTCTGAGGAACCGCCACACTGATTTCCAGAGTGGTTTTACCATTTTGCAATCCCACCAACAGTGGAGGAGTGTTCTCTTTCTCCACATCCTCGCCAGCATTTGTCGTCTCTTGAGTTTTTAATCTTAGCCATTCTGATTGGTGTGAGGTGGAATCTCAGGGTTGTTTTGATTTGCATTTCTCTGATGACTAACGATGTTGAACATCTCTTAAGGTGTTTCTCAGCCATCCAAATTTCTTCTGGTGAAAATTCTTTGTTTAGCTCTGTGCCCCATTTTTTGATAGGGTTATTTGGTTCTTTGGGGTCTAACTTCTTGAGTTCTTTGTATATATTGGATATTAGCCCTCTGTCGAATGTGGGGTTGGTATTCTTAATAATTATTTTTAGGTATAACTGTAATAGTTTTCTAGATCTTCCTCAAAAAACAGAGAGAAGTGTTATTTTGCAGTTGCATATACAATTCTATCATACAATAATTTTGTAAGGTTTTATTTTCAAACTATTAAACTTCTATTAATCCATTGACTAAACCATCTATGATTTCATTTTGGTTTTGACTATTTATATTTGTCATAATATGTATCATTTTCATTATGTTTGTAGTTTTTTACTACATATGATTTGAAGAACATAAATATAAATGCTTGTTTCCTAATGTAGCAGTAGTGGGTATGTGTTATTATTAGTAGAGGTCCTCTGATCTGGAATGTGGTTTGATCTGAACATAGCTCTTGTTGGGTGGTATTATGATATTACAACATTATGATCCTAGTTTTAATTTTCAATTATCTGATAAAGACAATTAAAAGAAAAGTCCTTTAATACGTAGACTTTGGAACCAAAAAATATTCAGCTTTGCGATCTACTTATAATATGTATTTTAGAATCACCTTATCAAATAAAAAAGTTGATATTCATTGGAATTTTTATAACTTTTAAAGTTTTGCCATTTATTATTTAGAATTTCTATATTATTTCATGAGTTTTTAGATGAGTTTTCTATTTTATTGTTAATGATTTATTTGCACAATTATTGTAGAATTTGCTTCTGGCATAGAAAATAATAACATGAGTACTATGTATACATTGTATACTAGATGAAGTTTCATTAACTTAATAATAGTAATATATCTTTGTACTTTCTAGCTTTCTACATGGATAATCATATAGCTGTAAGTAATGAGAATTTCTCTTTCTTCCAATGTTACATGCTTTATTTCTTTGTCTCCTCTTAGGCACATTTCTGAAAGAACACTTATGTAGGTCTCAAAGACAAACGATATATTTTAACCTTTCACTTTGAGAACTGTTTGTAGACATCCATCTTATTAATGAAGTTGTATTCTGTTCCTAATTTGCAAAAAAACCCAACAATGACTATATAATGAATTCTATTATGTTTTCCTACATGTATTAAATTATTGCATCATTTTTATTTGCCAACTGTCATATGATAATTTTAATTACTGGCATCTACATATTAAAATGGTTCTTCCTTCTTCAATCAGCAGCCATGATCACCTTACTATTGGCTGACATGTTTATGTTGTGATTAAATTGCTTTCTGAACAATTCATACTTAAATTATGTATCAATTCCTTTCATTTAGTGGTAGTTATGATAAAATTATGAATTTTAACTTCATTGAGTTTTATTGTGAATATTAATTTCCACCTTACTCTACATCCTTAGAACTGTAATCATAAAGTGCTATTTATCTATGGTTCACTCTTTAAAGTAGTGTATGTTCTTTGAAACAGAAATATGGTTCCAGAAAACATATTCCTTGAATATGAAATATGTTCATATTCTTGATTTAGTGATATCCATCTGTCAATAGCTGTCTGAAGTACAATTAGCACACATATTGATACATTACTTTTCCTCTTTTAAGACCTTGTGTGCTTAAAATATATCCACTGCTGATTGGTCAACTACTTTGGTTTTTGTTGTTGTTTTGTTTTATTTTATATTCAGTTAATCTTATGAAAAAACATGAGGCCATAGCTTTCTAGAACTCTGACAGCTACAGTGTATGGGGTTGACTGGATTCTAATTCTTTACCAGCTAAGTTTCCTTCCATCCACATCTTCACAGAAATTGAAGGGATTTGCAACCTCATAGGAAGAACAACAATATCAACCAACCTGACCACCCAGAGCTCCCAGGGACTAAGCCATCAACCAATAACTATACAAGGCTCCAGTTGCATTTGTTGCAGAGGACTGCCTTGTTAGGCATCAATGGGAGGAGATGTCCTTGGTCCTGTGAATGCTTGGTGTATGCCCCAGCACAGTGGGATGGAAGGCAGAGAGGTGGGAGTGGGGTGGGTGAAAGAACATCCTCACAGAAGCAGGGGGAGGGAGGATGGGATAGGGGTTTCCTGGGATGGGGGGGGACCAGGAACAGGGATAACATTTGAAGTGTAAATAAAGAATATATCCAATAAAAAAGGAAGGGGAAAAAAAGAAAACCAATATCCATCATCTGCTATATTTTCCTGAAAATGCTTAACATTATCTTTACTGTTTATGCTTATGACTAATTTTTATGTTTTTATGATAAATACACAATTTTATTTATGTTTCCAAAATATTATTTTATTACTTCTCTAGACATCTCCTGTCTGTTGACATTTTGGGCTTCTCTTTGTGGAAGGCACAGGATTTCAGGATATTTTCATGTTTCAACTATCTACACCTACTATAATTTCTTATGTTTTGTTTTTAATATATTTCTCTTTTACATTTTTGGTAACTTTTAGTCATTTATTTTCCATCATTAACATATTTTGCAATACAATTTTATATTTTATATGTTAATAATCGCTGTTTGTTTGTCATGACTTCCTAAATTCTGAGTCATCTTCATGTAATGATAATTGTTTAAAGATCAAAATATTACTCCCCAGAGTTCCCTAATAATAATCATAATATTTGTTTGATATGGTTAATATAATCATTGAGTCATATAACCTACATAAAGTTTTTCATTATATCTCTATGATGTTTGGTGTCAAATTTACCTTTCAATATTAATATTTTTAGTTTTATTACATATATAAAAACTATTCTGTTATTAGGAGCAATGTGTGAATTTGTCTTCATGGTCTTAGTACCATAAGTAAGATAATAATACTTAATTATACAATTAATATATATTTAAACAAAATAATAATAAAATAATTATCACTATTAACTAAGGTCTCTTGATGTTAGATTAGATATTATTACTAAGTGTGCTATTTGTTGGCTATAAATATCTTTATCTTTTCAGATTTATTATGTTTTGCAAATATCAATAACTTCCAGTTCAAAGTAGTGCTTCAAGTTATTATTTGCCTGAAGGAGCTAGGTGATTATATATGTGACTGAAATGTATGAAGGCTAAAGAAGGTCTACTCTACAGACCTACATTTAGTGACAGGCAGTGAAACCTCATCATGTTTAATATGCTTGTGTCTCAGTTTTCTGTTGCATGCAGCTAAACTCAAATTTTATTTGACCCAGTTCCATGAAACCTGAAAGCTCTGTGGAAAATTATTCTTTGGTTGAGACTACTGATGCACATTTATAATCTCACTACTCAGAAGACTGAAGCAAAGAATAGAGAATCTGGCCTCTAGTAGGAACTTTTCAAAAATAAAAGAATTAAAATAGCTTGGAGAACTATAATTTAGTTATAGACTATGGTAGAAGTGTAGGCCAATCTCTCAGCATATTTTTATCACTTAATTTGTATTCTTTTCTAAAACTTAAAAGTATGGATTTTATACTTATTTTTTGAACTCACAATATCAACTTAGACTCTAATTCAAATATTTTTAAAAAAATAAAGTAATGAATACTACAAGTAAAGAGAGGGAGGGTGAAATAGTAGAATCAGGCTGACCCAAGAGTGGCATTAAGTACTATAATGGCATTTGTTAGTTCCTAGTCATATCACATCATTACCTTACATTACAAGTTGGTCTGAAATGCTATTTTCCTTTGGGATAAATGTTGTGCTTTCTTTTTTTTTATTGGATATATTCTATATTTATAATTCATTTCCCTTTTTCTGGTTCCCCACCCCCAAAGGTCCCACCTGCCCTTTTCCCTCCCCCTGCTCCCTCATCCACCCCCTCCCACCTCACTGTTCTTGTACTCCCCAACAATGATGTTTTGGTCCATTCTAGCACCAGTGTCCACTCCTTTCTTGTTGTGAGACATCACTTGGTATGTAATTTATGTCTTTGGTGTTCCAAGCTTCTAGGCTAATATCCACTTATCAGTGACTGCATACCATGGGTATTCTTTTGAGACTGCGTCACCTCACTTAGTATGATGTTCTCCAGCTCCATCCATTTCTCTAAGAATTTCATGAATTCATTGTTTCTAATGGCTGAATAGTTCTCCATTGTGTATATATACCACATTTTTTGTATCCATTCCTCTGTTGAGGGACATCTGGGTTCTTTCCAGCTTCTGGCTATTATATATAAGGCTGCTATGAACATAGTGGAGCATGTATCCTTATTGCATGCTGGGGAATCTTCTGGGTATATTCCCAGGAGTGGTATGGCTGGGTCCTCCGGAAGTATCACGTCCAGTTTTCTGAGGAACCGCCATACTGATTTCCAGAGTGGTTGTACCAGCTTGCATTCCCACCAGCAGTGGAGGAGTGTTCCTCTTCCTCCACATCCTCGCCAACAGCTGATGTCTTCTGAGTTTTTAATCTTAGCCATTCTGACTGGTGTGAGGTAAAATATCAGGGTTGTTTTGATTTGCATTTCCCTAATGACTAACGATGTTGAACATTTTTTAAGGTGTTTCTCAGCCATCCGAATTTCTTCAGGTGAAAAGTCTCTGTTTAGCTCTGTACCCCATTTTTGGATAGGGTTATTTGGTTTTCTGGGGTCTAACATCTTGAGTTCTTTGTATACACTGGATATTAGCCCTCTGTCGGATGTGGGGTTGGTGAAGATCTTTTCCCAATTTGTTGGTTGCCAATTTATCCTTTTGACAGTGTCTTTTGCCTTACAGAAACTTTGTAATTTTATGAGGTCCCATTTGTCTATTCTTGATCTTAGAGCATAAGCAATTGGTGTTCTGTTCAGGAATTTTTCCCCTGAGCCAATGTCCTCAAGGGTCTTCCCCAGTTTCTTTTCTATTAGTTTTAGTGTGTCTGGTTTTATGTGGAGGTCCTTGATCCACTTGGAGTTGAGCTTAGTACAAGGAGATAAGAGTGGATCAATTCTCATTCTTCTGCATGTTGACCTCCAGTTGAGCCAGCACCATCTGTTGAAAAGGCTATTTTTTTTCCACTGGATGTTTTCAGCTCCTTTGTCGAAGATCAATTGGCCATAGATGTGTGGGTTCAATTCTGGGTTTGATCCTATTCCATTGATCTGCCTCCCTGTCACTGAACCAATACCATGCAGTTTTTAATACTACTGCTCTGTAATATTGCTTGAGGTCTGGGATATTGATTCCCCCAGAAGTTCTTTTGCTGTTGATGATAGTTTTAGCTATCCTGGTTTTTTTTGTTATTCCAGATGAATTTGAGAATTGCTCTTTCTAACTCTATGAAGAACTGAGTTGGGATTTTGATGGGGATTGTATTGAATCTGTATATTGCTTTGGGCAAGACTGCCATTTTGATTATATTAGTCCTGCCAACCCACGAGCATGGAAGATTTTCCCATTTTCTGAGGTCTTCTTGAATTTCCCTCTTCAGAGACCTGAAGTTTTTGTCATATAAATCTTTCACATGTTTGGTTAGTATCACTCCAAGATACTTTATATCATTTGTGGCTATTGTGAAGGGTGTCATTTCCCTAGTTTCTTTCTCAGCCTGCTTATCCTTCGCGTATAGGAAGGCTACTGATTTGCTTGAGTTGATTTTATAGCCAGCCACTTTGCTGAAGTTGTTTATCAGTTGCAGGAGTTTTCTGGTGGAGGTTTTTGGGTCTCTTAAGTATACTATCATATCATCTGAGAATAGTGATAGTTTGACTTCTTCCTTTCCGATTTGTATCCCTTTGACTTCCCTCTGTTGTCGAATTGGTCTAGCTAGTACCTCAAGTACAAGCAAAAGACTATACCTTTTTCTCAGCCCCTCATGGTACCTTCTCCAAAATCGACCATATAATTGGACACAAGACAGAGCTCAACAAATATAAAAAGATCGAACTAATCCCATGCCTCTTATCAGATCACCATGGAGTAAGAGTGTTCTTCAATAGCAACAAAAACAACAGAAAATCCTCGTACACGTGGAGGCTGAACAATATTCTACTCAATGATACCTTAGTCCAGGAAGAAATAAAGAAAGAAATCAAAGATTTCTTTTTTTGTTTGTTTGTTTTTTTGAGCTTTTTTTTTATTTTCTATATTCTATGTTTACATTCCAAAGGCTTTCCCCTTTCCATTTAATGAAATTGAAGGCACAACATACCCAAATCTATGGGACACAATGAAAGCAGTGCTTAGAGGAAAACTCATAGCCCTGAGTGTATCCAAAAAGAAACAGGAGAGAGCATATACTAGCAACTTAATGGCACACTTGAAAGCTCTGGAACAAAAAGAAACAATTTCACCCAGGAGGAGTAGAAGACAGGAAATCATCAAACTCAGGGCTGAAATCAATCAAGTTGAAACAAAGGGAACCATACAAAGAATCAACAAAACCAGGAGCTGGTTCTTTGAGAAAATCAACAAGATAGATAAACCACTAGCCAGACTTACCAAAGGGCATAGAGACAGTATTCAAATTAACAAACTTAGAAATGAAAAGGGAGATATAACAACAGAAACTGAGGAAACTCAAAAAATCATCAGATCCTACTACAAAAACCTATACTCAACACAACTGGAGAATCTGGAGGAAATGGACAATTTCCTAGACAGTTACCAAATACCAAAATTAAACCAGGATCAAATAGATCGTCTAAACAGACCCATAACCCCCAAACAAATAGAAGGGGTCATAGAAAGTCTTCCAACCAAAAACAGTACAAGACCAGACAGTTTTAGTGCAGAATTCTATCAGACCTTCAAAGAAGTCCTGATACCAATACTCTTCAAACTATTCCACAAAATAGAAACAGAAGGAACACTACCCAACTCATTCTATGAAGTCACAATTACCCTGATACCAAATCCACACAAAGATCCACCTAAGAAAGAGAACTACAGGCCAATTTCTCTTATGAATATCGATGCAAAAATACTAAACAAAATACTTGCTAACTGAAACCAAGAACACATCAAAACGATCATTCACCATGATCAAGTTGGCTTCATCCCAGGGATGCAGGGATGGTTCAATATACGGAAATCCATCAACATAATCTACTACATAAACAAACTTAAAGAAAAAAAACCACATGGTCATCTTATTGGATGCTGAAAAAGCATTTGACAAAATTCAGCATCCTTTCATGCTAAAGGTCTTGAAAAGAGCAGGAATTCAAGGCCCATATCTAAACATAGTAAAAGCAATATACAGCAGACCAGTAGCCAACATCAAGGTAAATGGGGAAAAACTTGAAGCAATCCCACTAAAATCAGGGACTAGACAAGGCTGCCCCCTCTCACCATATCTCTTCAATGTTGTGCTTTCATGTCATTTCCTTTAGCACTCACATATGGGCAGATACATCACTGTGGTGCTTGGCTTTCTACCCATAAAGGGCATCACTGAGAATCAGTTCCATTGAAGGATTTTCATTTTTTAACACATCTGAAAATTCCAAGTCTTGAGATGTGTATTTCACCCTTAGTCAACACTCTGCAGATATGCAGTGTATGCTGTCAGTCTCTCATAGGTGTGTCACCCCTTTAAATATTAAATCCTGTAAAGGATGTTATATTTTTAATAATCCATAAAGATATCATTTTATGAAGAAAAAGTTACTACTGAGTATTTCAAGATCAATTCTTATTGTACATCCTAAAATATATATAGTTCCCCTCAGGAACTTTGCATTCTATTAGGAGATGCAGAATATTTTATTAACTTCATTTTTATCAAAGTGAATAGGTGAACCAAATCTAGTATTAAAATAAGCTACTGAAGGCTAATGGTAGAATACAGTTGCTATGAAGTGTGAAATGGGAAAAAAAAGGAGGGGAGATTTATAGAGTGTGAAGGGAGGACAACACAGAGAGACAACTGAAGAAGGAGGGATAAATAATGCCATGAATGTTTGCAAAGACCAGAGGAATTTATATTATTTTATGTTTCTTTCAAACTTCATGTGATATATATGAACATATATACTATATATGCACCTATGCATACAGATATGTATATTAATTAATGTTATTCCTCTTGGAGTGGTAATGCTCCCCTGAAAAGCCATAGAGCTCCTAAAAAGTCCCCAATGCTAAGGATGGGGACCTTTATCATGATTTTTTGGTCAGAGGAATCTCCAAGAACCTTGAGACTCTCCCCCCCCAAAAAAAAACCATCCCAAGACTGCCTTAAATGAAAAGAAAGTAATGTTCTATTACAGCAGAAACCTCACAGTTTAGACACAAGACTTAAAGGAACTGATTTGGGTCTGACCCAAATTAGAAGAATATTAGAAGCCTCCTTCCTGAGGATTCTAATATTATTATAAGGAGCTATGCAAGGGAGAAACACAGCCATTGTATTCAACTCTAACAGCTATGAACCACAACAATGTATAGCATAGCAAGACACTTTGAAAGGCTCAGGAGAGATACATATCTTAGGGTAACCTACAGCTGTCTACTTCCCTTTATGCCCATTCAATAGGAAGAAATTCATCCCTACCACTGTAAACTTAATCAACTGCCATTGTTTTCAGAGGCCCTGCTACATTATCTAGAAAAGAACCTGCCACTGCCACTTGCCTGAACCAGTACTTTTTTTCTAAATTCCAAATGCTTATCCTCATATCCATAGATACCCTCATTTCCATAGCTTTAACTGTTCATCAAAGAAGTTTCTTTTAGCAGCAGGAGAGCATTACAGAAAGTCACAGCTTGTCAAAATGCAGAGTACAAGTGACCACAGGGGCTCCTACACTCAATTAATACATTTCTAATACAATACTTACACCCAAGGCTTAGGGAACATTGTAGAAGAAGAGAAAAGAAAAAATTGTTAGAACCAGAGGGCCAAAATATCTGCTGCAAGATAGTTTCTTTAGGAAGAAAGAAAAAAAGAAAGAAAGAAAGAAAGAAAGAAAGAAAGGAAGGAAGGAAGGAAGGAAGGAAGGAAGGAAGGAAGGAAGAGCTGAGGGTTTATAGATGCGGGGTAGATCTAGGCAAACTTGGGGGAGGGTAGGAGTGAATATAATGATAATGTAAGAAATGATCAAAGAACTAAGAAAAATGGTATACTATCAAAGAAATAACCACCCAACCAGCAAGAAAGAAACAAAACAAAACTTCCTCATTTGGGAAACAGTTATATTCTAAAAATTACATTATTCTTTATAAATTGATTCCTACAATTATATTAGTGATCAATGTTCCCTACAACAACTTCTTTGATGAGTACATAGACATATTACAGAGATGTATGAATCAGAATTTGGTATAGGGGAAAATAACTCTCTCCTGATGCTTTTTGACTACTTCATTTCATGCTCAATCCTCTCTTTCACATATGCATCTGGTTTCATATTATTTGATATGTCAGTTCATTGAAGAGCATCAAATGGTTTACTATAAAAGAGGTAGACTAGAGAAACACTCAGCAGCAGACACTGAAGGAGTCCAAGCTCAAAATGGATTTATCCACAGCAAATGCACCCTCCACACAGCTGGCAGACTCCTTCAGGCTCCCCACTCCCTATCCTTACAATAATAGTGTGTACATTTTAACATCATGTCACATGCCATGTGATTGATAGGGACCAATGGTATATGAGAGAGCTTAATGAAAAAACTGGTTTGCATGTATCTGGAATTACAATGTCCAGGTATCCTGCTGTCTTCAGGAAAGTGTCAACTATGTAAATACCCAAACTAGGACTAACACAGAGCCACATTCCTACACATCTAACCTAAATCAGTTGAAACTCAGTTAATCTGCTGTATGATATGGAAATTAGATACTGTCCCTTGATGCCACTGAGAATTTTCTGAGTAGTCATTGTTTTCTAAAAGCCTGTTTCATACAGGAAAGTACTGAGTCCAATAACATTTGATATTTATAATCACAATTATAGATACCAATTGCAGCAAATGACTTAAATTTAATATTTTTCTCCCAAGAAAAACTCTCAGGTGAAAAGTGTCATTAAATACTAAATTAGTTATTAAGTGATACAATTTAATATCCTGCCTTCCGCTTTCATGATGAGGGTGATTTTGTTTTTTGTAAATTCCTATTATTACAGATGAAAAGAACACTATGCATTGGGTAACCTGAAACAACAAAAATGAGGTGAGAGGGAACCCAAGAAATATCCATGACTGAACAGGAATTTTAATCCAGAAACATGGCTGATCTGGCAAGGGATTACATCCAAAGACATGGTCCAAACAATGTAGGTAAGGTTAGTTTACAAAAGGATGCCTAATTGAAGGACAGACAAAGTGCTGAATCAGAGAAAGATTTGACAGAAAGAGTCAGAGATAGGATACTTCCAACTCCCAAGTAAACAGACAGGAAATATGAGCCACTTAAGAGCAACTCAGGGTAAGACAGGAATAGATAACAGTTCAGTGAGTATAGTTCAGTTTAGTTCAGTTCAGTATAGTTGAGTGTGGTTGAGTTCCTTCAGTTTCGTTCAGTTTCATTCAGTTTGTGTAGTCTATGAAGTCATTGAAATTTAGTTTGTGGAATTTAGAGACAGCTTTTTCCAAACAAAACAATTCATTGATAAGCCAAGAGAAGCCATTTTGAATCAGTCAGCTTTGAGATAAGTTTTCAGCTAGACAACTAACTTGAACCAGCCAGCCAGAGTTCAGAAAGAACTAAAAAGCATAAGTTTATTCAGGAAGAAGCCTCTGAGATCACAATTATATCTGGTGAACAAAAGTTACATTTACACATAACAATAGTATACAAAAGGTGAAGGAAAAAAGACTGAACCCTAATTAGGCAAATAAATGTCCAGTATAGTTCTTTCAAAAGAATTTGCACTGTAGGATTAATAACAAAATAATGGCTCAACATTTATTCTTAAAGTCAGGTGTGATGGTTTGTATATGATTGGCCCAGGAAGTGAGCCTATTAGGAGGTGTGGCCTTGTTGGAGTAGGTGTGTCACTGTGGGTGTGGGCTTAAGACCTTCACCCTTGTTGCCTGGAAGTCAGTCTTCTACTAGCAGCCTTCAGATGAAGGTGTAGAACTCTTAGCTCCTCCTGCACCATGCCTGCCTGGATGCTGCCATGTTTCTGCCTTGATGACAATGGACTGAACCTCTGAGCCTATAAGCCAACCCTAATTAAATGCTGTCTTTTATAAAACTTTCATTGGTCATGGTGTCTGTTCACAGCAGTAAAACCCTAACTAAGATATCAGGGAAACAATAAATTGCCAAAAAGAAAAATCCACATTTCTTTAGTTCTTCTCTTAACCTTAAATTATTGATATATTTTATAATTTCTTTTCAAAGTAAAAGAAGAAAGAGTATACCTCACTCCCTTATTTGATGCACAGGAGTTGTTTTACAGAGCATTTCATAGGAGATTCATTTCCTGTAACAAACACTGAGGATTGCTGTTAAAAGGAATCAAAATATTTTTGAATACAAAGAAACAGTAACCAACTCTGTTTTCCAGGAGATATGTTTAGAAGAACATATGCATGCAAGAGGAACCTAGATTGGTAGGAATAAATTCTTATGGAAAACTATTCAAGAACAAGTTTAAATTTCAGTACACAAACAAATGCATAACAACAGAGTTGAAAGTTTACCAGTTCTGTGTACCATAAACATGGGTGAAGAAGGTGGTAAGACAAGGAGACAGTCAATAATACTAAATGCATGCTTTGTGTCTGCATGGTCCACCTCTATATGATCTTCAATTCTCCTTAAAACAAAGAAAATAGAATGCAGAGACACCAAGCCATTAACCTAAAATTACAGAGTTAACAAAGTGCAAAACTGAGATCAAAGCTCCAGTTTTCCTACTCTAGAGACTGTAGTTTTCAGTTATTTATTATTCTCCCACACATTCTATCCTGACTAGAGTTTCCCTTTCTCCTTCCTCCCAACACCCCCTGAACTTCCTCTTTCCTCTAAATTCACTCCTCCTTTGTTTCCCATCAGAAAAGGGTCACATGTAATTGACTTCCAAAATATACTTTAGCAGTCTCCATCCAGAGAATAAAACATTTTTTATGATCTGAATTTGTATACATTGTAATGGTAAATATCTAAATTTTTGAAAAATTATCATTCTCTTTATTATAAAGGGAATTCTTTTTATTATTAGATATTTTCTTTATTTACATTCCAAATGTTATTCCCTTTCTGGTTTCCCCTCTGAAAACACCCTCTCCTGTCCACCCACTTCCTCCTGCTCATCAACTCACTCCCACTTCCCTGCCCTGTCATTCCCCTATATTGGGGCATTGAACTTTCTCAGGACCAAGAGCCTCTCCTCCATTTGATGTCCAACAAGGCCATCGTTTGTTACATTTGCATCTGAAGCCATGGGTCCCCCCTCCATGTGTACTCTTTGGTTGGTAGTTTAGTCCCTGGGAGCTCTGGGGCTACTGGTTGATTCATATTGTTTCTCCTATGGGGCTGACAGCTCCTTCAGCATCTTGGGTCCTTTTTCTAGCTCCTCCTACTTCATTTCTGAAATGTGTAATCTACTATTTTAGTTTTTAAAAATATTCTGGAAACAAAATTTATTATTGTGGACTCTCCCATCAAAAAGTACTAGCATATCAAAGACTAATTATCCATAAACCTCTCATCATCTTGTAAAACTCGTTGGTTTACACCAGTTTGCCAAACATTTGGAGATTCCTGAGACTCAACTAAAGGATTATGTTAGAATCCTTTTCTTTAATGCAAATTATAAATTAGTCAAACATCAGATTATGATATTGACTTCTTACCCATTTGTTACACTTACCACCTGAATTAGAGATAAAATCAAAGTGAGTTTTTCTCCCCAGTATGCTGGCTCACCGAGTTTGGGTCATAGCACACTGTGCAGAGAAAAAGACATCACCTTGGCAGTTTCCTCACTTTGTTCCTATAGGTGTGTATGTATTTGGTATGTGTGTGTATAAATGTGTGTGTGTGTGTGTGTGTGTGTGTGTGTGTGTGTGTGTGTCTGTGTATTTGTGTTTGTAAGAGTGCTATGTTTATGTGTGTGAATATTTGGTATGTGTGTGCAAGTGAATGTGTGTGTATATGCCTGTGTGAGAGAGAGGGGGGAAAGAGACTGAAAATATTCCCTTCAATAACCACAACCTACCTATGAAGTTTTGTTATTTTATTTACTTTGAACTACTGTGATTTACATGCCTTGCTAGAAGAATCTGAACTTACACATATAAGGAATGAAAAGAAAATGAGCAAATTTAAGTAAAAAGAAAACCAAAAATATTATCCCTAACAGTATCTATACTTATTAACTAATGAATCATAGGTCACAGGGAACAGTAAGCTATAGAAATTGAAATAGGTAAGGATATAGAACAGATCCACTATTCTAGTAGTGCTTTGAATGTATCACAGGGCCATCAAGCAGCAAGCAGCTATTAATTGTAAGAAAAATAGGTGTCAGCAGAAAGACAATGAATTCTGAAAGTAGGAATGCTGCTTTCTAGGTGTGAAAATTAGTAGAGAGAAGCACATGTCAGCATGGCAAGGCTTTCAGTAGTAAGCCTAGCAAATGAACAGCTAAGTACTCTTGAATTCAATATGTATTGCTATTTAGTTGGTCCTGTGAAGGGGAATGCCAGGGTGGGGAGATCTGAGTGGATAGAAGCGGGGGAGGTGATTGGGTAGGGAGTTTCTGGGGGCATGGGAGGGGAACTGGGAAAGGAGTTAACATTTGAAATGTAAATAAAGAAAATATCCAATAAAAAATGAATAAATTTAGTTTATTTCTTACATTGAAGACACATCTACCGAGACCTTTGTTTTATGTTTTATGAACGTAGGACATGGGTTTGTCTCTCTGCTGGAGATAATAGAGAAATGTGAAATTATTTTATTACATTTACCTTGATTCATAGATAATCTGAGACTCATGACATAATCTGAGACTCTTGCAAGCCATTCTGGCTTCTTAGTACTAACGCACGGATTCCAGCTGTTGGCACTTTTAAATTAGGGCACTCATATAACCCATTGGATACTTTAATTATTCTAATTTTATCGATAACATATATTTCTGTTTGACTTTACATTCAAGTGAATTTGTATTTTATATATTGGTTTAAAAATGAGAAAATATTTTGATGTCCAGTTTTCAATTCTCTAATGTGCTGAATTGATTCCAGAATTAAAAACTGTAACTTCCTTCTATAACATGATGTCAATTCACTTGAGTTTGGACTTGACTTCTTGTAGAGTGAAGCCATTTCTCTTTTCTAACAGGTTGGCAGATACATCTTCTCAGCTATGCTTGCAGATATGTGGTTTAAGCATATGATCACATTTAGAATGGCACTTTGCTGAGAGAAGAAGCTCAAAGCCCTTGTAGAATGCTCTCCCTTCATTTTCTGTTGGCAACTAGAGTGCCTTGTGATGTCAGCAATCTGAGGAAGCCAAAGAATCTGTGTCTTAAGTTGAGATTGTAAAATGGTGCATGTTCTGTATACCTCAGCACAGACTGGCCTGTTGTCACTTGTACAAAGTGAATTTCCTTGTAAATGGTTGCTCTTCTCTTTTCAATTTTGAAGACACCTTGCTGTTGGAGATAAATGTAAATAATCATATGTTCTTGTCTTATATTTTCAGTTAATTTCATAAATTCAGTCTACAAATTTTACCTGTTACTATTGGGCAGGATTTGGCCCAGATGCTTAATGGAAATAGAATGAGAAAGTGGAATAGACTGTGAGAGGAGGCTTTTGGTATGGAGTTAGATGTCAGAAGCATATGGGCATGATAGGAGAACCTGTGAGACATTATGCTAAAGGCTATTTTTTAATTTTTTGTATGTGCATTTGTGGGTGCTTACTTGCACATGTACATGCATCTGTAGGGTCCAGGGTCCACATCAGAGACCTTCCTTAATATTTCACCCCCTTATTTACTGAGATAGAGGCTCTCCCTAAATTTAGAGATTTAGAACCTCTCAATTCCATTTGACTAGCTGGCCAGACAGTCACAGAAAATTTTCTTCTTCTTCTTCTTCTTCTTCTTCTTCTTCTTCTTCTTCTTCTTCTTCTTCTTCTTCTTCTTCTTCTTCTTCTCCTCCTCCTCCTCCTCCTCCTCCTCCTCCTCCTCCTCCTTCTTCTTTTCTTCTTTCCTTCTCTTCTTCTTCTTCTTCTTCTTCTTCTTCTTCTTCTTCTTCTTCTTCTTCTTCTTCTTCTTCTTCTTCTTCTGCTCCTCCTCCTCCTTCTTCTTTTCTTCTTTCCTTCTTCTCTTCTTCTTGTCTTCTTCTTCTTCTTCTTCTTCTTCTTCTTCTTCTTCTTCTTCTTCTTCTTCTTCTTCTCCTCCTCCTCCTCCTCCTTCTCCTCCTCCTCCTCCTCCTCCTCCTCCTCCTCCTCCTCCTCCTCCTCCTCCTCCTCTTCCTCCTCCTCCTCCTTCTTCTCCTTCCAGACCTAAGATTTAAACATAGATACTTTGGTCAGCAGCTTTTTTTGGTTGGTTGGTGGTTTTTTTGTTTTGTTTTGTTTTGTTTTGTTTTGTTTTGTTTTGTTTTGTTTTTCCTTTTTGTTTGTTTGGGGTTTTTATTATTCTCACATACATTATATCTTGACCATGTTTTTCCTCCTTCTACTCCCCCAAGTCCACCCCAGCACCTCCCATTCTCCCCCAGGGCTACATTTCCTCTGTTTTCTTTCAGGAAAGGACAAGCCTTCCAGGAATATCAATCTAACAAGGCAAAATGTTACAATAAGACTAGGCACAAACCCTCATATCAAGGCTGAATGAGGTAACCCAGTAGGAGGAAAAGGGTCCCCAAAACAGGCAAAAGAGCCAGAGACAACCCAGCTACCATGGTTACAAGTCTCATAGGAACCAACCTACAATGTAGATACTGAAGTCCCAAACTTAATCCCTACAAGTGCTTTGCTGACAGAGCCATTTCCCCAGCCCATCTATTTCATTAAATCTTTATTTCCCAAGTCTTGTTCTTTTTGCTGCTTTAATCATCATGTCTTTATTCCTCTTCGTTTTTAGTACTTTCTTCTGAAATGCCCCTTCAGCTACTTATACATGAGGAACATCACTGAATATTTTACTGTAAACCAGCTTGTGAGAGAGCTGATTTACAAATGCTGTCTAGTTTAATCACTATCAACCTTTGAGATGGGTGATCTTATTATTCTCATCACAGGTGTGGAGGCAGATGTTTCATTTGCTAAAGTAACTTGCTCAAAATAAATTGGGTGAAAATAGATTTTTCCCAAAGGAAAATTAAACCTCCATAGTCTTTAAACTTTCCTAACCCCTGCCCCCTGACAGGAATGCACTACACTCAGCGTCATGGAACTTATTAAATGAATCCATATATCTAAAGGCAATATATTGGAATGACTTACAGGCTGCAGCCCAACTAATGCAACAATGTCTAGCTGTGAATGGCAAGTCCAAGAATCTAGTAGTTGGTTCAGACCTGGAAGGCTGGGGTCTCAGTTGGTATTCTGCATAAGCTGGAATCCCTAAGAAGTAGGCTCCACTGCATGTACTAGCAAGTAAGTGCAAGCAGGCAAAGATAAACAATTCCTTCCTTCTTTTCCTTCTTTTATTGCCTTATACAGGCCTCCAGATTAAAGGTGTGCCTCAAGACCTGGATTAAAGGTGTGTGTTGATCTGGATTAACAGCATGTGGCATCCCACCTCAAGTTTGGCGGAAAAGCTTATGTCTTCCTGGCTCAAGATCCAGGTTACCAGTGTGCTCTCCCCTTCTGGATTCTTGTACACTCCAAATACGGTTAAGCTGACAATCAGAATCGCTCTCTCACATACCATATCATATACATACCCATAATCCTTCATTTATCTTTACTTTGTTTTGTAGCTTGAATAAAGCCTAAATTCTCCAGTGATAAGAATATTGATAAGTAGAACCAAAATGTGTGTATTGAGCATTCTGAGAATGTTGTTCAGAAATGTTAACAGGCCACTTTCAAGTCTATAGACTAATAATAATTTTAAAAAATGACAGGAAGTTTAATAAGCAACAGCTGCCCTGGACTTTTGTCTCCAGTGCTGAGGATGAATCTTTGGATCTTAAAGTATCTGCAAGCTTGTAATAAGGATATACAGAGGAGGGCCAACACTTTATAAATTCAGGAATAAAAGCACATTAATTAAAGTTAGAAAACACAATAACAAGGAAGTAAACTTATGGCTTTTTTTTAAGTTCTTCTGTTGGCATAGCAGTCTTCTGTTTCTCAAGGTAACTAGGTCTACATTCCATCAACCTTTGAACAAATGTGTAATCTGCAGTTCATGGAATACTTATATAAGAATATTTAATCCAGTATGCTGTGCCATGTAGATCAAATTATAAGAAATTCCTTTCCTGTCCCTTAAGTTACTCCTCTTGATGATAAATTACCATTTCACTCTCGTTTTCCCACTTAAATGCAACATAGATTCATACTGTCATTGCCTCTTGGAAATTTAAAGTATTAGCAAAACAGAATATTTCACACTCTTAACAAAATAAAGATTTTGAATATTACATCTATATCTGGTTCCTTTATTATTTAGTAGAAGTTGAGAAATAATTTCATTCCTTAAAGAAATATGAAACATGAAAATATATGTAGAAATGATTTCTGACTTATGGTTGAACAAAAGGGTGTGTGTGTGTGTGTGTGTGTGTGTGTCTGTCTGTCTGTCTGTCTGTCTGTCTAAAAGTATAGCTATATATTTTCTGCTAGAAACTCTGTGGCAGATGATGTATGATCTTCTTGTGTATCTGTAACCTGATAGCATAGCTATGCACTTTTCTATATCCTTTGAAACTAGTCAACAACAGATATTATAATTCATTAAGCAGCAGGACAAATTAGACATATTAAGAATCAAGAAAGCCAAGAATGTGATCTAGAGATAGCTCAGTAGTTAAGAGCACTTGATGCTCCTGTAGAAGACCTGGGCTCAGATCCCAACATCTATATAGCAATTCACAACCTCTCAGTGGACTGGTTGCACTCTTCTGGCCTCCAAGGGTACAAAGCACATATGTGGTATGCATACATACATGAAGGCAAATACATCAAATAAAAATAAACTTTGAGGAAATAGTCAAAGAATGAGTGCCATTATATATAAATTGAAATTTTACAAAGAAAAGCTTATCCATAACAGATTAATTTTCAATTACCTGTGCCTTGAGAGAAATGAGGCATTTATTTTCAGAAGAGTTGTGTGTACCCATGTGCATATTTCATTTTTCTTCTAGATTTATGCATATTTTTATTTATGCATATTTAATAACCTTAGACTTTACTGAGACTCATAATCCTTGCCTCATAATCTTTGTTTAGGCACGACTTTAGAATTAATTTGTATAGGTACAGAAAGCAGAAGATAGGATATGCTACTTAATAAGACATATCCTATCTTCTGCTTGACATATCAATACTTGATTAAAAGATTTTAAAGAAGAAAATAATACAGTCAAGTTTTTGTCTATCCCATCAGTCAAGAAAAGGAAATAGAAGTACCAAATATTTCCTTAAACATCATTATAAATGCTGAAATACAATAAAGTAAATCAAATTTAATGAAACTATAAAATTAGTTCATTTGTTCACTACTAACAAGAGACCTAGTGTTTTCTAAAGAAATAATTATGGAGTTGCTTACTGTTGTTGTATAAAGTAATAAATATAGTATTAATAGTATGTTTAGCATTTCTTATAAGCTACCGATTTAGTCAATCAGGCTGTGGGTGTGCAAAATTTGAATCTAATTACAACTCTAAGTTAACAGAATATACCTTGAAATGGGATAAATGAATACATATTAATGCATATTACTCTATTCCATCAGACTTACTAAATAAATATCTACAATATAATTTTAGTTTTAAACTTCTAAAATAAAGATCCTTTTGAGCTCCAATTGGCATCTGGACTGATGTGCTTGAAACATCTCAGAGATCAGTGAAGCAGGGATGTTCATATCTGCAGCTGGAACGGCTCTGCTTCTGTAAAAATGGGAAGCAGCAGCTGCAGGGAACATAAATTGTGCAATTGATTTGATTTTGCAAAGCAAACACATTCTTTGCGTTATGATTTAGCTTGCTAATTAAGCCTTGCATAATCAAAGGAATCAGGGAAGAAAGTACTTCTGGATTGAGCTCAAGCTCTACACCTTCTGAGAGCCTTTTAACATTTTCACACTTTCAAGAGGAGGATATCTAAAAGCAAACCCCTCTGAAGGCAAAAGAATGATTTGCAAATAATGGCCCTGCTAGCTGTCAGTATCAGACTCGATAGACAAATAAAGTGAGAGGTGAGGGAGAATGCCAATGGACATGTGGCACCTGGGTCTTAAAGGTGAGGCAGAGCAACAACACTACACTTTTATTTTGGGGGACAAAGCACATATGAGCAAGCTTGTGATTAAAAGTCTTTGGGTAAATACCTTAAGTTCTATGTGCCATATGTTCTCTGATGCAATTACTCGGGTTGGTTTTTTAGAAGGAAGGCAATTACAAACAATAAATAAGCAAGCAACTGTGGCTGTGTTCCAATAAGTTTACTTTACACAACAGGTGGTAGATCCTAGGTTTCATCCCTCAGTTGATTTAATTCTCAGAAATGAGAATGGAAATATGTATGGTAATAGCGACAGAACTTTATGTTCCCAAACTAACTCTGTGTCAATACCTGTTATGTGCATTTTAGAGAAAGTAATGGATATATATATATATATATATATATATATATATATATATATACACCCATTATATTATCTCTCTAAATATTTAGTGATATTATATAATATATCATAATATAACATATTAAATATATCATAATACAATAATATGTTATAATATGTATATACTATAGAGAATATAGAGTAATATAGAAAACTAAAGCTACTAAAATTGAGGAGAATAATTGTGACTTTTTGTGATAAGGAAAGTTCTTCAGCATTATATATTTTTATAGAGAACATATACAAATCGTGTTTTATTTAGAACCTGGAAACAAGAACAAATATGTTAAAAACACTGTGGTGTATTAAGAGATATGTCATCCAATTCATTAATTATACTCATAATTTTCTTAATATTGTTTAATATTTGTATATACATTTGTAATATACATTATATATATTATATTACATATATTTAGAAAGCATAGGCTTTGAAACAAGAATATTATATATTTGGTTTAACTTTATAATGGGAAAGAGAATATTATGCTAGGCAATTTCAAATACTTCTCACAGTTAATGTGTGGAGAACTTCAGGAGAGATTATCGGCAGTAAATTGTTGAAAGGTAGATGGATGTCCAATTGAATGAAGAGCGCGACTGCCAGATAACTTATCTCAACTTCATTCTAAAGCCGATGAAGAAACCATTATAACCCGAAGTGCAAATTACAGAGAAACTTCTCCAGATGACCGCTGCAGCAGAGGCTTTGAAGTGTGGTAGACCTGAAAGAAGGGCAGAAGACTGAAAATAATTGGGGGTTGTGGGGCAGGAATGGCATCCAAGATCAGCTGAGAATAATTCCGGTAGAGCATTAACCAGTCCGTTAAGTCTGAGGGTCCATGTTCCAGAGCACCCACAAAAGAATGGCCCCGGCCCCAAGGATTTCACTTATTAATCTACTATTCATGACTTAGGAAGTGTTTTGGGAAACAGGATTTGCTTGCATTTCTATTTCCTCTTACAAAAAGAAAGGACAGAATTACAAAGTTACAGTAACTCAATGTGATGTGTCTAGGGTAACACAGTAAAAGTGACAAAGAAAAACAAGTTAACAAGTCCATAATCACATTTCAGGATTTAAGAAAAATGGAAAAATGATAAGAAAAACATAAATCTAAATCTTATTTTAAAGATGGCCAGGCCAAGGATTTTAAGGCTCTGCTGTTTATGTGGTGACCTTCATGTCTGCCTCCAACTGTGCATCTGTGTATTTTGGGGGGATTTTCTTTTCTTTTTTATTTTTTGTAATCCCAGGGCTAGGATGAAGGTCTGATGCATGGTGCATTAATGCTTCAACAGTGAGATGCACACCCACCCCATTCCAGTTAGAATGGATATTATCTCAAACAGACTAAGCCGTAGCATTGGCAAGGACTCAGAGAAAGGAATCTCTGTACACTGTTGTTTGTGATGAGCCTTAGGACTTATGAAAAAAACACTACAGAGCACCTTCAAATTTAGAAATAAATGCCATTTAATCAGGTGACATGTCTATGGGTTACAGATCTAAAAGAACTGAGTTTGAGAGCTGGAAATATGACTCAGTCAGGAAAAGAAGAGCCTTGCTACCACGAGGACCTGAATCTGCTCCCCAGAATGCACATAAGGTAGATGGAAAACAAAACCAACTTTTTAAAAAAATTTTTAAAAATTCACGTTTTATTAGAATGTAAAGTGTGCATATATATGTTAGAAATTACACCTTTTACATCATTCTTATCCTGAGTAACACTCATTTGACATTGCTCAGTGGAATTGGGATGTTGCATTTTTTTAATATCACTATTTTTCCTGGTACTCAAACATCATACAAAAAATACTTATACATCTTTTTCTTTTTCTTTTTTTTTTTGTGTGTGCACATTTTACCTTTTTTAAATTTTCTATATTCTTTGTTTACATTCCAAAGGCTTTCCCCTTTCCCAGTTCACCCCCATCATATGTCCCATAAGTCCTCTCCCCCCCGAGCTATTCCCCAATCATCCCCCCCCCCCACGATTTCTCTGTTCTGGGTCTACAAAACTGGATCCAATCTTTTCAGGCCCAGGGTCCTCTCCTTTCTTCTTCTTGGGAATCATTTGACTTGATAATTGTGCCTTGAGTATTTAGGGCTTCTGGGCTCATTAATATCCACTTATCAGTGATTGCATTTCATGTGTATTCTTTTGTGATTGGGTTAACTCACTTAGGATGACATTTTCCACATCTAACCATTTACCTAAAAATTGCATGAATTCATTATTTTTAATTGCTGAGTAGTATTCCATTGTATAAATATACCACATTTTCTGTATCCATTCCTCCTTTGAGGGATATCTAGGCTCCTTCCAATTTCTGGCTATTATAAACAAGGCTGCTATAAACATAGTGGAGCATGTGTCTTTATTGTATGCAGGGGAATCCTCCACATGTGCATTGTGGCTCTCTCTCTCTCTCTCTCTCTCTCTCTCTCTCTCTCACACACACACACACACACACACACACAAACACACAGACACACACACAGACACACACACACAAACACACATGCACACACACACACACTTTACAGGCACATATAATAAGAAACACAATTCAATGTTTTAAGATGCTAAATAACAGCATTAAAAAGACATGCCCACAACCATGTTGATTTTAGCATAGTAGCCAAGAACTTACAAAAAACTACGTATCTATCAAATAGATAAGGAAAATAGGATGCATGTGCACAATGTAATACCATAAACTGGGTGAAATTCTCTAACTTGCAACAACATGAATAGAAGATGTCATTCTGTTAGAAGCAAAATAAGCACATGATCACACATGCATGAAATCTTCACAGAATTACTGTCTCCAAGGTTGAAAGTGAGCTGGTGGTTCCCTCACTCTAGTGTGGGGCTGGTCTCGGGGTAGGGAGTATGGGGAAAGGCTGATTAATGGGTAGTGACTCTTATTTAAGAACAAACTCTGGTGTGCCGCTGTACTGTAGCAACAGTAGAGAGCACATTTCGAAACACCATAAAAAGATGGTAAAAGTTTACACTGGCGATGGTGAATATGTGAGGAGACAGAGAGGTGTAGACCTGATTTGCACATTGACCAATATCCATGGATCAGGACATTTTAGTCATTGCATAAACATAAATAACATTTATTTTATGTACCAGTTATGATGAATTTTAACTCATAGAGGAAACATGTTATATATACTTAAGGGATATATTCTATGGGGTTTTATCCTATCCTGTGAAATAACATGCATGGAAGCAGAGATCACTTGGTTAGGTGAAGGATGAATGCCTCAGTTTAGGACTCTACTTTTATACTAAATATCAAAAACAAAATTTGGGATTCCTGGGTAGAACAGGAGATTGCAGTCTGAAATGGAGACAGACTGAACAATCTCCGGTTGTAGCTCGAAAGACAATGGTCTGGGGACAAGCCAATAAAAAATCCTAACATTTAAAATTCTGAAAAAAGAATTTTGATTCTTATTTTTTCATTTGAAAATAATAAAAGTTTGAGGAGGTAGGCATTTGTACCTTGCTTTGCATTTCATGCCGTGCCTCCATTATAGAAAGACGACAGGATATCACGACTCCATGATAATGCATTTTATTTCTTATCAGTTAAAATAAACTGAATTTCAATTGGTAAAAGTGTTTAGAAAGTGATGTCTGTTCACACATTACAGTGCATAAGGAATGCCCACTTGCTACAATCTGCATAGGATGACTACTTCCAGTCCCAGACACACAAGTTGTGTCGCCCACACAACTTGTCTCTCATTCTCATCTCTGTCCCAGTTTGCCCTTAATTGGGTCTCCGTTGACCCCCATTGCTAGAGATGAGTCAGATGATTTGATCTTTCCAGTTGCCTTCCAGCCATGCCACGCGATGCTCTTTTCTGTCACACACGTCCGTCTTCATTGCTTCTGCTTCTCAAGCAGCATGATTCATCGTTTCCCCAAATGCTGCCACTGCTTGACAACCTCATGACAATCTGCACTCTGCACACACACTGCACAGTGGAGAGGTGCCAAATCCTGCTGCAGTGACTACTCTCATAACTGTCTATAAAGCTATGCTGGGCCAGCACTTTCATTTTACTGTGCATGAGTCTTATACTTCTTTTCAACAATGTGCTTTAAATGAATAGGTTTATCAGCATTTTTTAAGACTTACTCGTTGTCTCCAGTGACCTTACAACTTCCTTATTGATCCCTACTCTGTCAGACACCTAGTTATTTATGGGATGTTCTTTCCCCATCATTTTGCCAGTTTCAAACACCTCACAAATTCCCATTGAGCTCCATGCCTTATTTTAGCCCTTATGAGTAGTTATTACTTATACTTTTACAATTGATTCTTCAAAACAACCTCTTAAATTATATTGTGAATATCCTTATAAAGCTCTGTCTAGATGGGGGACCATGTGATTTCTAGATATTTTATAACAGTAGCAGAGAAGAATTAGACAGGTTTTACCAATTCTGTTTTCATGGACCAGCTTTTGGGACGTAAGGTAGCTTTATCAGAGGCACATTCAGCTAAATTTGCAAGTCTATATATTTTTTAACAATGCTTGCTGATGTAGGTAGAAGACTTTATACTGTTTTGTGGCTTTTACTACATAACAAAAATAGTATTTTCTCCTTTGTGTCATGTGCACAAAATTCATTGTGATTTTGGAACAATGTAAAAATGGGTAAATGAAGATAGAGACAAATGGACAAGACAGACGTGGAACACAGTGACTGTTCCAACAGAAATTCATGAAAGCTTATTGTAGAAGTAAACCAAGATGGTGGCCCATTATAGTGATGAAAAAGAGATGAAATATTTTAACACATATTTTCACCTTCTTTTGCATATTGTGATCTGAAATATTGCAGGAAAAGGAAAATGTATTTATCATGTGGTAAGCACCCAAGTCAGCTCAACTCTAGAACTAAGGGTAATTATGTGATTCAATATTACTTATCTTCTTTATCCATTCAGTAGAAGATGCCAAGCTATTTTCTTCATTTGTAATTATCAAATATGTTCTTTTACTAGCAATGTTGTAAAAATGTTTTTATTCACTAAGTTTAGTTAATGTTAATATAGGTGGCATTAAGTCATTTATTTTCATTTCTTTATAATATGTAAATGTAGTAGAGCTCTTAATGGCTGGAGTACTATTTCTACTATAAATACTATCTAGTAAAGTTTCTCTAAATTCTACAGTCAGGAGTGAAGTTTTATGTTGCTAGTACTTCATAATAGTTTATATAATATATAGTCATCTTTGTATCTAAGGAAGATAGAAAAATATATATAAATAACAGCCATGCTTTTTCATTTTTAAAATGGAGTAGACATTTTCAACAATTCTAGGGTAAAATTATATATAGTTATTGGATGAATTTGAGTTTCGTTTGCTACCAGCTTTGGGTTTAAGGGCGTTGTCTCTTCTATCAACTGATGGTAGCTTTTTGTTTAATGTATCTTACCAATTCATGAACTTCCCATACAGAGGGGAAAGACATGGGAGGCCTCAGTGTGGGAAAGCATGTACAGATATGATCATATTTCACTGTATATACATATGAAATTAAATTTCCTTAAGGAATCTGTGGACAACGCAGTCTTAGCAAAATAGCTTGTATTACAATTTAAAAATCAATCAAATGCCTATTTAGATTCTTATACTTCATGTAGATAATAGAGTGTTAAAACCCAAAGAAGCAATGATATAAAGTGACAAGAATAAATTTATTTTAATCTTAAAGCCAGGTTACAGCTATTACCTATTTCTTTGATTTTAGAAAGAGGAAGCCAGAGGACAAAGAGCTCAAAAAGTAACTTCCCAGGCTTAAGACATGAAAAGATTTTACTGGGCATAGCGACCTTTTCCAGCTATTAAACTATTTGCTAGAGCAGAAAGAAAAGTGAATGCATTTATTTGGGTACAAACTGTTCTGCTAGTGTGATATAGATTTATAAGAGCATTAATCTGACCATATTGAATCGAACGGAAATCCATCTTGGTAAAAGAGAGGAAAATATCAAGCTAATTAGCAGAATAAAGCCACGTAAACAAAATCATACAGAGCTTCAAAGTCGATGAAAAGCAGAGAAATAACAAAATAAAAGGAGTGATTATGGAGGGTTTAAAATCTTTCACTTAAAATAATTGGGGAAAGCAAGAATGAGTTAGCCCAGCTCTGTTATGCCTTCAGTTGATGCTGAACTATGTAGCTGTGACTATTCCTTGCCTTACCAACTGGATCATGCATTGTTTCTAAGATTTCAACACAATTAGAATATTTAAATAAAATCGAGGCATTTCAATTTTTGTACCACTTATGGCAAAAAAGGAAAATATCTATTAGCAAATATATGATATGCCATTTGATTTTGTTAATGATGGTTTATTACCCAAACTACATCCATTCATTTGTAACTTGTCTATTAAGGTTGTCAAACTCAGTTGATCAATTTCGTTCTTGGGGCTGAACTGAGTATTTATGACAGCCCCTACCTGTCCTGCAAAGTATAAAAGATATGATTTTACTACTTTACAGAAAATGTTTACTAATGTCTGGCATGGGGGATGCCTGTGCAAAGTACTTCAAAGATTTTTTAGCTTTCAGACAAAAACAAGTAATATATGAAATTTTCTCATCCTAGCCAAAGAGTTGATTGATGATTGCCAACCTAGAGGTTGATAAGTGAATGTGTTTTGATATTGTGATATAATTGTGTTATTTATTTCTGTATATATTTCTATATGTATAACCTAAATAGTATATACATATGTATATGTGTATATATATATATATATATATATGTGTATATATATATATATATATATATATATATTGTGTGTGTGTGTGTGTGTGTGTGTGTGTGTGTGTGTGTGCTTTCAGTGATGACCACTTTGTATCAGATAATCAAACAGATTAGTGTTTTTTCCCCCCGTGGGAGATTATTTTTCTCTATTAGGGGCTGAGGATGCTAGTATATCTATTGAGGTCATTCTTTCTTTAGTCATGTTTAAGCTATAATGTTAGAGACACATTGTGGGTGCAGCTTCTCTGACATTTCTAGAAGTATCTCACAACAACTTCTTGTTTTTCTGGCTCTTACAATCTTTCTGCTCCCTCTTCCACCATTATCCCCAAACCTTAGGTGCAGGAGCTATGTTGCAGATGTGTAGATGGTATTTGTTTTGATAATAAACATTAGCAGCAGTGTCATGATGGGATTTTCTACTTTTCAAGTTGAATGTGGTCACAGAATCAAGTAAAGTTCATCCTGACTTGCAATGCTATAAGCTGGTTCTGTGAGCCTGCAAAATCTTGGAGAGAGTAATTTTGTACAAACTTTAAGGAATACCCTACAGTTGTGCACTTTTATTTGGCCTCATTTTGATGAAAATGGAATGCTTTTTCTTCTATCTCTTTTAATAATGTTAGATTCAGGAGATATCTAGTGATACTTTAGTTGTTTTTCCTTTTTTTTTTTTCATGTTATAAAGTGTCAAAGACTACCCTCAACAATTTGCTTATTGATAAGGTGACAACTTTTGTTATTCAATGCTTTCACCAAGTTAATGATTCACTAGTAACCTTTAATATGCTTCCATTACCTAAGGCATATCTATGCTTTGAAATTTTCTCAATAAGACTCAAGAGACTGAGGATTTCCACCAGCACAACCGTGGAAGCTTTCCTTGTTTGCAGTGTTTTCCTGATAGGGAAACGTCTGAGCCCTTTTCCTTTGGGGTATGGAATCCACGGCATAGCTCACAAGAAAAAAAATACATCTTCCAAAAATAGCTCTCTCATCCTCAATTATTTTATATCCTTGCAATATGTGAGGAGTTTATGAATATTTAACTAGTTCTCAGGAAAGAGTTGAAATACATGCATAATAATCTTTCTCTGAATAAATCTGGTATCTCATATGTAACTGTGGGGGCTCACAAGAAAACCCTGTGAGTTCCTTTCAAACCCACCATTTTGTTGACCTACCTGTGTAGAAAAGCACGGACCAAATAAACATTCTAAGTCACGGCAGTGACTGCTACTAAATTCTTGACATAATAATTATGTTTGACCAGCTCATGTTTCTCTCTAAATACATCCACATTATAACTTCATGGCGAGAATTTAATGACGATAACATATATGGAAGATTCTTTTTATAAGGTGCGAGACACAATTTTAATGCAAATTTCCTCCCATATGCACATCATAATATACATACAAAGCCATTCTATCAGAAGCCTCAAATTTATAGCTTGTAGATTGGGCTCACTGTGCAATAATAACTCAACTGCAACTTTTCTTTTTTATACTATTTTAATCTCTTTTTTACACTCCAGTCATTATCTCCTTCCAGATCTATTCGATAGTTCCTCATCCCATTCCTCCTCTTCAATTTCCAAGAGAATGTCCCCACCCTGATGCCACATCACCCTGCCACCCCGCCAGGCCTCCCCATTCCCTGGGGCTACAAGTCACTGAAAGGGCTAGGTGCATTCTCTCTCACTGAGGCCAGACTAGGCAGTCCTCTGCTGAATATGTGTGGGTTCCTCATGGCCACTTGTAGTGGACACCTCCTAAGATTTTAAATACTTTGGTCACAGATTTTTTTCTCCTACATGTTTCACACACGTCCTGATCTGACTAGCCACAATAGGTACTTACACCTTAAAACTTTGTCCCCAAAACAAACCCAACATTTTTTCCCTCCTGTTAGTAATGAAATTGCCACACTGTTATGCTTGGGTAGAAAATTTACAGCACTTGGATTCTCTAATTATGACCTGTTCCTGGCTACTGCTGTTCTCAGTCCTTAACTCCCTTCAGCCATTCAACTGAAGTCACATGTGCTTTGACAAGCCCTTCAACATAAGGCAGTAACATATCCAGATTTCTCCAGGGCTAGTCCCCCTGTGCTGACCAAATGTCCTTCAGCAGTCTTCCCAGTTTGACCCAGTGGTCCTTCACATTCCTGCTAATCCAGAAGCAAAGTCACCAAAGGGAGCAAAGCCACCAAAGGGAGCCTCATTTTACTATGGAAGCTTCAGTTCTCTCTCCCACCTCTATCTCAAAATTCTTAGATTTTATGTTAGCAAAAACATGGCTATTCTTCCACGCAGCCTGCTCTGTATACCAAAACTAGTTTCTTAGTGTAAGACTTGTTTCTAATATCTCGAGGAGGAGGAGGATATGAACTCCACCAGGACATTATAAATTACCAGATCTATCTAGTATCTGGTACTACTAACCAGACAGTTTAACGTGCAGCACTACAGAAATAGATATTATGATCGCTACTAATTAATCAAAAACTAGTGTTGGCCTCCTAGTTAGCATCAACCTGGATCGAGGTAATAAATAACTCACAAGGGTTACAGCAGCCATGAGAAGCATGACGCTCCACTTAAGAGAGGTAAGAATATAAACTTCTCATATTCAAACCTGTTCAGTGTGGATAAAAAGATGCTTCCAACTAGCGAAGAGAGAAACTGAGGTATGTTACCTTGGAACAAGAGAGTTTCATGTAGTGATCATAGGCTAGAGGAGAGTTTCTTAACCTGACCCCTTAAGCGTCAAATAACCCTTTTACAGGGATTACATATCAGATAGCCTGAAAATCAATATTTATATTGTGATTTATAACAGTAGCAAAAGTTTCAGTTCTACAGTAGAAACAAAAATAATTTTATGGTTAGGAGTCATCATAGTATTAAAATATGAAGAGCTGCAGCATTAGGAAGGTTCAGAAGCACTGGTACAGTGGTCTACTTTAAAATTAGGCAGCTTTATAATTTTAGAAGGCCTTATCTGACTCTTCTGTATAATTGTAATATTTTAGTCTACATTCAAATATTCCTCAATATTGGAAAAGCTTACTGTCCATTTTTTTTTGCATCAAAATTTGATGTTTGTAACATATAGGGATGAAGTCATAAAAACTCAATGAATAAACAAAGAAGTGGGAAATTATCCTGTACTGGGGGAAGGAAACATAATCCATATTTTAATTTTATGTGTGGACTTCAGTTATAGAAACCGAACGTGCAGAAATTTTAGTTATACATTTAAGTGAATGCACACTTAAATGTAGTAAGCAATTTGAATTGGAAAGAACTTAAAATCAACATTAATGAGGTAAGACCATGGTTCTTGTGGAAAGCCATCGTAATAGCCAGTCTCATCAGTGTGTACAGAATGGATGGTGGATGCTAGCTTGAGCGGCTGAGTGCGGGGAATCAGAAAACCATTCAAGTCTAGAGCAGTGCAAGCGGCATAATAAACCAATTTCTAAGCAAAGAAAAATTCCCACTAAAGGACAGCGGGCCAGTCTATTTAAAGGCACTGAGCAGGGCTTATTTGCTGGTACAACAGAGGCAAAAATCAGTCAGAGGAGGACCACTAGGGACCTCAGGCTGAAGGGTTCAGAATTAATATGGCAGCCACCAGGGCGCTCGTCCCTAAGGGCTCTTGAGTGGAAATGTCCTGATGAAAATGGTGCTTCAGAAGGATTATTCAAGCAGCAGGGGTTCGATGGCCTGATGCAGTCAGGGAGCATTTATACCTTACTGCGTCCCTGAAACACTGCACTCCACCAACCCCCACGCCACCGCAAGAGACCACAGTGATTACAGAGAACTATTTTTGAAAGACCCTGCGAATATTTCATTCAAGCTCTTTGCCAGGGGATTTCTTTTCCCATCCTTGTCTCTTATCTTCACACTTTAACAAATGCCCTGCCACGAGCAGAGAGGAGAGGCACGCTCATTTGTTTTCTAACGCTTGTGGCAGATTGATGGAAACTGTGAGATTTTTAAGTTACTTCTCTGTGTTTGCTTGGCGGGGGCATTAACCTTAGGCATGAGGAAGCGGGTCTTACTTCATGCTCTCTCAGTGCAGAGCTTCTCCTCGGCAGGGAGAAAGCAGACCATGTATATCATTTGAAGCAATTCTGTGATTTATCCACCGGGTACTGACCTACAATCAAGTGAACTTTGCTCAGAACCTCTGAATGGATTTTTAACTGCTGCTGTGGGGCATGTGTCTAAAAACAGTGTTCCCAAATACCCAGGAAAAATACCGAATCTTTAACCTCACATTGACTTGCTCTTCCTTTCAGAACTATAGGAAAATCTTAACTTCGTTCTAACCAAAACATAACCTACTCAAGAAATTCACCAAAACCCAACAGCATTCTTGGATTCTCTTTAATTTAAATTTATGTCACAGAATTGTATGACATTGTATTTTCATAAGTAAATATAAATTCACCTTAAATTATATCAAAGCTTGCTCCAATGAATTTTAGCAGAGAATTTAGATGTGAGATCTTTTAAGAAATTCACATATTATATGGGGTTTGCTTGTCAGATTATATAGTTCTGCCACAAACCCCCATGAGTTTGTGAGATGGATGGTGTAGTGGTTCAACTTTCTATCAGCAATTTTAATTTGTTATTGAAAAATTAAAAGTGATTTTTAATCCCATTTTGGTTTCCAAAGCAACAGATTAACATCTTGGGAGATTTGACTACTCCAATACTCTAATTCCATATCCCTTCATCATCTCCAGCTTTACAAATCAAAAACATTTTTGATTTGAACTTTTAAAAGAAATGTTGCAGCTTGAGAATGGAGACATCTTCAAATGTCATATTACAGGACTGAGTATCAGGGACACTGTAAGTGGCAGAGTTACTTCACAGCGGGACATTTCTGGGCGCTGTGTCAGGGGCTGTCAGTTTGGGGGATGCCGTGTGGAGAGGAGCCTGCATGCAGAGGATGGAGAAGGAAGCAGGCTGTATGATGGAAACTGACAAGCATGTAATCCAGGATATGATTGCTCTCCCACACTGCCACAGGTAAATGTGATGACCAGCTGAGTGACTGGCTAAAGTGGTGGGTGATTGAGATCTTAACAAGAGCAGAGACTGTGCATAGAACGGATGCTTCATTTATAACAAGGCCAGAAAAAAATGGTTAGTGTCTAGGTGTTGGCCCTGACTATAGAAATTGGGATGAGTTGGAAAATAATAATAAGTAGCAATTATTTACTGTTTTCCAATCTATCAACTTAATCTACTTACTTTACAGGGGATCTGGTTCAAATTTCACAGCCAACTCGAGGGGTAGTTTATTAACATTAATTTTTTATTTGGTGAAAGTGGAGTGGATAGAAATATATGTTCTAATATCACAAAGATATTACAGTATATAGACAGAATCTAAAAACAGATGAGTAACATGTAAACAATAAAAAAATTATATATTTCTATGTATGTATATTTTTATTTGTTTTGCAAAGGAAATGGGGAAATTTATGATACACATGATGCGCATATTTTCATGTATATAATTTTGTTATATATTGTAAATAATGGACTAGGCTATTTAGTTAAGGCATTTCCTAATACAGTGTTGATGACATCATTTGGCTTCTTTTAGAAAAGTAAAGAGTAAACTATAAAAGGAGATGCATTAAAATAAAAATGCCTACTGTGCAACAGGTTCTAGAACTTGATTTGGCTATTGATTCTCAGTCTGTGTAATTTACTCTGGGAACTGGGACAAGGTAGTAAACGGATATACCTTCCAGAGGGATTGGGTGTGTAACTTGTGGGTCCAGCCAACCTTGTATGTAGCCAGAGATGCTCCAATGTAGATATGGAAAAACAGAAATAAGATGAAATATAGGATTCCAGGGATGGTAGAAATATGGCAGGACCTAGATCTATTTTTGCAGATATAAAGTTGCTCTTGCTGGAGATAAAGGGTGAATGACTCTAGAGGACACTTAGAGGAACAAAAGTCCATCAAAGGACAGAGACACTGACCAAGATCAAAATAAACGGGCACCTAATAAAGCATACCTGAGAAAACCAGACCTAGAGTTGGAATAGAAATGCTATCCAAGGAGACATTCACAAATATGGATAGATGATCTAGATTATTATTCAGCAAGCAATTGCAAATAGAAACCACTGTGAGATAGACCTGAAAACTTACAAGGATGATAAAGGTTATAAGAGGTGATCAGAAAAGTGATGTTGAATTCTGGATTATCCTTGACTCAATATGTGTGACCAGGATCTCAGATTTGTATGTTGAAGCCTAATTCTTAATACTATCATATTTCCAGAGGGGATCTTTGAGAGGCAATTATTTCACTAAAGTGACATTCTCATGAATAGATTTACTTCTAAGTTGAGGGTGACTGCAGAGGGTGTCTCCCAAATTCCACTATGTGTGGACACACACACACACACACACACACACACACTCATACACACACACACACAAACACACACTCACACACACACACACACACACACACACTCACATACAATGACTGTGCATGTATCTGGAAGCAATATCCTTGAATATGGACTCTATCTGTGTCTTAGTATTGAATTTCACTTCACAGCCTATAAAATTGTCAGAAATATTATTTTGGTTATTCATAGTATACTCTGGCTCTTACATAAAGAATCCCAAATGGACATTGATATTGATGAACTAGGACTTCTTCCATTGCCGATAGAATACAAAGTAATACATCTACAGTGAATACAATTACTGTCAGAATTATGGATAGTATTTACCTTAGATCCAGTCCTTTCCTCTCCTAGTTAGCCAAGATAAAAAGAATAAGTCAGTATATACACTTTTGCTTTATACATGAATGTCCATGGTTGCTTTATTTATAATAGTACAACATTGAAAAGGAGCCAGATCTCCATCAAGGATTAATAGAGAGAATGTAATACTCTCTATGTATAATATAGAGAATGTAATACTACCAATGGAATATTGGTCTGTGTTTTTAAAATTCATAATAGTATAGAAGTTATATTAATCCCAGAATAATTATATTGAGCCAAAGCAAAAAATAATATAAATTATATAATTCTACTTATATAAAACTATTAAAAATTTTAACCATAGTCACAGAATGAAATAGGTTATCACTATCAAGTAGGCAGAGTAAGCAAGGAGATTATAAATACATAAGAATAAGGTTTTGATAGTGATTGAATTGTTGTCTTGGTGGTGGTAATGGCTGCTGGGTGTATGCATATATCAAAATATATCATGTCAATTTCTATTATTCAATATGTGTGAAAATTTTCTCTACCAAATGTGCTTCAATAAAGTGGTAAGTCTAAGTTCATAAGACTCATTTGTTCTCTCTCGCTAAGTACTTTTCAAAATAGCACCTTAATATAACAGCACAATGTGTACTACATTGATGCATGCCATCCTTCTAACTATATTTTGTTTCACTTAATATATTTCCATTATGCTATACAAAACAAAATTAGTAAAGCAGATGCTTTGGGTGTTCAGAGAATCTACCATTTATTTTATAATTAATTAAGAAAAGTTAGGTATTTGTATTTGGTATAATTTCATGTTTCCCAATTCACTTTTATCTTTGTTAACACTGGTCACAGTGGAGGGCTAGAGAAGTGACCTATCCAGTAAACTGCTCACTTTGTAGGCACTTTGTGAAATTGATCGTCAGTATACACATAACAAGCCAGACGTGGTGGCCTTTGCAATCAGGTATTAAGGACACAGAGACAGAAGGATCCCTTGGCCTGGTTTATCAGCCAGTCTAAACTATTGAATGAGCTTTAGGCTAGTAATAGACTTTGTCTCAAAGGAGGTGGGTATATTTCTAATGATAATACTCGAGGCTATCCTTTGGCCCTTTCACACGAATGAACTGGGACACACATGAGTATGGTCCACACACGTAATTACATACATACACAATGTTAAAATAAAAAGCACATACAATGAGACATATATTGTATAAATATCTCCTATTATTTTTACAGATACTGCTAGCAAACTGATGTTCATTTTATAATCTTGTCCTTTATATAATTTTGATTTGTTTGTATTCCTTGATGTTTATAAAGCTCTGTGTAAAGCCAAATGATTAGATCTTGTGACAAAGTGACTATAGATGAAAAAAAGATGTACCTTAGGAGGCATTCTCAAATATCTTTCTCCATAATTCATTTCTTTCCTGGACTGAGTTTGTATATAAAGTGCCTACAACAGCCTCCAAGGCCTTAAAAGATCACGTACCTCCAGGACTTTAAGTTGGCCCCAAATCTACCTCATATATGAATTGCTGGAGGGTGTGAAGGGGCTGGCACTAAAGATCCAAAGCTGAGGGATCTCCATGCCACAGGGCAGCAACAGGATACCTGATAGGTGTCCCAATGAGGATCCAGTATTTATAGTGTAGCAGAAGCCAGAGGCCTTGAACCAGACCGATGACACCTTGCAGTAAACATCTGTGGGTAAAAATGCTAGTACAAAAGTGTATACTATGGACCACACTGTGACAGACCACAGCTTTCATGATGAAATGTTTTCTACGCTTTGTTTTGTTTTAACCTTAAATTCTCATTTGGAGTTGCAAGGGAAGAGGGCAGATACAAAGGGGTGGGGAGTAGGATTGGGGTGCCATGCTGTGAAGCTCACAAAGAATTAATAAAAAGTTACAACCACCAAACAAACAATCAAGCAGATTAGGTATTACTATGAAACATCACTTTATAGAAAAGAAGTACATCACTGGATTGGATTTGAATGAGAGAGAAACCATGACACTTCCTATAAGGTAAAATAAACCCATTCCTCCATATGTTGCATTTGGTCATGTTATTTTATTGCAGCAATAGAAAGGTAACTAATGTACCTGTATACTGATGTGTGTATTAAATTTTAAAAGAGAACATTGTTTAGCAAAATAAATGTGGTTGGACATAAATGGAAATTATATATATACATATATATATATATATATACACATACATATACATACATATATATGTATATATATTTACAGGCCTTATTTTTCATAATCATTTCTGCTAGACTCTGACTCCTTTCATTTCCATAATATTAGAACAAAGGAAGGAGGCATGGCTTTTAGGGAGGAGGATAAGCATGTTCTGAATATATTGAACTAGAAAACAGGCTGACAGTAGAGAGAGTAGAAATCAATGACCTTAAAATTACTTACAAAGATTGAATTAACAGAGTGGCACATTTGTTGATGTTATATGAATAAGCAGCTAGGCCTATTCTCAGAGATATTTAAATATTTATTCTTCTACAATGCAATTTAAATACTTTTTTGCTTGTCTTTATTGAACAGGCTTCAATATATCTAGATTTTAACTAGCAATGAAAATATTAATTTTCCACAACTTCTAAAATGTCTCTCGATTGTTTTGTCATAGGACTGGCATGACAGATATATCCCTGGTCATACATACTCCACTTCTGTGTACTTAGGGACTTGCTTATTTCCTATTTTCCACAGGGATACACATTTTGAATGTTGATTCCTTACGATCTGTAGCCCATTTTTCCTATCTGATACACTGTACGATACCAGAGCCTGCTTTCCGAGGCAATGAATCACCCTGAAAGGTTATCTGTCAGTCATACATGCCCCATGGTGACAAGGCCTGAACCACTTAGGCCTTTTAATTTCCTGATGACCAGACATGCAACATAGACAAGCTTGAGATACACTCTGGGATTTCTGCAGAGAATTTCACTGTAAAAATCAATCTGCACAATCAGAGGAGTCACCAGTATGTCAGGGAGAACTCGAGTTCCGCACTTAGACTCACGCTCTCTGCCATTTACTCGGGTGGGAGTTGGAGGCAATTGCCTCTCTAGAACCTCCCAGTCTCTCATCTGCGACACTGTGGTAACTCGCAGAGAGATTATTAAATGTATATAGAGTTTAACAGGATTGTATTGTTAAATGGAAGCTGTGTTTCTTTTTATTAACAGACATCATTTTCTTTGTTGCTTTTCAGTTTTGTTTTTGAAATTATAATTTGATTACAGCATTTCTCCCCTCCTTTCCTCCCTCTAAACTCTCCCATGTTCCCCTTTATGCTCTTCTTTACATCCATGATTCTTTTGTTCACACACTATTATTGCATACATATATATAAAGTAAGATTTATAGGTGAAAGACTTGAGTTTTCACTGGAGACTTCTTTTGGCTTTTTGCATACCTAGGATTTCTCCAGAACAGACTTGTCTGGTGGCTAACGGGCTTCTACTGAGAGATGCTAGATGCAAGCTGGACCATCCAGGGGATCTAAGATGGACCCCAAAGCTCATGATAGCAACCGAGTGAAAATTACCACTTAGTTGGTAGACTCTGGCTTAAGGATGCTGTTTATCTAATGTGCATAATTTAAAAACATGGGTTCGTAAGGTGACATAGCAGATAAAGACACTTGCCTCTGACCCTGGTGGCTGAGTTCAGACCTTGAGGTACACATGACAGAGAATATAATCAACTTCCAAAAATTATCATTTGACCTACATGTGAAGTATGTAACACTTATACTTGTACACATACAATAAATATAGAGCATTCTACATTAATAAGAATTACTATGCTAACATTGGACTAAGTTTAAATATCCTCTTGGACAGGAAAAATTCCTCTGGACAGGAACAAGTAAACTCCTGTCCAGAACCACAAAGCTATCAAAGGAAAGAGTTATATATTCTTTTTGTCTGCCTGTCTCTTGGACAGAGGTGTGATTGTGGCTTTACTTTACAAACAACAAAAATGTGAACTTTGAATATGTTAAAGATGAAGACTAGAGGAGGAAATTTTTTTTAATTTTTATTTTCTATATTCTATGTTTACATTCCAAAGGCTTTCCCCTTTCCCAGTTCCCCCCCACCATACGTCCCATAGTTCCTCTCCCCCCCCAACTATTCCCCAATCATTCCCCCTCCCCCCACGGTTTCTTTACAAAACTGGATCCAATCTTTACAGGCCCAGGGTCCTCTCCTTTCTTCTTCTTGGGAATCATTTGACTTGCTAATTGTGCCTTGAGTATTAAGGGCTTCTGGGCTCATTAATATCCACTTATCAGTGATTGCATTTCATGTGTATTCTTTTGTGATTGGGTTAACTTACTCAGGATGATATTTTCCAGGTCTAACCATTTACCTACAAATTGCATGAATTCATTATTTTTAATTGCTAAGTAGTATTCCATTGTATAAATATACCACATTTTCTGTATCCATTCCTCCTTTGAGGGATATTTGGGCTCCTTCCAATTTCTGGCTATTATAAACAAGGCTGCTATAAACATAGTGGAGCATGTGTCTTTATTGTATGCAGGGGAATCCTCTGGGTATATGCCCAGGAGTGGTATGCCAGGGTCCTCTGGAAGTGACATGCCCAATTTTCTGAGGAACCGCCAAACTGATTTCCAGAGCGGTTTTACCATTTTGCAATCCCACCAACAGTGGAGGAGTGTTAGAGGAGGAAAATTTTAACACATAAAATGCTTGTTCCTGGCATCAAATTTCTAGTACTTAAAAATTGTACCTGTGTAGTTAAATGTGTGCTCTAACAGCAGTAAAGAGGTTATGGTTATACCACTTCATTTATTTGGATTGGTTTTTGTAGCAGGTACATATTAGTGCTGCCTACTTGGAAAATAATTCATAAATAATTATTAAAAATTTTAAAATGATATTTTTGGACAAAAGGAATATATGTTATAAAAGTGTTCACACTTGCTCATAAAATATTTATATAAGAATATTTGATGTATAATCACCACTAAGTTAACAGTTGATTATTTGTTGTGGACAATATGCATACACAAAAGTACTGATTGTATATCAACATTCAAGGATTCAGTAGACAGTTATCAAATACAATAAGGTGCAGACATGCTAACATGATCTATTTGCCATAATGTAAATGAAAATGTTAAAAATGAATATATTTAGATATGTACTTCAGGACATTGGAGTGTCTGTATACATGTGTGTGTGTGCACATGTATGTGTGACTGTACATAGAAGTACAGAAAAAGGTGTCAATTCTTCTGGATCAGAAATGGCATACAGTTGGTTCTTAGACACCCACTGTGAGTGCTAGAATATGAACTCAGAACTTTATGACTGAGCAGCAAGTACTCTGAGTCCCATAGTTATCTCTCCAATCCTACAGATATAGTTTATCTTGACTATACAGCAGCTAAAGATGTACAGATGAAGCAACTATTGTATGATGTTGTAACTTTACTTCCTCTTTCCTTCACTGTTTGGTTGATAGATTTAGAATAAACTCTCTCTCTGTGTGTGTGTGTGTGTGTGTGTGTGTGTGTGGTGATGCTTCAAGTAGTCAAAAGAGAAAAGAGCAGAGGAAGTAACTATTTCCAAGCACATTATTAACCTTTTATGTATTACCCTACATGTCCTCATATGTATGTTACATGAGCAAAGTCAAAGATACAAGGGTATATTAGCATGGCTCAGAATACTTTGTTTCTATGACCTTTTATCTGCAGTTTTAGCTTGAATCTGGAGGTTTCATTCCTTGTCCTGGATTGAGTTCTTCCAGTCTTCTGGAACTCAGTCTTCTCCTTAGTGTATTCTAACAAAATTCTAAAACTTTGTAACCAGGGATGATACAATCTCAGCAGCAGGCAAAAGAAGGGGGTTGCAACTATGGGTTGGATTGGGATACATGGAGAATTCTAAGACAGCCTGTTATATTTTAAGACTTTTCATCAGAAAAGGGGAGGCCATTAAATAAAATTACTTACCAAAATTCTGTGCATTAGACCTCCATCTCTAGGTTTCTAGATTTCTTCACACCCTTATAAATAACCTTTTAAAAATATTCTTATGGTTCTTATCTTCTATTTTGCTTCTTTGTTTTCAATCCCTATGATTTAAATTCCTCCAAAATATTTCTCTTTTGTCCTTTCCTTTTCCAAAGACAAGGAACTTCTGTTAAACTATTTATTGGTAAACTCCAAAATAAAATGAACATATCTCTAGAATCTCAAACCCACTTTGAAACTGAACCTTTGCTATTTGTTCAAAATAATCCTTTAGCTTTCTTCTGTATAGATATCCATTACATATCCATTCACAAAACTTTGGATTGCAAACCAGCAATCAACATTAGACTCTTCAAGTCTGAATTCACTAGTGTTCAAATCCTGTCTGTCCTATAGCTGAAACATTTATTCAGACTCCCTATGGCCAGAATCCCTGCTAGCACATCAGTACATTCCGTTACCCTCAGATGCAGCATTTTTAAGTCCTTTTGTTCTCACCAGTAATTTTCATTAACATCACCTGGTCCTTTAATAGTCACCACAATTACAAACAAATTTCTTGGTAATTGTCCTCTTTATGTAGAATTAGCTTGACAGACTGAAACTACTGAGGGAAGTGAATCAAAAACTATCTTCCCAGATATCTAAGCATGCTCGCTTACCTTTGCCAATGCTTTAATCATCTACTGACTTATTCGTAATTGTCCTCAAATTTTCTTGGAAGATGGATGATACTCTTGAAGCCTTTCAGCAAATGGTTTCTGTTATACAATACAGTATCTTTTTTTGTTTTTGTTTTTGTTTTGTATTGTTTTCATTTTTTATTCTATTTTCTTTGTTTACATTCCAAAGGCTTTCCCCTTTCCCAGTTCCCCACACACACACCATATGTCCCATAAGTCCTCTTCCCCCAACTATTCCCCAATAACCCCCCCAACCATTTCTCTGTTCTGGTACTCTCGTACAAAACTGGATCCAATCTTTTCAGGCCCAGGGTCCTCTCCTTTCTTCTTCTTGGGAATCATTTGACTTGCTAATTGTGCCTTGAGTATTTAGGGCTTCTGGGCTCATTAATATCCACTTATCAGTGATTGCATTTCATGTGTATTCTTTTGTGATTAGGTTAACTCACTTGGGATAATATTTTCCAGATCTAACCATTTGCCTACAAATTGCATGAATTCATTATTTTTAATTGCTGAGTAGTATTCCATTGTATAAATATACCACATTTTCTGTATCCATTCCTCCTTTGAGGGATATTTGGGCTTCTTCCAACTTCTGGCTATTATAAACAAGGCTGCTGTGAACATAGTGGAGCATGTGTCTTTATTGTATGCCTGGGAATCCTCTGGGTATATGCCCAGGAGTGGTATGCCAGGGTCCTCTGGAAGTGTCATGCCCAATTTTCTGAGGAACCGCCAGACTGATTTCCAGAGCAGTTGTACCATCTTGCAATCCCACCAACAGTGGAGGAGTGTTCCTCTTTCTCCACATTCTTGCCAGCACCTGTTGTCTCTTGAGTTTTTAATCTTAGCCATTCTGATTGGTGTGAGGTGGAATCTCAGGGTTGTTTTGATTTGCATTTCCCTGATGACTAATGATGTTGAAAATCTCTTAATGTGTTTCTCGGCCATCTAAATTTCTTCTGGTGAAAATTCTTTGTTTAGCTCCGTACCCCATTTTTGATAGGGTTATTTGGTTCTTTGGGGTCTAACTTCTTGAGTTCTTTGTATATATTGGATATTAGCCCTCTGTCAGATGTGGGGTTGGTGAAGATCTTTTCCCAATTTGTTGGTTGCCATTTTGTCCTTCTGACAATGTCCTTTGCCTTACAGAAACTTTGTAATTTTATGAGGTCCCATTTGTCAATTCTTGATCTTAGAGCATAAGCTATTGGTGTTCTGTTCAGGAACTTTACCCCTGTGCCCATGTCCTCCAGGGTCTTCCCCAGTTTCTTTTCTAATAGTTTCACTGTGTCTGGTTTTATGTGGAGGTCCTTGATCCACTTGGGGTTGATTTTAGTACAAGGAGAAAAGAGAGGGTCAATTCGCATTCTTCTGCATGTTGACCTCCAGATGAACCAGCACCATTTGTTGAAAAGGCTATCTTTTTCCCACTGGACGGTTGTAGCTCCTTTATCAAAGATCAAGTGACCATAAGTCTGTGGGTTCATTTCTGGGTCTTGAACTTCAAGTCCTTGAAGAAAGAAATCGAAGAAGACCTCAGAAGATGGAAAAATATTTCTTGCTCTTGGATTGGCAGAATCAATATAGTAAAAATGGCTAGCTTGCCAAAAGCAATCTACAGATTCAATGCAATCCCCATCAAAATCCCAACTCAGTTCTTCATAGATCTAGAAAGAGCAATTCTCAAATTCATCTGGAGCAACAAAAAACCCAGGATAGCTAAAACTATTCTCAACAATAAAAGGACTTTTGGGGGAATCAATATTCCTGACCTCAAGCAGTACTACAGAGCAATTGTGTTAAAAACTGCATGGTATTGGTACAGCAGCAGACAAGTAGATCAATGGAATAGGATTGAAGACAATACAGTATCTTAAACACAAATCTAGACTGGTAGTGTTTTTCAGATCCATCACTAAAGAGACGATGGCAAGATAGCCTACCTCTGCACTGACCAAATCCAAGACTTTATCAACATTCATAAAAATATCACTGGGCCAGTTTCATTAGCAGTTGGCCTAAACCCAGCCTCACACTTGCTCTGCCATCCTATTCATACTTGTTCATACTTCAGATAAAATCCAGGACTCCTAAATTGGTTTAAAGCCGGTGTCTGAAGGATCAGCACATTTAAGATTTACTATTTAAGCCACAAAATGAGAAAAACGCTAATTTTTTATGAAGTCAGTTTCGACTCTTAGGGGAGCAAGAACAGCCATCTGTATGACTTCTGTTCTAGCCAAATGCTTGTCTAAATGCACCCATTAACTTTATATTTTTCTTTGCTTATCAATGTTTCATTGTGATCTCTACAAAGAACCCAAACATCTCATGTTCATGAAGAACACCTAGATAACCTAGATAACCTTAAATTCCACTCACAACCTACCTTTCTGTTCCATTCTCCGATATAATTCAATTGTACAATATTTTTACTCTGCCCACATTATTGATTTTGATGATATAGTTTATATGACTATTATTGCTCTTGCATTTAGTTTAGTTATTTGAATACAAGCCACATTTTTATAAGTTAGTGTGTCCATTTTTTTCTAAGGGTAGTATATGCTTTAAAGTAAGTTTTTTAAAAAAAAAAATATAGCTTTCATTAGAACATGAGCTATATTTAAATGAATTTCATCCATTCAGGCATTGTCTTCTTAACTAGTATATTTTCTCAGCTCCTTCCTTTCTAATTAAGAATTATATATATGCTTAGCTATTTGAATTTTATCTGGTAAACCCAATTAAAATTGTAGAAAACCAAAAGTTTCTGAATTTTAACTTTTGCTATATAGGCTTTTGCTTGAGTAGTATAAAGAATGGCACCAACCATTTGTTTAATCAGAATATAACAAGCATTTTTAAATGAAGGCTTTGATAGAATTTTCATGTACTTCTTTCCTAAGTTCCTTTCATCATGAGAAAGTATTTTAATGAAGAGACTCATTTCAAAAAAGAAACTCCATATTTTTCCAGGTCAGTTATGAAAAATATTACTTTCACATTCGCTGATACATAAGGAGTGTGTTCAGTAGGTGAAGGACCCAGAATATTTTGCTGCAGTCTCACGACCTTTTAAAGAGAGAACTCTTCAAGCTTTGCTAAACTAGGGACGTTGATTTCATGAAACAATCTAGCTTTATATTCTGATGCACCTCTGCAGTTCCAAAAGGTGAAACAAACAGATGTCCAGTAGTAACTTCTCCACGAAACTTCTGCCTGAGTCTGTCTAAGCATTCCTATGAATCAGGCTCTGTGAGGGAATTGTATTTGAGGTGTTTCTCAGCATAGCATTCTCATACACCCTGCTTCAATGCAGTAGCGTCAGGAGCTACGCTTGTGCTCTTGCAGGAGGTTTATTGTCAGCATGTATTTAGGCTTAACTTTTAGGATGGAAAGAAGACTCAAATGAGAAAGAGAAGATGCCCCGGACAAATGAAGATGTGAGGCCACAAGCAAGGTTGGTCAACTGTCTAGAAAGAAGCAATACTTTTATTATTATAGTTTTTGTTGTTGTCATCATTGTTACCAAAATAGAAATAAGGCAGAAAAATAAAGAATATTACCTAAGATTGAAGGAAATATCATGATAAATAGCTTGAGAGACAGACAAAGCTGGAAATGTATTTCTAAATTTTGTGGAATAAAAATAAATCACATCATCTCTAGAAAATTCATCAGATGCATAATGCATAAAACCAAGGCATCTAAGCAAAGGTAGCTATGACCACTAAGTGTGAGAATTCATATAAAGTACATATTATGATAATATTGTACATATAAAGTGCATTTTATGATAATCTAGTCTAAAACTGTTGGTGCCAAGATGTTTTAGAATTGACAACTTAAGTGCCCTGTAGCTGCAGTTGTCTAAAGGAAATAGACTTAATCCCCTTGGCTTCTTGAGAGAGGTTTATCCAAGAGTAGGCGCCCTCAAGGAAGCCAGTGCTGACCAATAATAAATGAAGAAAGGTAGTCAGACACTTCTGGATCTCAGAAACTCACCCCTCTCAAACGGAATGTGAACAAAGAAAGTGTGACTGTGATCACGTCCTTTGACCAGAAGAAACCATTCGGGAAGACAGCCTGGGAAGGGAGCCAACATTGAACTCAGAAGTGAATGTCCTTGAGGCCATCATTTAGCCAGTAGTATGCTTTCCTACAATATGGATTTTGGCAATGAGGGTCAATATAATTCTTCATTTTAAAGCTACTTTGAGTTTTGTTTTCTACTTGCTTCAGCTAGATAAATTGTATGCTGCTTTGTGAACTGATATCCCTAATGATTTCTCTGTTTGGTAACCATTTACCATAGCTCCAGATAACAGAATGTCATGTCTTTGAGCAGTCCTGATATTTGTGACACCTAACTTTCTTAAAACCTCATTTCTAAGTAATACTTCCTGACGGTGTCTGCAAAAACAAAGAACAAGATGACATTTCATCACATTTCCAATATAGCCTTGTCCCTCCACAGCTCAGTTATCATTTATGCTGACAGTTTTTAAGTCCTCTCTAGACAAGACTATATTTTGAATTCCAAAGTTATACATTTAGCTGTCTCCTGGAAGATCTTTACCTGTGATTTCACAGCTTAAGTCTAGAGTACAAAATCAGGTATTATTTTTCCCCCTCCAACCTAATTTCTCTTTCCTTATCCCATTCTTAGTCAGTGATATTGTTACTCAAGTCACATTATTCTATAGTCTTTCTGATTCATCCTTGTCAGCCGTCTTTAATAAAGACTAAGCACTGTTGATTATATCAGCCAATGTATCATTTACCATAGTAATCGTTCTTGAATTTTTATGCTTCTATTGAAGGCAAGCTTTCATCATTTTTGATCTACCTATCAGAACATGATCCTAATTTGTCAGAATCTTCAGGATCCTTTCATTTAAAGTTTTCATATGCATAGTTGCTAGAGCATATAGGGTTTTATTCCTCAAAGTGATTGACATGCCGTTTTCTGAAGCATGTTCCTTGGTAAAAATTATCTAGAGGACCTCAGGTTCTCAAACTCTCTCTTCTCACTAGTCAGCTTTACAAACATTCTCACTGGCTTTTCCCATTCATGTTTCTAAACTACTTTTCTTGGCCAATAACTCTCCTAGCTATGGTTATATTGGACTACTCATAGTGTTTAATTAGGCCCCTCTCCAACTAGATGCCAAGATATTCTTATTTATCTTGAGCATGCAACACCTAGCTATGTGGACACTCTCAAGTGCTAGTTTTGGCTTACATATAATGCTGTTGAGAAAATTGATAATTTCAAATCTTGTTAGAAATGATAGCAAAATGTTTACCAAATTTATAAGAATGAGAGAGAGAGAGAGAGAGAGAGAGAGAGAGAGAGAAACTAAGTAGAACTGAGTAGTGTTCATCTACTGACCAAACAAATCAAGAATGTAACCCTAAATTTATCCCTCTAAATACCAATAAAACAAAGAATCCACTAAACAAATGGGCCAATGGAATGAATACACAGTTTTTAAATGAGGAAGTACAAATAGCTGATAAACATAAAAATAAAATCATTCAACAACTTCAGCCATTAAAGAAATGTAAATTAAAATTTTAATTGAGCTATTATTTCACCTTATCCAAAGTGATTATTATCAAGACAACTGGTAGCAACAAACACTAGTGAGAATGGAGGGAAAGAGTTATTCTAAAGAACTGAGGGCAAAGTAAGTTACTTAAACCAGTGTGAAAGTCAGTAAATAGATTACAAAACCAAAAGCAAAACTTACTCATGACCCAGCTATGCAATTTCCAGGTACATCCTTCAGGGGTAAGTCAACATACCCCTGAGATACTTGCACATTTATACCAGTTGCGGCATTATTGTAGCCAATTTATGTAAGTAACCTAGGTGCCTAGATGTCTGCCCTCAGAAGAATGAGTAGAGAAAATGTAAATATGGCCAATGGCATTTTATTCAGCTCTAAAAACCAAAATTATGTCATTTGTAAACAAACAACAAAAAAGAAACAAAACATGGATGTAACTAAAGAAAATCATATGAAGCAAATAAATCTGCCTTAAAATTTCAAATATCAAGACTGGAGAAATAGCTCAGTAGGTAAGAACCTTTGAGACCGAGGTTGGTTCAAGCACCATGTTGTAACTTACAGCTAGCAAGTAGCAACTCACAAGTGCCTCTCTTTCCATCCTGTTCCAGGGTATATAATAACATCTTCTAGTCTCCATAAACACACAACGCATGCATCAAACATATAAATATGCTTAGAAAACAACATAAATCTTTTTTAAAAGAAAGAATGTCAAATGCTTCAGGTTTTCTAGTTCTTTATACACTAACAGAAGCAAACTTTCTGGCAGAATGAAGGGCACTAGCAGGAGGGAGAAGAGGAAAGCAGGAGAGGAGGCAGGGGAATGGGGAGGGACTCAACCTAAGTATATTGCATGCAAGTCTGAAGAAACCTTTACAGAACCATGTTTTATGTAACATAATGATCTGCCAAAAATGGAAGTGAAAACAGCAAATTTGTCTTTACAAGACATTCTGAACATAAATTTGCATTCTATCAACTCTGAAATCACGACAACAATTTATGTCTTTCTTTAAGAATATACTGACTCCCTAACTGTTGATACAAAAATAAAAATTGAAAAAGAACAAGTTGTAAAAGTATGGACCAACAAGCAGGTAAATTAGTTTATTTTCTTTTTCAAAAGTTATTTTACAGTTATGACTTCTTTTTCAAAAATCAAGTATTCATGGGTGTGTGGGTTTATTTCTGAGTCTTTGATTCAATTCCATTCATCAACTTGTCTGTTTTTGTATCAATGCCATGCATTTTTTCACTATTATTTTATGTCAGGGATGGTGATTCCTCCAGAAGTTCACTTATTATTCAGGATTCCATCAGCTGTCTTGGGTTTTTTGTTTTAAAGTTGAGAATTGCTCTTTTGTAGTCTTTACAAAAATTGTGTAGGAATTTTGATGGAGATTGCATTGAATCCATAGATTGCATTTGGTAAGATGACCTTTTCACTATGTTAATCCTACTGATTCATGAGCATGGGAGTTTTTTCCATCTTCTGATATCTCCTTTGACTTCTTTCTTCAGGGGCCTGAATTTCCTGTCATACAGGTCTTTCACTTGCTTGGTTAGATTTATGCTGATATATTTTATATTATTTGTGGCTATTATGAAGGTTATTATTTCCTTAATTTCTTTCTCTGCCTGTTTATCCTTTGAATAAGGTTACTGATTTCTTTGCATTAATTTTATTTCCAGCCACTTTGCTAAAGTTGTCTATCAAGTTGAAGGATTTTTCTGGTAGAATTTTGGGGGTTGCTCATGTTTACTACCAGATCCTCTGCAAATAGTGATACTATGACTTCTTTCTTTCTAATTTGTATTCCCTTGACCACCTTTTGTTGTTTTTGTGCTCTATCTAGAACCTCAACTACTATAGATAAGTAGCCGATAGGGAAGGAATTGGCAGCCTTGTAGTGTCACTGATTTTAGTGGGATTGTTTCATGTTTCTCTCCATTTAATCTGATGTGGGCTATTGGCTTGCTGTATATTAGTTTAAGTATGTTCCTTGAATCCCTGATCTCTCCAAGATGTTTAACATGAAGTGGTGTTGGATTTTGTGGAAGGCTTTTTCATCTAATGAGATGATCATTTTTGTTGTCGTCGTCGTTGTTCTTGCTGTTTTTCTTTCAGCTTATTTATATAGTGGTTTGCATTGATAGATTTTCATATATTGAACCATTCCTGTATCCCTGGAATGATCCCTACTTGATCTTGGTCAATGATGGTTTTAAAGTGTTCCTGGGTTCTGTTTACAAGATTTTTGTTGAGCACTTTTGTATTGAAGTTCATAAACAATATTGGTCTTAATTTATTTTTCTTTGTTGCATCTTTGGATGGTTTAGGTGCGAGAGTAACTAATTCAGTAACTATAGTCTGAATTAGGTAATGCTCCTTCTGTTTCAATTTTGTGAAATAGTATGAGGAATCTGAGTATTAGCTATTCTTTGAAACTCTGGAAGAATTCTGCACTAAAACCATCTGTCCCTGGGCTTTGTTGTTGTTATTGGGAGACTTGACTGCTTCTGTTTCCTTATAGGTTATGGGATTGATTTAACTGGATATCTGCATATAGAAGAAAGCAAATATATTCATATTTACTACCCTACACAAAACTCATTTCCAAGTGGATCAAGGACCCCAACATAAAACTGGATATACTAAATCTCATAGAAGGAAAAGTGGGAAAATCTTTGAAGGCATTGGTACAGGAGACAATTTCTTGACCAGAACAATGACTCAGGCTCTATATCAATTGATCAATGGAATGTCATGAAATCAAAAGCTTCTGTAAGGCAAAGGACATTGTCAATAGCACAAAATGGCAGCCTACAGATTAGGAAAAGATCTTCACTAATCTTATATTTGACAAAGGGCTAATATCCAAAGTTTATAAAGAACCTAAAAAGTTACACTCCAACAAACCAAATAACCCAATTTAAAAAACAGAGTACAGAGCTAACCAGAGAATTCTCAACAGAGGAATCTCAAATGGCCAAGAAGCACTTAAACAAATGTTTGACACTCTTATTTGTCAGGGAAATGAAAATTGAAATGACCCTGAGATAAAATCTTAAGCAAATCAGGATGTCTAAGATCAAAAACTCAAGGGACAGCACATGCTAGTAAGGATGTGGAGAAATAGGAACACTCCCCCATTGCTGATGGGAATGCAAATTTATACAACTACTTTGGAATTCAGTATGGTGGTTTCTCAGAGAATTAGAAATAGTTCTACCTGAAGACCCAGCTATGCTTGTCCTGGGCATGTACTCAAAAGATACTTTACCATATAACAACAAGTGCTCTATTATATTCTTAGAAGCTTTATTTGTAAAATCCAGTAACTGGAAATAACACAGATGTACCTCAATGGATACATAAAATGAGGTCCATTTGCATAATGGCCAAATCTCTTAGCCATTTGAGATTCCTCAATACCATTTAGCTATTAAAAATAAAAATACCATGAATTTTGCAGGCAAATGGATGGAACTAGAAAATGTCATGAGTGAGGTAACTTAGACCCTAAAGGACATGCATGGTATCTACTCACTGATATGTGGATATTAGCCCAAAAGTACAGAATCCCTATAAACCGTCCTCTCTGCCCTAAACACAAAGAAGTAAAATAAGAAGGAATGCCTAACTGAGTATTCTTGAATCACACTTTGAATGGGGAATAAATAATCATAGGAGACAGAAGGAGGGAGGAAAACAGATGGGAGAGAAGAGGAGCAGGGTCAGGTGTGGGCAGAATCAGAAAGAGACCCAGAGGGCCAGGAGAATAAATGGAAATCTACAGGTGCTGGAAGCTGGGGAGTTGGGGGGGTATTCTTTAGGAAGCTCCAGAGACCTGAGATGGGGAGACATTCAGGAATCAAGGTGGGTGACCTTAGCCAAGACCGCTAACAGTGGGGACATGGAACCAGAAGACCTCCTGTAGCCATTCAGGACCCCTAATGGGAGAATAAGGATACTAATTCCTGCACTAATTCCAACCACAAAACTTTAGACACAATTTTTTCCTGTCTAAAAGAAATAGAGTGACAAAGATGAATCAGAGACTGAAGAAATGGCCAACCAATATCAGGCCCAACTTGAAACCCATTCCATGGGCAAATACCAATCCTTGACATTATTAATGATACCTGTTATAATTACAAAGAGGGGTCTAGAATAACTGTCCTCTGAGTTGCTCTACTCAATATCTGAATGAAACAGACACAGATATCCACAGCTAAATAACTGACAGAGGTCAGAGATTCTTATGGAAGAGTGAGGGAAAGGGTTGAAGGCCCTGAAGGGGATGGGAACCCCACAGGAGGACCAATATAGTCAACTAACCTGGTCTTCTGGGAGTTCTCAGAGGCTGAGACACCAAGAAAAGAACACATATGAGCTTGAACAGGCTCCTGACACATATGTAGAATATGTGCAGCTCACTCTCCATGTGGACCCCCCAATACCTTGAGCAGAGGGTCTCCCTAAATCTGTAGTCTGAATATGGTATTTATCCCCAAACAGGGCTGCCTTGACTGGGCTCAGTGAGATAGGATCTGCTTTACCTTGACAGAGACTTGATGTGCCAGGGTATGGGGGTTAACACTCTCAGAGGAGAGGAGGGAATAGGAGATGATCTCCGTGAGGAGAGACAGCGTTTGATGTAAACTAACAAACTAATAAATAAGTAATTTAAGGACTTATTTTTGTTTATTTGCCTGTGTGTGGGTGAATGTGAGTCTAAGAACCAGTTCAGTCCAGAGAAGGTGTTGGATTCCCTGAAGCTGGAGGCATGAGTCGCTCACTGTGGGTACTGAGACTGGAACTCAGTCCCTCTGCAAGGCCAAGACATACTCTTAACCACTAAACATCTCATGCATATAAATTGTGACTTTTAATGACTAATGAATTGTGTGAATAGAAATATCACTGGATAAGTTTTGCCAATTTATAATTATGACAGCATACTTAATCAAGTGATATTTATCTGTCCAATTAAGCAGCCTGGCTATTTTCCTGAAAACATCAACATTATCATTTGTAAGCAATGTTAATCAACATATTTAGAAGGAATGATAGCTAACTATGCTTTTGGTGTTAACCTAGTCATGAGATGAATCTTATTCAACATTGGTAATGAGTTAGTTTAAGAATAATGTCACTTTAATAATTATAATAATACTTATTTTTGTTGAGTTTTGTAAAGCTATATGTAAAATACTATCAAAATAACCAATTACTTCTTTAGGACTTTAATTTTTATTTATATTAATAAATTTTGTGATGAATGATAGTTTGTGGATAATGCCATCAAATCATTTACTGTCATATAACAATTGGAGTGTTCAAAACACTTGCTACAATGTGGTAGCTGTTAATTGTCTGTGTAATACAGGAGCCATTCCTTAAACCAAAAGCTGATAGAGTTAAGAACTGAATGTTTGGAAGAGTAATTCATAGCTGGGTGTGTGGCTTCACCATGGTAACAAGAAACTGCTTATTTAAGTGTGTGCTCTGTTGCTTTAAATTTTACTGATGAGATTAATGATGAAAGAATACACAAATAGTAGAGTTAATGTCTTATTATCTATTTTTTATTATGCTTCCATGCATAGTCTATAGCTTCCTTCTTGTCCAATACCATCAGATAAGGATACATTATACCTATTTAACTTCACATACCTTAATCAATGCATTAGTGTAGACATCATTTTTATATCATAATTTAATTCTAAAGTCCTCTGGGAGCCTACAGTATTGAAACTATATGTTTATATTTACATGACAATAATTATTATATTTTATTCTCACCTTTTTGATGTTATTAGTTGTCTTTTATAATTATATATATATATATATATATTTGCTTTTGTAAAATAGGAGAAAAACACTTATATGACAAGAAGGAAATGTATGTTTTGTTTTGCTGAAATTGTCACCAATAAAAAATAGAGCAGAGAGAGATTTTTATTGATTTAGTCCTAGTTCACACTTTATGATGTATTTTCTTTTTCTTCTAGGCACTCTTAAAATGATCTGCTGACTCCAAGTTTTTATCACTCTTGTGTTCCAAAACTTAATGGCTCTCAATTATCTATATTATTTTTCTCAAAATTTGACTTGATATATAATACCTTATATAACATGGCCAATTCTCTGCATTTTATTTTCAACCCTAAAGCTTTACATTATATATATATATATATATATATATATATATATATATATATATATATATATGAAAGCTGTATTTTTCCTATAATCTGGCCTCATCGGAAACCAGGTTTAGAAAAGCAAACCAGAGAACTGTTAACCATTTACAATAAACCCCTTGTAATTGGTCTTCAGCTTCAGCTTTTGTGTTGTAAGCAAGAAGATTGTCTATAACACAGCCAATAATTTAAGAGAGACATATTTTTGTCCACTTCGTAGTTGAATCATTTTTATGCCAAAAAGCCCCTCTGTAAGTGCATATGGACAACATTTGACAAAAGTATAATGATGAGAAAGAGAGAAGGCAAAAAAATTTTTTACCTTTTTATGAAAAAAATGCAAAAGTTAATATGAAATAAGTTAGGAAAAAATGGCTACCACATGGGATCCTTTTGTGAATTTTCTCCATAGGTTGAACCCCATTGCCTTTCCAGGAACAAATGATACCAAGGAATAGCTCTGTCCATTCTTTCTGCCTTCAGTAAACAAAAAGAAACACTTGTTAAGGAGAGCAGCCAAGAGTTTCCCAGATCACATCATTCCCCAATCCAAGTATCCAATGAACATTAATGTCCCTTACCTTGTTGTAGACAAAGTTCAGGACTTAGATTTTGTGATTTGTTTATATTGAATGTAAACCTGGCAGGCACTAGAGTCACCTTGGAGACAACTCTCTAGTCACATTTCCGATGGGTTGTCTAGACTAAATGGGGAGGGAAGAGCCACTGGAATTATGAGAGGTCACATTTCAGGGAATGTTGGTCTAAGCAGCACTCATAAGAGAAAGCTAGTTGAACATCAGCATTCATCGGTCTCTGCTTCTTTATTGAGGATGCAATGTGACTAGTTACCTAATATAACTGATGCATGACTTCCTCAACATGATGGACCATATCCCTCCAAGTATAAAGGATTGTCAACCTCTCCCTCTTTAAGTGGCTGGCTCCTTGTCAGCTATTTGACCACAGTAATGAGAAAGTTAACTCACTCCCTGCCTGCCCTGCACAGGATAAACCCAATGTCAGGAAACCTGCTAGAACAACACTTATAGGTAGAAAGGCTTGAACTGCTAAACCAGACAGATAATTTATTAGATGACTTTGTCCTTAAGCTCAGAATATATAGCTCAGGGCAGGATTGCAGTCAATGTGGAGAAGAACATGACAGTCAAACAGAATCTTGTATCACAGAGGTCAGTGTTAGGCCTGGAATAATAAGAACTAACAATGGATAGAATTCAAGGGACCCTGAATGCAGGCCAGAGCATACTAATATAGCTCTTGGGTGGTCCCAGTATCAGACATAGACATGGTGTTGTGGGATAGACTTGAGTTCCACATGTATCATTTCCAACCTTGGAATGCAAGTCTACCTTCATCTTGAAACTGTACATTTCTCTGTGACACTGAAACTCATGGAAGGCTCCTGTTAGCTTCCATCTTGAGGCATAAAGCCAATCTTCATGGCTTCTCTCACAGTCAGCTGTTGTCACAGTAATGTTCACAAGTGCTCCCTAGAACTGCTCTAAGTTAAATATATAATTGCAACCCATGGGTGTGGGCATTGATTTTGGTCTGGAACAACACCAGTTCTACTCAGAACACCAGTGTCAGAAAAACTGAGATGAGAACTTGAATTATTTGTTTCTTTGCTCTTGAAGACTTGAGGACCTAGGTTATGAAAGCATCAGTGCCTCCTGGATACTGTATTGTCACTGTGACTATAAGACTGGTACAGTCCATCTTTACAGGTATTTTGCTATTTTATTAGGTAGCCACAGGTATGTTTCACCAACATGGCCTCTGGAGGTTGGGTAGCACTAGACTGGCCTGGAACTTAACATTGGGCTAGTGAAACTCATACTTGACAGGCCTTCATGGCCACTCTTTTGAGGCCCAGAATATGGATGGAGAGAAAAAAACAACCTTGGTGCTCAAGGAATAAATACAGCCCAGCTATTTGAACTTCTGTATCAGCTGTGATCACTTGTGGCTGATACAACAGTCTGGGAGGGATGCCATTTCATGGCAGTGGAGGGGTCCTAGATCTCTCCCAGTGTGGTGTTGCTGTCAGTGGGATGCTCATGCCATGGCACAGATTTTCCCAGTAGAGGCATCAGCTCCTGGCACTGATTGATATAATGTAATTCTCCTCAGAGACAAGTAGACTCTAGCATGTGTGACCACAGACCAGTCAGTGACTGTGTATCAGGCATCTGCAACTCTCTCTGAGTCCAAGGCGAAACAAGATATGCAGACAATTCTTATAAGGACACATTGACAACATGGTTGAGGCAAGCCTGGTCTTTCCTAGCACTAGAAGACTAAAGCATATCAACAGTAGATTCCTAAAAATTTGTACCTTAGTATCATCTAGTACCAAAACAATGGATATAGAACTTTCAGAGGTAAATCAAAAAGGAAAAACTTAGTAGTTTATTTAGACTTTCTACACAGACAGGATTTTAAAAAAAAGACATGCCAGGAGGACCAGAATAAATATCCAATTCTCCAGTGCCCAGAGGATGTCCCATCAAGTAGCAGAAGCATTAAGGAAACCCTTGGCTCAGCTAATAGGCAAAATTAGGAGTCAGAAGTTGACCAGATAGTACCCAGCATGAGAGAACTCTCAGGAAATTTATAACAGCTCTTTTGATAGCTTGAGGAGGAACAGGAATTTTGCCATCAGAGAAAGGAATCTTAAAGAAGGGATTGAGACAGTCTTTAAATAAATCTTAAAAGCTGAAAATTCTAAAGCTAAAATTTTTACTTGAAAAATTAAGAATGTATGAGAGAGTACTAACACCAAGGCAAACACAAAGGCTTAGTGAACTCAACCCAGGCAACCTGCTTGAAAAAACCGAGTTGGGATAGACAAAAAGTAAAAACAAGAAAGAAAAATGTAGAACACTTACAGGTGCTCTGGGATATTATTAAAAAGGCGAATGTTTTGCCTCCTGGGGAACAGGAAGGATGCCAGGGCTGCTGAAGGGGTAAAAGGACTACATAAAAAGTGAGAAGGGGGCTACACATGGCCCACACCTTTAATCCCAGTTCCTGAGAAGCAGAGGCAGACAAATCTCTGAGTTCGAGGCCAGCCTGGCCCGCAGAGAAAGTTCCAGGACAGTCAGGGCTACTCAGAGAAACCCTGTCTCAACAAAACCAAACCAAACAAAATAAAGCAGACAAAACAGAGCAGAACAGAACAAAATAAAAGGAGAGAACAAAGTTTCCAAACATAGAAAGGTACCAATATCAATGCAAGAATCTCGGAGTACTTAGTCAAAACTGACCCTCTTAAGTCTGCATCAACTCATCTTATAATTAATCTGAAAACTGAAAATAAAAGACTACAAGGAAAAAAATATAATGCTATCTAACCTGATATCAAGTTTTCTGCAATAATTTCCCAGGCCAGGACTTTTGCACAACTGAGGGAAAAAGAATTACCTGCTGAGAATGTGGTACCCAGCTAATCTGCTCTTTAGAAGTGAAGGCATCAATTTCTATACATATAAAAGCTGAGAGACCATATCTCCATCAAACTTGAAATCTTAAAGGAAGTACTTCCTACAGAAGGAAAGAAATGTTAATGAGTAAGGAAAACATATAAGACTTGCTTCTAAGAATAATTCTATATATACCTTCAGAATATCCTAATACTTTAAATGTAATGTATCAGCATTAATATCTTTAGTATGTGAACTAAAATTGGAGGTCAATTAAAATAATAATCCAACTGTGGGAGAGAAGGCATGGAAATACAGTGTTTTCCTACCAGTATGTTTCTTTTAATTGTGTCTTGCCTATATATTTATATCAAGTCACTATAATTTCAGTGTCATTTATTTTAAGAAAAAGCTATTTGGTAAGCTGCACCTTGACCAAAAGGCAAAAATATAATCATTTTTTAACCATAATGATAAAAAATAGACAAACTAAAAAGAATTATCAAGTAATGAAATTCATCTTTTAGACCATTTAATCCTACAGGAAGATTATGTTGTAAAGACAGAAAGGACCTACACCAAACCCAAAAGAGGCTATCCAATATCAAGAGTAAGATTCAGCTTTCCTCATCTTTAAAATAAAGTAATTCTTTGATAATAATGATGTAGAGTGAGTAAATGGATTCAAACTAGTAGACACAACTGTGTGTTGCTTACAATAAATCTGTTTTACTTGTAAGGTGAAGAGAGACTTCACTGTGAGAGAAACTTAAGAATTAGAATATTATGTTGCCCATAAATGGCATTTAGAAAATAAAAGCACAGATAAACCATAAAAATGGCCTTTAAGCAAAAGTAGGTAAAAGATATAAGGAATCATTGCTAAATAATAATGTGGTCATTTAAGAAGAAATAGCCCTAACCAAATAAGCACCAGATACAAGGGCAAACACATAAAGTGTTTATTAACAGACTTTAGGAGAGAATTAGAGTCAATAATAGTTGCGAACTGTACCATCGTGTTTTGAGCAAGGAGGCATCAACAGAAAAGTCAACAAAGCAACAACAGAGCTAAATTTCACTCCAGACCAAGTGTAGTTATCGGACGTCCACAGAGCATGCGGCCTCCATGCAGAAGTTGCTGTCCTTTGTTTCTGTTGCTGCAGTGCGAGAGCCTCACAGGAAGAAAGATGTTTGTTTCATCTTACATTTCCACGTTATAATCCATCATTGCAGGGAAGTTACTTGCTGCCTGTTTGGCTGTGCTCATTTCAATTAACTAAATTAAGATAATAGCTCGTTGAGACTTTCCTCTAAAGTAATGCTAGGTTGTGTTAGGCTAGCATAGCTAATTATTGTAGCCATCAGTATACATTTTTCGCTTCAGTGATGTAACATTCTCCATGTTACTGGAAATTCTAAGTTACAGACAAGTCACACAAATATTAAGAATTGAGATCCTTTCACATTTATTTTTTGAGCACAAGGCAATAAAAGCTAGAAAGTAATATCAAGATGTCCTAGTGTGCTTCCTGTGTCTGTGACAAAACACTGAACAAAACCAATTTAGGTGTTTATTTGGCTTAGAGGTTGCAATCCATTTATTATCCACAGAAGCCAAGTGGGGAACTCGAGGCAGAAACTGAAGCAGAAACCTTGGAGAAATATATTGCTTACTGGGTTTTTTGTTTTGTTTTGTTTTGGTTTTGGTTTTTTTTTTTTTTTTTTTGGTTTTTTTTTTGTTTTTTTTTGCATCTAAATTACCTACCTTTCTTATGTAACACAAGTCTAGTTAGAAATAAAAAAGAATGACCCAAAGAAAATTATGTAATTATATTATAATCTCAGAGAGAGAGAGAGAGAGAGAGAGAGAGAGAGAGAGAGAGAGAGAGAGAGAAGAAAAAATGCCCTACAGGTATGCCAACAGGCCAGTCTGAGGGAGGCAGTCCTGCAAATGCAATTCCCTCTTCCCTGGTGTGTCAAGTTGACAATAGAAAGTGTAAATTATACTTTCCTCTTCTCTCTCCCTCCCTTCCCCACCCACCTCTCTCCCTTTCTTTCTCTTTGTGTATGTTTGTATTCTATTGATCACCAGATCAAGGAAGGACTCAAGAAAGACCAGAAAATATGCCTCCAAACAAATGAAAATAAGGACAAACATTTCAAAATATATGCGATATACAAAAATAGCCCTGGGTGGGGGAAGGGGTGTATCCAGCAATCCCCTCATCAAAAAGGAAAGTTTCAAACTGCACATCATTCACTATCTACCTTTCTATGAACCAGAAAAACAAGGGCAACCACAAGCAATGCATATGGAGGGAAAGAAGCAAGTACTGGAGTAGAAACCTGTGAGTCTACAAACAGGATAAAAAAGACACTGGATGCAACAGGTAGTTATTTGCCTAGATAAATAGTTTACATAAACCCTTAATTACACTAAGAAATACATATAGAGAAGAATCAAACTCACAAATGAAAGAGGATAAATTTTCATTGATAGCACAGAAATAGAAAATATATCTTTAAAGATTTATGTGAACAACTGCACATCAATAAAGCTTATAACCTACAAGAAATAGATTTCTAGACACATATACCTTAAATCATGAAATGGTCTACTTGAGCAGACCAGTAACAAGCAATAAAATTGAATCAGTAAGAAAAATCTTCACATTAAATGCCAGGACCAGATGGCTTCATTGCTCAATTCTATCAAGCATAGAAAAATAATAATGTCAACTTTAAGGGTTTTTTGTTTTGTTTTTTAAAGGAAAGACTTCTTCAAAATAGGTTTCCTAGGGTCAACACTATTATATCAAAGATGAAGTCCAATATCCTTCAAAAACACAGATATCGAAACCATAAGAAAGTACTAGCAATTCAATACTGCATTCAAGTGACTTCTTACTATGGTCAAATGAGATTCATCACAAGAATACAAAGATAGTTAATATGCATAAATCAATAAACTCAGTGCCCAACATTAAATAAATGAAGTAAAAAGCCATATAACTACAATAACAGATGTAAGAGAAGCATTCGATAATATTCAGGATCCTCTATGCTAAAAAAAGAAAGCTGGAAATCTAGGTAAAGTAGAAATGTTCAATTACATAATGAACTCAACCACAGGCTAACTTCATGCTGCCAAAAGGAAATCTGATACATTTATCAAAATCTATGACACAGAATTATTAGAAATAATACAAGAATATAGGAAACTTTCAGGACATACACCAGAACAAATCAAGCCAGCCCCAGAAAACACACAATGTCTAATTTTTCCTACACACACTCGGTTAGAATTGTCTTTGCCATACTTTAGTGTAGGCAGGGGAAGAAGGAGGATGTGATTGATCAGTGGGTACCATGAGCAAGCCTAGGCATGCTATTATAAAATCTGGGGATGCAAGAAAAATATGGCATATATTTTTAAAAGATAAAATAAAATATAGAGGACAAGCATTTGAGCAAGTAAGCATGTTTAGTGTGCTTTAAACAATGAGGTCTATATATAATTGAAAAATCATGCCTTATTAATATGTTTCTTTATGTTTCTTGTGTGAGCAAAAGAAAAAATTTGAAACTTTTCTTGTGTGTGTGTGTGTGTGTGTGTGTGTGTGTGATTTGAGACAGGGTTCTCCCTGGGTGTCTTGGTTATCCTTGCTCTGTACACCAGGCTGGCCTCGAACTCACAGAGATCTATCTACCTGCTTCTCCCTGCCTCCTGAGTGTTAGGATTAAATTTAGAAAATGTCAAGAACCAAATAATTTTAAGTTTTATAAGAATACACACAGAATAAACAATATTGACAAAACTCCAATGAAAAGTTTACTATGATCAAGCCAATAGATTTACAATCATGCTTGTGCCTTTTATTCTTGATGCAGAATATCTGGTTGGTAACTGAAGAATAACAGCTAAGAAATCATGGGGGAACTCAGGGAATAGTGCAATCATTTCAATTCATTTCAACAAAATTGCCCTGAGGTCTGCTGGAAGGATTGGCTGATCTGTTTCTACTTGACACTTTGTCAGGGTTGTCTCAGCAAGCCAGCTTCTACTTAACAGGAATTCTACTTCTGCGAGGAAACAGAAGTATGAGTTTCTTTTGGTACCAGATTATGAATAAATGAACAATGAGTTAATGTGGCCCATGTGTAATGGCCTGCTTAATGTACTGATGAACCTAACCACCTAGAACCATTTGAAAGGAGGAAGCTTTCTGACAGAGTCCCTAGCTCCTTTAGTCTTGGGATTGGCCACTTCTCTGAGCTGCTACAATCTGTTTCACATATTGAATGGAGAATTATTTCTTCTAAACTCATCTTGTATACTCATCTGGTAAATAAGAGAACTGAAATTTGAGCGGAATACCCGGTTCTGGCTTATGATATTTCTAACTGACTAGATCAGAAAAGAAATATTGGATGTTTAAGCTATGAATTCCTTCAAAGCTTCTATCTATCTGCTGAAGGAATCATTTTCAGAACAATAAGCTGGTAGTATTACATCTGATCACATGATGGAGGAAAAAAATACATTTATTTAATTACCAGGAAAACAACAACAACAACAACAGAAATAAAAGTAAGTTAAAGGGACTATTATTTGGACTATCATAGTTACTTGAGATGTTTAGAATACTTACAATGATAACTGAATTATTTATAAGCTGATAAATATATCAGCTTTCTGCATATGTAAAAAGGAGTGAACTTATTACAAAGTGATCTAAGCAGCCCAGAATTGCTAAAGATAAAAATTTAATATTTTAGCATATTAAAACTGTAAAATTCCAGAAGGCTTCCTAAGTTTGGTAAAGCATAAAATAAGTCTATTTGATTTTTACTCATACATCCTTGTAAGTCTTAACTGGATTTGTGCCTCAGGGTTCTAGTCAAAGATCAATTAAAAACATGAACCATCTGATCTAAGGATGTCATTTGAGAAATAGTCTATTTGCAGAGCCTGCATTAATATTTTCAGAATCATGCTTAGAACCACTGTGGATTTATTTAGTCAAAATTTGCGTCATCTCTGTGAAGAATTCAAACTGTCTTGGTAAGACAATTTCACATTAAAGTCATAATTGTTGTTTACAACAGCCATGGTGTTTTCCACTACTTTGTTCAGTAGAGAGACTTGAGACATTAGAAATGGAAGTGACTTTAATCCCAGGCCATTTGTTAGGACTTGAGGGGGTTCACTCCAGAAATAAACAATGTTTGTCACAGTTCATTTCCCTGTTGCTTCTTTAGGGAAATAGATGTGACACTTCAGTGCCAACACAGAAAAAAAAGGAGACATGAATAGAGAGAAATTACTTTCCCTTCACATGTACTTATGACCTAAAAAGGGATGTCAGCTGGAGCCCACCTCGGCCCCCACCTCCTCTCTGAGTTCTGACCTCCTGGTGTTCTTGCTGATGTCTGAACCAGAAGAGTTTTATTCTGAGAATGTTCTGAGCTGAAAATTCACTAACTTCATTTCTAGTTTGCTCACACCTAGAGTTTCAAAATAGACACTTCCGAAGTTAGATAGAGGACAACAGAGAATAGTAAAGTAAAACTGATATTCGAGATAAATTACTTGCTGTTTGCAAACTTAGATGTTAATATAAGCATTTGATATTTCTTAAACTTATTTTCACAGCATTAAAAAAAATCAGTAGCTGTATGTGCGTCCTGCTTGCCTGCATGTTTGTCTGTATACCACATTCATTCTAGGTACCCCCTGAGGCTCAAAGAGAAGATGTTGGATTTTCTTGGGACTGGAGTTTTAGATGGTTGTCAGCTGCCATGTAAGTGCTGGGAATCAAAGTTCAGTTCTCTGGATGAGCTGTATGTACTCTGTCTTAGTCAGGGTTTCTATTCCTGCACAAACATCATGACCAAGAAGCAAGTTGGGGAGGAAAGAGTTTATTCAGCTTACAGTCCCAAATTGCTGTTTATCACCAAAGAAGGTCAGGATTGGAACTCAAGCAGGTCAGGAAGCAGGAGCTGATGCAGAGGACATGGAGGGATGTTACTTACTGGCTTGCTTCCCCTGGCTTTCTCCCCCTGCCTTGCTCAACTTGCTTCCTTATAGAACCCAAGACTACAAGTCCAGGGATGGCACCACCCACAAGGGGTCCTCCCCTCTTAATCACTGAGAAAATGCCCCACAGCAGGATCTCATGGAGGCAGTTCCCCAAATAAAGCTCCTTTCTCTGTGAAAATTCCAGTCTGTGTCAAGTTGACACACAAAGTCAGCTAGCACATGCTCTTACTGTAACATTTGCTCTTTCTTATAACATTTGATAACCAGATTTTATAACTCCTATATTATTTATTGGAATTGTTGGAATTATGATATTGGAATTATTATTAATTATTCCAGTGACATTGGAATTATTAATTGCTAGATGCATATCCATATTACTTCATATACATTATCATAACCTGTTTATGTATGTATATATATATATATATATCAACATAAATATGACTTCAGCAACATAGCAGGGTCTCAAGAGGGTAGAGGTTATTTTTGTAGATCAAGAGACTGAAACACATAAATAATTGGCAAAAGTCAAGCAGTTGGTTAGGAATCAAACAAAAACTTCACCAGGGCTGATAGCCACAGCTATGTAAACATATATGTTGTTTACTTAAAATATTACATATTATATACAGTTGCCTTACAATATAATATGCTAGATGAAGCACTAGCAAGTTATCTTTAAAATATTAGTATCAGCTAGTTCAGGCTCTGTGTAAATGCTGGAGGTTCTAGCTAATGCCTAGAAACTATGAAGAAATAAGTAGAGATTGGTGAACAATGGGCTAGGAAACTTCCAATGTAACCTTTCTTCTTTCTAAAGAATGGTAAAACCAGGTTTTTGGTGAAAGTACAGCCCTTCTTTCCCATATGTTCAAAACTAGACTGTGATGCAAAGTAGACTGAGGATAGCGGATCTGGCTTGCCGTGCTCCCTTTCCTCCTCACCTTCGTTCTGTCCAGAGGACCTCCATTGACTTTGGTGAGCCCTTTGCTATAGCTCTTACTCCATGAATAAATATAGGATCCAAATCAGACTTACATATTACACCCCCCCAAAAAAAAATAATGTTTAGAGCTTTCAAAAAGTTATCTTTTCTGTTTCATGATAAGAACTTTTGAGGCCATCAAGAGCTGCAGTTTGGGGGTTCCAGCAATGTAGTAGAGGTGAAAGCCATGGTAGAACCTGTACTCCCTCTAGACTGATTCTCTTTTATGAAGGCAATTTGATTCTCCATTCATTTTTGAGCAAATAGACTAGAATTTTCTTCTTAATTATGATATTTATACCAACTTAAGCAATATAAAGGATAATGCAAGTTAGAGACATTAGTGAATTACTCTGGCAGCTTTAACATGCTTTAGTTGTAATATTAATTCGCCTCTATGACATTATGTGATACTAAAATTCCATCATTTATCACTACCTTGATGTAAGTCCAATGATGTTAAAGAAGGCCTATTTGACATACAGCCAAGGATCTTCTGCCTGTTTGTGTTTAGGGCACAGAGTGGATATGCATTCATGTCTCATAATAAAGAAAATAACAAAGAGAGTGGGATATGGGAGACAGAGGGGGAGAGAAGAGGAAAGAGAAGACAGGCTGATATAGGGAGGAGGGAGAAAAGGAGGAGGGAGGAGATGAAGTGGAAGGAAAAGGGGAGAGAGGAGAAAAAGAAGGGAGAAAGGCAGTCTGGCTTTGTTCCTACTTCAGAGACAGAAGGAAGTATAGAAGACTAATCAGTATGAAAATTTTTGAAACTGAATAAACATGCACAAAGCCTCAAAGCATACTCAGTTGAGTCTGTTTCTGTGGAATGCATTCCCTTGAATATAAAAAAAAAGGATCAGACAACTTCAGTACATGATAAGTTGCTATAGAATATCCTAGTCAACCTGGACACTTGAAGACACAAAAGCTTACATGGCAGAAATGTAGCCTTTTGCATACCATCTTCAAGGGTGCACACATGGTATTAAAAGCCGGTCTGATCCAGGGTGAATTCATTAAATACTTGAAGTTTCTGAACAACTGACCATTTTATTAACAACTATGGTCAGGGCTTTAGCCTTCTCTAATTTTATCTAAAATTCTTTACCATCAAAAGCTCAATCAATGCTTCCATTCCTATTCACTGGTGATCCTTGAAGCATCCACATAGGATAACTTGGAAAAATATTACTTTCATTTGATATACATCAACTCCCTGAAAGGAAGGATTATGCGGGATCTGAATGTGAGCACCCCCTTGGCACATGCCACACCTTCCTGGTTTTTCAAGTAAGGTGGGCGTCCTTTGGGGACTTACTGACATTTGGGTACAGACTTATTAAAATCTATACCTTCCTTGGATTTTTTTTTTTACTAATTTAGGCTTTTAAAAATTTATTTATTTAATATGTCTACATACGTGTATTTAATTTGTCTACATGTATGTTTATGTACCACATGCAAGCCTGATTGCCAGAAGAGGGTCTTAGAGATCCTCTGAAACTGATGGTAAAGATGGTTGCAAGCCACCTGTGGGTGCTGGAAATTGAAGCCATTCTCAACACCCCAAGGTTCCCAGCAGTGTCTGGGTCCACAGGAGTTTGAGAACCACAGCCTCTTTCCGAGACCCAGGTGTTTTCACCCAGAGAAACTAGGGCTGCTACCCCTATCCTAGTCTGCCCTTTGCCTTCCTTGAGCAGCCTGTTGGTGGTCAGAACTCCAGTGGCAAGGCAGAAACATGGACCCACACACAAAATCCTTAGCCTGGAACACAGTTTGTTTTCTTCTCAGTAGCCTGAAGGTTACTGAGACATTGGGGACATGTCAGTATGTTGGAAGCATGGTCAGCATACTACTGTCCAATGGAATGTTAAAAAGCACAGATTTGTTCTGTATTATTTAGTGAAATAACCACTAGGACATGTAGACATAGTTAGCATATTTGGCTGAAGAACTTGATTTTCTTTGTTATTAATTTATTAAGTCTAAATGTAAATACCCAGATGTGACTTGTAGCTATTGCACGATGCTCACCACTGTGAGAAGCCACACCCCATCTTCTCTCATCCTCTCTCCTACTTCCACTAACTGCTTTTTTCTCTCTCTTGCTTGACTTTAGTCAGCATCTGAAAATTTTATGGATCAATTTTCTCTATAGTTAGCACTGCTACCCACTGGGACAGGACTCACAGTGAATCTATAATCAACCTATATAGATTTTTGATTTTCTACATTTAAAATCTAGTTAGGGTGGAAAGAAATCATACATTCATATATATGCATATATGCATATGCATGCAAAATGCTGAAATAGCTAAGTTTAAACTAAGAGAAAATGAGAAAATAAATACACATATAATATGTTGGTAGGGCTGAAACACTGATCAAAAAGATGGACATTACACTATTTCTTAAGAAAATAGATCCAGAAATATATTAAGAGTTGTTCATAGATTACTTGTTGATGGGGTTAATCTTTATCCATTACACAAAGGTCTGAGAGTGCAGAGAGTCAAGATGATTGCTACCAACTCTGACAACCTGAGCTCACTTCCCAGCCTCCAAAGAACTCCTGTTAATTGTCCTCTGACGAGGTCTAAATGGAGACCTTCATGCTCATCCGTTCCTTCCCTACTAATAGGTCTCATATTATCTGCAATGCATGTTTCACTCTTTACTCGTGGCCAGAGATGCTTCAAACTTTGATAGAAATTATATCTTTTGAGAATTTTATACATGACTACTGTATTTATAAAAGTCTCATCCCTTCTCTCTTCCCTTTAACTCCTCTGGTGTTCATCCCCCACTCTCTCTCAATTTAATGACTTCTCTATAAAGTACTGGTTTACACACACACACACCCTACTGAATCCATTTCATTTTCTTTATTGGTTAGGATGGACTGCTTGGGACTAAATAACATATCAAAGTGGTTGTAAGCCGGTGGGAGGCAAATGCTTTGGAGATCTAACTATCCTTTCATAAGGGTTGCCTAAGACCATTGGAAAATGCAAGCTATTTACGTTGCCATCTATGATAGAAGCAAAGTTACTTTTGTGAAGTGCCAATGAAAATAATTTTATGGTTGGAGGTCACCACAACATAAGGAACTATATTAAAGGGTCACAGCATTAAGAAGGTTGAGAATTACTCACCTATTAGGAGACTTAACTTCAGAAAATAATTCTCTGTCCAGGTAGAGCTTAGTGAAATGTACCCTATCCCTGACTACTGGTGCTTCCATTATGAAAGTCCTATTTAGACTAATATATTGGTGAGAGTTCATGGACGTGCATCTCTATCATATCTAGTTGACACCTCACAGCAGGCAGTCCCAGTCCTCTGGCTCTTAGTTGCTTCCTGCAGTGCAGATGTATCAACTGGTACCAGGCACCCCCTGGTTGCTTATTTCTCCAACTTGGCCAGTTGCAGACTTAAATTGCTTTTATTTTAAAATTTACTTTCTAATTAAAATGGAAAGCTGAGAATATTTATGGAATATACCACGGGTTTTGATATGTATATGTACTGTGTTTTGCTAGGAACAACACACAAACACACACACACACACACACACACACACATATAATTTCACAATTTCTACCTTTGTTGTAACAAAAACACTGAAAATCCATTGTGTGTTTGATTTTTGAAAGATAAACGTTAGCATCATATGTCAGCAACCTACTATATAGCCATGCACCAGGACTTAATCTTTCTCATGATTCACTATTCACTGACCAAAACTTCTCTGTGCTGTTTTGCCTTCTACTATCCCAACCTCACTCAGTATGTATGAGATACATTTGCTTTCTATTTCCCATAATAGGTCCTATAGCTTTCTCTTTCTGTGTCTATTTTACATCACTTAACATAATGACCCTTATTTCTACCCAAACTGTCAAAACTGATGGGATTTAATCTTTTTTATGATTAAAAAAGTACATATTGCATATATACACACATATTTATTATATTTTTGTTTATCTATTCATTGATTAATGGACACATACATTTTCTATTTCCTGATTATTATGGATAATGTAAGAAACAAGGAAGTGAAATGCTGATTTAAGTTAATTTGGACATACTCACAGTAGTGGAAAAGAAACAGAAACACATGAAGGAGCAAAAGCATTTTCAAAACTGTGTAACAACAGTAATAACCAGGGAAATACAAATCAAAATCACCATGAGATATCACCTAAAACAACTAGAATAGCTATTACCAAACTCAAAACAAGAAATGCTAGCATGATACAAAGAGGCTGTTTATCTATACAGCCTTATTATAGGAAGTATAACTGAGGGTTTCCAAAATGATAGAGATGGGATAGAGTCAAGAGGCCCCTGCCCTCCCTGGGGATGTGTTCTCATTAATGGTTGCTAGGGGGAAAAGAAGTAGCTATGAGTAAGTTGCCTATGCTCCTATAAATAACCCTTCACCCATTGTTTTTTAAGTATTCCCAATTAAACTCATTGGGTCACAATGGAAAATAAATAGATAATTGCCAGATACCATGAAATCTCAAAGTTGGGATAGAGAAAAGTATAGTTACCAGTCTGTAGAGTATTATATACAGGGAAGGGGTTTGTCCTGATAAATCTTCAGTTCATTCTCTCCCAAACCCCAAATAGACAGTTCTTCCTTTTTTTTTAACCTAGATATTAGTAATATAAAGTTTTCTATTGACAAAAGAAACAGTGGGACAGAGAAAGGAAGGATATAATATAAATTTGAATTTAACATATGATTGACCAAGGAAGACTCTCAAAATTATAAACTTATAGTCAAAGACATAGCTGAATATAGCCAGGCTTGGATACAAGATATCATCTGCCTTAAAAGTCTAAAGAAAGGCCTTCACAGGAGGAGTGTCCTAAAATCCACTGAAGGTTTCTCATAGTCCTCAAATACATGCAATTTGAGCAAATGAATTATACTGCTACTCCACTCCTTCCCCACTCCAATGAGACCTTACTTATCCATGAGCCAAAGTATCATACAAGCACTAAAGGATACAGTTTTTTTTTTATTGGTGTTTGCTTAGCCACTAAATCAAAAGTAGGTTAAAGATAACACAACGAGAAAGGACATTTGGTTAGCATAGCTTAGCAGGAAAAGCAAGCCTTGACGAATCTAATACAGACAAGCCAAGGCACAGGATGAAGAAATAAACAGGGGTTCCCAAGGCTTAAAAGAGATAACTACCTTTGACAGCAGGCAGCACAATATACAGGCATGTAAGATATGGTGTTTGCAAATCATTTTCCTTATGCTTGGATTATAGTTTAGAATTATTTAAAATTACTTTTCTGTAAAGTGCACAAAATATATAAAGGAATAATTCATGGCTCTTCCCCTAAGGGAAATTATAGTTAAAAAATTGAGTCAAATGTGCGAGCCTTAATCATTAATGTGATAATTCAGGTGTTGTAATAGAGTTATAGACAGGATTCAGTAAGGGCAGAAGAGGGTGTTGATTACCTCAATACCTCTGGGTAAGGAGAGTCAGAGGGCTTCAGAGAGAACTTTAGTCATTGATGGCTGAAAATGACTTTCCAATTGATCAAGCAGAGAGAGAGAGTTTCAGAAAGGGAGAACAAACTTCACAAAGACATGTCTCTAGAAGCATCTAGGGGAATGCAGAGAAATTCGTCTGGCTGCAAGTTATGATCAGAGGGAAAAAAACATGCGCTTTGAAGTCAAACAAGCCTGGTCTCATAGCACTGACCTACCGTGGAGTAGCTAGGTGAATTTGAACAGGCTAATTAACTTATCCGGAGTATCATTTGTTAAAAGAGGATGATAATTATCTTGTAGGGCTTCCGTGAAAGCTACAAGGGAACAAGCATCTCTAACACTTTCACACAGGAAAAGAAGATGTGTTTAAATGGACAGGTGCGAACATCTCTATCATTTACCTTACCACCTTCAGAAAGAAGTGTACTTTGGGAAGGGGCTGTGCCCCGCCCGGCCTGTGTGTGTAAGGAAGGTCTGAAGAGTTAACCAGAGGAAAAGCAAGGCACACCATTAACTTCTACTGCAGAGAGCAGTGCAGATGCCAACCACCACCTCCTGGGCACCAACAGAAAGATTTTATTCTATTATTTATTTTTTCCTCTCACACAGCACACCCTGACCTCAGTTTCTCTTTCCTCCGTTCCTCCCAGTTTTCTGACCAACTCCCCATCTCCCCAGATCCACTCCTGCTCTGGTTTCCATTTAGAAAAAAAGCAGGCTTCCCAGGGATATCAATGAAACAAGGCATAACTAGATGTAATAAGACTAGGCTCATATCAAGGCTAAACCAGGAAACTAGTAGGAGAAAAAGGGTTACAGAGCAGAAGAATGGATAAAGAACATGTGGTAGATTTTATACAATGGAGTATTACTCAGCTGTTAAAAATGACATCATAAAATTTAGAAGTGAATGAATAGAACTAGAAAAAAATCATCCTGAGTGAGGTAACCCAGTTCCAGAAAGACAAATATGGTATATACTCACTTATACATCGATATATTAACTATAAAGGAATATAAACACAATGTAAAGACATTAGCTGTAAAGGAATGATTTTAAACAAATTTTGCTTGATGAGCCAATGAGACTTTTGTGTTCACTTGCAGGAGCTTAGGTGAGAGATTAGTTACTTACAGGGTCTTGGGAAACTCACTGATGGGCAAAGTCTGCTTTGCTGCATTGTGGGCCCCTCTCTTGTTACCTCTTTGCATGGTGACTTCTCCTCCCCTCCACAAGCAAGATTATTGGACTCAGACCACCAAGGGTCTTAAGTGCTAGCAATCACAGCAACCTTGATTTCAGGACAGCAATGCCCATGTCATCCTCAGAGGACAACAGTTCACAAGACAAGCTCGGATTCCTGTTTCAGGAAACGGCTGACAACATCAAGCGAGGACGGACAAAGAACCGAGGAGCGCGAAATGATGTGAAAGCAGCGAAACATTCTCGGCCCTGCAAATCTTTGAGCGCAGAGCTGCGGCTCTAAACACACAGATAGTGAGGAGAGCATAATCACGCCTAATTTTTCCCCTTCTTATTTTCCATGTGAGGCCTAAGTGGCTTGTAGAGGGTGTTGAATACGAAAATCACAATTGAGGTTGCCGTGGTTACAGAGGCACAGAAGAAAATCCTGCGGTTCTTCCAAACTCCATTCTCAAAATGGTGATTTTTTTTTTTGATCAGCCTGTAGCTTAGAAATTATGTTATAAATTCTGCTGGGGAAAATTTTCTTTTCAGTTATTTATTTATTTTAGTATGTATAAAATGTAGTGATATCCATTTCTCAAATTTCACTCCTGCATTCGTCCAAGATATTTAAATTTCTGTACATAACGGCCAAGAGTAAGTTAGAACCGTAGACCAAGAGATGGTCAATAAACATACGATGCTGCTTCCAGGCTTCCTCACACTCGTTCTGAATGCATTATCACACAAATTCTGGCATACACAGAGACTTACATAGATAATAGTTTTGTCAAGGAAGCTTAGATTTCGTAAAGCAGTGATATAAGCTGTATTGTAAAAGACCATCCATAAGTCCTTCACACCCTTCTGCTATGGTTTAGTTTTGACTATTAGAAGCACAGACTTAACATTATAGCCTTTTCTAGGCTACTATGTAACTACACATTGAGACACAATGGTTAAAACCAAACCTAAGTATTAGCAAATGGCGTTGACTAGCTCTGGCTTTGTAATCATTGCTCTTAAAGTATTTATAACCAAATAACAAGGCAAGCAATCCAGAACAGAATAGACATATGACAGAAAAGAGTAGCCATGATCTCGATACTCCAGATAGATGCTCGGCTATTTTAATAACATTTCTGATTATAGGAAGATATATAGAGATACCTAATAGCCTCTGGTAATAGAATGGTTTACATTTCTGAAATGACTTCTGCGTTCATTCATTCATTCAAAGGGTAAATATGTATAAGTCATTTATTCACCATCAGACATTATTTAGAAACATGTCAGTGAACTAAATAGACCATGGCCTTTAATAGCGTTTGTAACATGTTTGGGGAAATGAGCGAAACAACAGAAAAAAAAAGAAAGAAAGAAACAGCAGAACTCCAAATCAAATGATGGTGGAAAGGGTGTGGAGAACTTCAGTCTTAAAAGAGATGTCCAAGGCCTGGGAGGATGACTTATCTGGTAATGCTGCTTGCCTGAGCCTGATAACCTAACCCAGTTATCAGAACCTGAACAGAGATGGGAAGAGAAAACCTGTTCTCTGCCTTCCACACATTCACTGGGGCATGCACCCCTTCATATCCTTACCATACACACCCGATAAAAGCTTATCAAAAGTTAATGGATGAATGAAACAGGAAAATGCATCTGTGGAAGGCAAGGGATACAGCTAGGAAATGTGCTTTATGGCACTGGGTGGGATTAGGCTCTTAAGCACACAGTTTGCATAAAATGGGAAACACTTTTAATCACTAAGATACAAAGATTCGTGCACATACACATAATTTTATGTCTTCTAACTTATAAATGTTCACTCTTTGGTTGGAATTATTCAGTGCATATTTATTTAGGTATAAAATAAATACAAGCAAAGAATAACATTATGAGTGGAAGCCATTCTCTTTCTCATTTTAGGTATCTGAAGTTTTATTTATTTATTTATTTTTCTTTTAATGGCTATACATTGTTGCAGTATTTACCCAAAAGCTAATTAATTCAGTTTCTTCCTCCTCCATCATCAAATTAGGCTACCCTGCTGGTGAGGAGTGTAGAATACCAAAAGGAAAATAATTTGGAGATAGTTTAAATTCATACTTGTGGAAATTAATGACTATGTGAGGAGGAAAACATGCTTCCAGCAAAGAAGTGAACAGAGAGGTAATTAGAGTGTACTCAATAATACCAAACTAATATTTTATGACTCATGTTCATGTTCTTCCATTTGATAATCATTTAAAAGCTGGATAAAAGATGTTACAAATTAGTATCTTTAAAAAGTACATCCAACTGAAAAGAAACTATCAATTGAAAAAAATGGTATACAAAATGTTCTCATAATAATTGTGATTCTTCAGGATATATAAAAGTTTCCTTTAAGTTCATAAAAAATATTTTCTGTCATGCTGGATTTGGTACACAGCTGTACTTTCTTACAGATTCTGTGTCTCAAAGCTTGAAAACAATATATTTATATTCCCTTCAGATAGCATGGATCATGTATATATCAACATATGTATGAACATAAAAAATATTTAGTATTTGTGGCTGAAGTAATATGAACACAAAGTCATGTGCTTCCTATCTTGCTCACATGGAAATATAGATATCCACTGTTTAATCACTTCTAATACTCCACACAAATATTTGTTATTGCTAAGTAGATAGAACTCTATCTTTAGCATCTTTAGTTATCTTCTGCACACAGATACTTTCAAATACAAGTTTACAAAAACGAGATTATATGTACAATTAATGCAATTGCTTTCTTCATTTCCATATTTCCTCTCTTCTTTCTGTTTCATTTGATCCCTCTATCCATGTATAACCTCCAGCAAGACCATAACTCAGAGCACACAGTCACTAAATCAACTGATTTTAGATTGGTATGTTCTATTATCTTAAAGACACTCATATATATGTCTATTCCACAATTTAGAAATATGTAACTATACTTAAGTTAATTGTCAAAAAATAGGTAATTGTCTTAGATCTATATAATTTTTCACTCAGCAACAGCAGCATCACCCCTATCCATCGAGTTAATTTTCAGTCATTCTTTGGAACATATATTATATGTAATTTGGCAAATATTTTATTTATTTGATCAAAATCTCATGCTGACATCTTATAGAATAAAAACATTTGAAGCCTTAAGGATATTGTGATACCAATTTAATAAATGGTTGCCTAGGATCAAATGTACAAAAGATTTCTTGGTCTTATATTCTTGTGTAACTAAAATTTTCTATTTAACATTCCCCCACCCCCAAATACCCTTACTTTTCTATATAGATAACTACTATAATAGATAACTACTATTCCATGTGATTACTTTTGGTTTTGGTCCAACATGTAGGATAACATAATAATTATTTGTTGTGCCTGATCTAATATACTCTCCTTCAAATTCATCCATGTTACTGTAAAAGACAAGATTCCCATCCTTTAAATGTGTTGATAATATGGTGTATGAATCTATATAACAATATATATATTGCTATGAGCCCTCAGGACACAGCAACCAAGGAGCAGCCTGGGACAGGCTCCTTCCAGTTTCTGTCTGCACCCAGGAGCTGAACCTATGCCACAGTGCTCCATACCCAAATACCATCTAGAGAGAGCTGCTCTCTTACACACAGGCTTGCAGGAGGGATGAGTCACAGTTAGAGACACCAAAAACAGCTAACACCAGAGATAACCAGATGGTGAGAGGCAAGGACAAGAACATAAGCAACAGAAACCAAGCCTATTAGGCATCATCACCAGTTCTCCTACCACAGCAAGTACTGGATACCTTGACACACCAGAAGAGCAAGACTCTGATTTAAAATCACATCTCATAAAGATGATAGAGGACATTAAGACAGATATAAATAAGTCCCTTAAAGAAATAAGGGAGAACACATGTAAATAGTAAGAAGCCCTTAAGTAGGAAACACAAAAACCCCTTAAAGAACTACAGGAAAACACAATCAAACAGGTGAGGAACTTGAACGAAACTATCCAGGCTCTAAAAATGGAAATAGAATCAATAAAGAAATCACAAAGGAAGAGAACTTTCGAGATAGAAAACCTAGGAAAGAGATCTAGAGTTAGATGCAAGCATCACTAACAGCATAACAAGAGATAGAAGAATGAATCTCGGGTGCAGGAGATACCATAGAAAACATTGACACACGAGTTGAAGAAAGTACAAAATGTAAAAGCTTCTCACCCAAAACATTCAGGAAATCCAGGACAAAAAAAGAATACCAAACTCAAGGATAATAGGTATAGAAGAGAGTGAAGATTTCCAACTTAAAGGGCCAGTAAATATTTTCAACAAAATTATAGAAGAACACTTCCCTAATCTTAAGAAAGAGGTGCCCATAAACATACTAGAGACATACAGGCCAAATAGATTGTACCAGAAAAGGAATTCTTCCTGTCACATAATAATCAAAATACCAAATGCACAAAACAAAGAAAGAATATTAGAAGTAGTAAGGGGAAAATATCAAGTAACATATAAAGGCAGACTTCTCACCAGAGAGTATTAAAAGTAGAAGATTCTGGTCAGCTGCCATACAGACGCTAAGAGAACACAACTCTCAATTACCATAGATGGAGAAACCAAGATATTCCATGACAAAACCAAATTTACAGAATATCTTTCTACAAATCCAGCTCTACAAAGGATAATAGATGGAAAACACCGATCCAAGGAGGGAAACTAGAAAAAGCAAGGAAATAATCTTTTTTCAATAAAAATAAAAGAAGTTAGCCACACAAACATAAAAATAACATAAAAAATAACAGGAAGCCACAGTCACTATTTCTTATATAGCTTAACATCAATGGACTCAGTTCACCAATAAAAAGACATAGACTAACAGACTGGATACATAGCAGGACCCAGCATTTTGCTGCATACAGGAAACACACCTCAGTGTCAAAGACAGTCACCACCCTCAGAATAAAGGGCTGGAAAAAAACGTTCCAAGCAAATGGCCCCAGCAAAGAAGCTGGAGTAGCCATTCTAATATCAAATAAAATCATCTTTCAAACAAAAGTTATCAAAAAGTATAAGGAAGGACACTTCATATTCATCAAAGGAACAATCTACCAAGAAGAACTCTCAATTCTGAACACCTATGTTCCAAATGCAAGGGCACACAATTCATAAAAGAAACTTTACTAAAGCTCAAAGCACACATTGCACCTCACACAGTAATAGTGGGTCAATTCAACACCGCACTCTCATCAATGGACAGATCATAGATGTGCAAACTAAACACAGACACATTGAAACAGAAGTTATGGAACAAATGGACATAACAGATGTCTATAGAACAAGTTCAACCTAAAACAAAAGAATATAACTTCTCCTTAGCACCTCATGGTACCTTCTCCAAAACTGACCATGTAATCGGTCCCAAAATAGGCCTCAACAGATACAAGAAGATTGAAACAATCCCATGTATCCCATCAGATCAACATGGACTAAGGCTGGTCTTCAAAAACAACAGAAAGCCCACATATACATGTAAGCTGAACAGTGCCCTACTCAATGACAGCTTGGTCAAGGAAGACATAAGAGATTAAAGACTTTTTAGAATTTAATGACAATGAAGGCACAACATACCCAAACTTTTGGGATACAATGAAAGCAGTGCTAAGAGGAAAACTCAGCTCAGAGTGCCAAAAAGAATCTGGAGAGTACATACATTACCAGCTTAACAGCACACCTGAAAGCTTGAGAACCAAAAGGAGCAAATACAAGAAATAATAAAACTCAGGGCCAAAATCAACCAAGTAGAAACAAAAATAACTATTCAAAGTATCAACAAAACTAGAAGCTGGGGAAAAATCAACAAGATAGATAAACCTTTAGCCAGACTAACCAGAGGGCACAGAGACAGTATCCAAATTAACAAAATTAGAAATGAAAAGGGAAATAAAATAACAGAAACTGAGGAAATTAAAAAAAAATCTTCAGATCCTAGTATAAAAGCCTATATTCAACAAAACTGGAAAATCTGGATGAATTGGACAGTTTTCTAGACAGATACCAAATACATGTTAAACTAGGATCAGATAAACCATCTAAACAGTCTTATAAACTCTAAAGAAATAGAAGCAGTCATTAAAGGTCACCCAACCAAAAAAAGCCTGGGACCAGATTGGTTTAGTGCAGAATTCTATCAGACCTTCAAAGAAGATCTAATACCAATACTCTTCAAAGTATTCCACAAAATAGAAACAGAAGGAACCCTATCCAATTCATTCTATGAAACCATAATTACGCTGAGTATTCTCCCTTGGAGATGGAATGAGTTCTGTCTAGTCAGGAACTTGTTACAATTTCCTTTCATAGAGGACTTCATAAGAGTTTTTTTTTTCTACTTTATCATGTTTAATGTTCCAAATAAATTTTAAAAATCTGGTTGAGTGCATATTACTTTTAGCTTCAGATGTTATCATGTTTATTTAAGAGGCATTTAACTATTATAAATTATTTTGATGGCTTAAAAATAAATTTGGGCTGGGCGTGGTGGCGCACGCCTGTAATCCCAGCACTTGGGAGGAAGAGGCAGGCGGATTTCTGAGTTCAAGGCCAGCCTGGACTACAGAGTGAGTTCCAGGACAGCCAGGACTACACAGAGAAACCCTGTCTCGAAAAACCAAAAAATAAAAATAAAATAAAATAAATAAATTTGGGGAAAATTGTACTATAGATAGGTACTCAGTCTGATTCTCTATGTTGACTCTCGTATTCATATTGTGACAAGCACAGGACTGTTGCTTTTGCACCACAATGTTTTCATTTCCTGTTGATGCATACTCACTAATGGGGTCACTGTAACATATTACCATATTAAAAGTCTATAAGTTTAGTGGGACCTGTATACTTTATACTGTAGCTACTCCCTCCAAAATAACGACTCTTCCTTTCTCCAGCAGCCATCAACTACCAGTGGCTTCTCAGCTAGAACCAGGTACCACAAGAGTCCCTTTTCACTTGAAGCTTAGAAGTCAGAGACTGCCTCTCCTTAGAACAACCAGGGTTCTTTTGTTGTGGCTCTGAGTAGCTCTTACAGTGAGGTTCTATGAAAACCAATCCTCACCCCACCTACCCTTTGCTTCCTGTTTGGCAACATGCTCATCCCATCTTAGGAGCATTTCTGTCTCTTGATCTACAACCCTGAGAACTTCAACAGAACTAACTGCACGAGCCAGAGGGGACAAGGATACCACAAGATCAAGGACCCCAGAAGCCACTAACCATAGTTCATAGTGAGGATCACAGAGACTTAAGTGAAAAGATGGAGCCTGTATGGGTCTGAGTTAGTTAGGTCTTCTACATATACATTATTGCTATTCTTGTCCTAACAGTGGGAGTATGTGTGTCAGGGGGATATCTCTGACTCTTTTGCCTGCACTTGGGACCTGTTTTCTCCTTCTGGGTTGCCTAATCCAACCTTGATAATGAGGGTTTGTGTCTAGTCTTATTGTAACTTACGCTGTTTGGTTAATATCACTGGGAGGCCTGCTGTTTTATGAAGGTAAACTGAGGAAGAGTGGATCCTGGAGAAAGAGGCGGTGAGGGATGACTGGGAAGAATGGAGGGAGAGGAAGCTGCAGTTGGAATGTAATGTATGAGAGAAGAATCAAACTAGAGCTGGGGGAAGGGTGTTAGTGCCAGCCTTGTGTTCCAGTATCTCCAGGATCGTAGATGAAATATTTTTCTTTTTTTCACATATTTTACTACATATTCCACAAGAGTGATAACACAGAGTATCAGCCAAAGTTAGATACAAAATGCGAAAACAAAGGCTGCAATCAAATGGCACGAAGAGAAGTAAAAAATAAAGGCTGGTGTTGCTTTGTATGGAGACTGTAGACTATAACAGAAAGTGTGTGGAAGGACAACAGCTGGTAAAAATCAAATCCTAGCCAGAGAATATTCCCTTCATAAACAGAGTTAAAGTAATGTGGTTTCTTCCACACAGACAAGTTGAGTGAATTCATTGTCAATAGAATTTTATCTAGAAAAGAGTAAATTTTAATGATTTTACTTTTTGCACAGAACACTGGTAAGTCAATGAGGGAGCTTAAATCTATACAAAGGAACAAAAAGCTGGGAATAGTAAATGTGCTTCTTAGTGTAAATGAAAGCTCAGGTAAACCAAGGAATATAATAACAATAAAAAAGGAGGAAAGTGAGTATATTTTTTTAAGATTTAAAATGCATATGAACCACGTCATTTATATACAGGTGAAAGGTATCAATAAATTACATGAATAGAGTTACCCCAAGATATTTTGTATTATTCATGGCTTTGTAAAGGATGTTATTTTCTCCAATTTCTTTCTCAGCCTCCATTAGATCCAGTTGTAAAGAATTTTCTCAATTACTGTTCCAGGGAGGAATGTCCATTGTGATTGGTACCATCTCTGGTCTGGCAGCCCTTACTTCTATAAGAATGCCAGCTGAGCAAGCAAGGGGAAGCAATCCAGTAAGCAGCATCCTTCCATGGGTCCTGCCTCCAAGCTCCTGTCCTGTGTGAGTTCCAGTCCTGACTTCCTTTGGCGATAGCTAGGATGTAGAAGTATAAGCTGAATAAAGCCCTTCCTCCACAACTTGCCCCTTTGTCATGATGTATTGTGCAGCAATAGAAACCCCGACTAAGACACCCTACCTCCCAAACAGACATGGAATTTTATTTTCCTAGATCTGCTCACCATTGTTCTAAGGGTGTTGTTCAGCACAAAGGATAGACAAAAGAGGCATTTAGGTTAGTATACAAGGAGTAAAACTGTCTCAGTGTTTGTATAACACTATCAAGCTTGAAGAAAAGTATACACAATCCATTAAATAGCTCTTGGAAAGGTTCTGAATTAAAAAGGTCACAGAATACAATGTCAACAAAAAAGTCAATTGCATTTCTAAAGATTAGCAAGAAGCTGTGAGCAAGAATAAGTGATTTCTAATAAGTAGCAAACATCTAGTGTCTATAAACAAAATATTTGCAAGTATTTTAATATTTTATATTGAAATCTATAAAAGACTAGTGAAAAATTAAACATGCAAGATTATGTATTGGAATGTATGTTGTTAACATATTAGTTCTATTCAAATACATACGAGTGTACATAAGTCCATATGTATTATACATACATTTAGCCACCCCACACACCTCCCATAAACATATACTGTATATATTTATTCAATTGCACATATTTATGGTTGTGTTTTTTCAAGCATCCCCAATAGAAAATTATGGAGGCTTATTCTAAATTTTAGATGGAAAAGTAAATGAAAGGAAATCGGAACTGATTTTAACCTATACTACAGCATACAATAGCCCAATTCTGTGTTATTGGGGCAACAAAAGAAATATTATTTACAAAACAAATGTAGAAATTGAGATAAGATGCAATATTTTGCTTTCTTTCCAGCTCTGTTTTCCTTTTTGTATAGTAATTTTGGGTAGACAGGAGTAGCAGTTAGAACAAGCAAGTACTGAGCTGACTTTACTTAATGACAGCTCAGTTTTGCATTTAATTTGCTTATTGGACCATATTTTAACAGCCTTTACTGTTAACTTTGTTTTAACTTAAATTTTTAATTAAAATTTTAATATAGCTACAAAACCAAATTGCTAACATTAATGTTGGCAGTATAATAGTTTTGAGAAGATGGGATAGTAGACAAGGAGTTGAACCATTGGGATATCACAATGATATATTTAGATAAATGACTAGGTTGTGGTACTGTTTTGAGCAGTGCAGTGACTTTAGTTAATAATACTGTATTACTATCATTTTCTACATGTATGTATATGAATAAGTAGACCTGTTCTTACTTTGTTTTTAAGCATCTGTTCCCACGGGCATGTATCCAGTGATTTGTCCTTTTTGAATCTAGGTATTTCTTCTATAAATTTTCTCACTGGCAGTTTAAAGACCCATGTGTCTTCATGAGTCATGAGATATAACTTTCAAGCACCAGATTCACAGATCATTGAACTACTGATGTGGCATTAGTAGGGTATCATGGTACCTTTGATTATGTAAGCAATATAAGCTTCATCTGGTCACACAAAATTATTCTGAAGATGAAATGATATAATAAGGTTATTCAAAACAAACACAGAGTAAAGCATATTTAGTAATGCTAGCTGAATTATCTTATTGTTGTTTTATGAACACTGCTAAAAAAGAAACTGTTTTTCCATGGTCTTTACTAGATACATTAACACTGATACACAAGACTGGCTCTTCTTACTTCAACCTGTATCTGTGGAAGTGTTCTTTGGTTTTGCTCAGTGGTATATAGAAAAACTGGTAACATATATGAGAACTTTACAAATTACAAATGATATTCCCTCTTGAATAGGGCTCAAATTCTGCAAAGCAGATAACCCTGCCATGACTTGCCTAAAAGCTTGGTTTGATGGCCAAAGAGTCTTTGTACAAAGCAGGAATTTTAGCATCTGACAGAAGTATAGGCAGTACTCTGACATCCCCAGGAGACAAGTGAGTTCCAAGGGATAAACCTCACAATGCTGTCCTTGGCTCTTTTGTTATCTGTACTAAAACCAGGAGGCTGATGCCTCTTTGCACCTGACCATGAGACTTTTGGCAGGCAACAGCTTTCTTTTGTGAATAGGTGTTTTAAAATAGATTCTTGAACAGATTCTTCAAGGTAACTTCAGTGTCCAGTGTCAGGAGTCAGGATGGCATCATGAGGCAGAAGTGAAAGGAATGAGTTTTAAAGCAAAATAATTTGCAGGAATGTTTTGTTTTGTTATTGGCCAAAATTCATTAAATTTCACTATCTGAACAATTAAAGAGAATATGTGGAGATTATTAATATCTGTGGATTAGTATTTTTATTTGTATTACATGCAATTATGCACATAAAAAAGCTGTGCCCTGTAATAAATGCTAGCTTTCAAGATGCATCTATTTTATACAATATTGTTTCTCTATTTTTGCTAGGGATTTGTTTCTGTTGCTGTTACAAAACACCATGACCAAAAAGCAAGTAGGAGAGCAAAGAATTTATTTGACTTACACTTCCATAGAACTGTTCATTACTGAAGGAAGCCAGAACAGGAACTCAAATACGGCAGCATCCTAGATGCAGGAGCTGATGCAGAAGCCATGGAGGGGTGCAGCTTACTGGCTTGCTCTTCCCTACCTTGCTCAGCCCACTTTCTTATAGATCCCATGACCAGGACCTCAGGGACAGCACTGACTACTATGGGCTGGGTCCTTCTCCATTGATTACTGAGTAATGTCTTACAGCTGGATCTCATTAAGACATCTCTTCAACTGAAGCTCCATCCTCTCTGATGACTCTAGCTTGTATCAAGTTGGTACAAAACCATCCAGTACAGGGCTGTATGTGTGAGTACATGTGGAAGCTAGATGGATTTATTGGGCAACATTTTCTCTCATTCAATTCAGGGTTCACTAATTATGCTAGACTTGCTGAGTTCCAGGAGTTATACAATCTCTATGACCCTAGCTGGCTTTTACACATCAGTTCTAGGGATTTTATCTCAGGTCATCACATATTTATGACGGGCATTTATTGTTGTCTCCTTTATCTTTCAAACATATATATATATATATATATATATATATATATATATATATATATATACCTATTCATATGTATATATTATGTATATATACATGTTTATATATGTGTGTATGCATGAGAAATATGAGGCAGATTACATATACATATATGTGAAACATTATGATGATGATGATGATGATGATGATGATGATGTATGCCCCAAAGCATACAAGGTCAGGTACCAACTCGTGGGTTTCTGCTCTTTCCTTGTACCATCTGTGTGTCCCATGACTTGAACTCACAACAGCTGGAGATAAGACACCTCTATCTTCTGAGCCATTTTGCCATCTTTTCCTGTCTTAGAAGTAAAAAACTACCTCTTTGAAAAAAAATTTTTTAGCTCTTGCTATTTACAGTGAAAATGTAAATGTTCTGGAAAAATGTTTAATAGGAATTTACCTTCATTTTATATTTGGTCCCATTGAAATAAATTTATGTGTGTAAACTACAGTAAATACACAGGCATTTTAAATGTGATTCAACTGTTCATCTTCTGTACAGAGTAGCCCTTACGTCACTCCTTGCTTGAAGTTTGATGTAGGAGCATCTGACCCAGGTCCCTTTCTGTGCCTTCCCCAGAGCATTAACTATTTTGCACCATTTAGCTGATTCAACTGAATTCTTTTTTTCCTGTTAGTTTTTCTCACCAAATTAAACGGAATATAAAATTCTGCCCTGTACTCATATCCCACCTGATTTCTCTACATGATACATTCTTTTCCATTAGTACCCGAATTTATGTCTTGCTACCATGGCAACCAGCAGCTTTTAGTAAAATCTTTAATACCAAGTTTTCATTTTCAATAGATAAATCTGCATTGTGTGTAGGCTTTTTTTTTCTTTTCAGATCATGCTTGAAATTTTCCATAAAATCTAACCCATGCCTTTCAGCACAACACATATTTGCTTTCACTTTTAACTTCTCTTGAGTAATTACTCATTTGTTTATAAAATATAGTCATGTTTTTGAACAAACAAAGGACAAATTTCTTAACACTTTGTTTTGCTTTCAGAAAAAATGAATTTAATAACCAATTTTATTTCTGGGGAAAATACTATTGTGTTCTAGAAACTATGCAGCCAACAAGTTCAGTGATTAGCTCCCTCCTTTACCTATGTTGATGTAAAACATAGCATGTCTACCCAGGTCCTTAAAACTCTGATGAAATTAAACAGTTTTTCCTTTTGTAATTGAGATTCAGTCATCCAACATGTTGTATGTCCCAGCTAATTAGATATGCTAAAGTTAGCATTTAAGTTGGAAGGAGTCCTTGTGTCCTATTATTGGACTTACAAGTTAGGGCCTTTCCCTCTCCCTGTCCCTCTCCCTCTCCCTGTCCCTGTTCCTCCCCCTGTCCCTGTCCCTGTCCCTGTCCCTGTCCCTCTCCTTCTCCCTCTCCCTCTCCTTCTCCCTCTCCTCCCTCTCTCCCCCCTGTTTCTCCCCTCCCTCCCCTTTCTTTCTTACAAGGAGCACATGTGTATATCTTCACATTTAGGGAGAATGAACCACAGAGTTCTCGTATCTTATGAGCCCTCATATAAAACTCTCTTAAGCAAGTGGGTTATACAGGCAGGTGAGATTATCGGAATTATGAAACCACTTACTGTCAATGACAAATAAATGCAGGAACAAGAAAAAAATTGAACACACAACCACTGAAACAGTAAACTGAGCATGTATCCCAAATGCCTAATGCAGGAGTAGAATGTGGGCATTCCCAAGTTCCAATAGTCCTTGATCGTCTAGAGACTTTTAAAAATGGAGAGATACTGAATTATACAAATTGTGTTTAACAAATAATTCTGTAAATATCATATCTATAAAAATTTGAAGAAATTCAGCTGAAATAGTACCTAAAATAAAAGTTTTTAAAAGTCAAATTTTTAGACATTCCACTTGATTGACAGCTCTCTGGAGATTGCCAGGCATCTGGTGTAAACGTGTCTACATGGAAAATGCCTGGTAAGTAGGGACGTGCACAGGCAAAAGAGTGAGCACAGCAAGTGTTAATTCATGGACAATAAATGAATGAGTTAGCAATGGGAACAGATTTTCTAGTCACCGAGGAAACAACCATGTTAGTTGTGGTTTGCTTCTTTTCTTCATCTTGCAATGTTGACTTAAGAGTCTGCCTAATACTCTCAGTTGTGAGCCTAGCCTGAGGACAATCTATGAGGCCGAGCCATCTCTCTGCCTGTCCAGTCACTTATGAGGATATGTGTCTAGTCTTATTGTAACTTATTATGCCATGTTTGGTTGATCTCCCCAGGAGACCGTTTTCTCATAGGAAAATGGAGGATGAGTAGGTGTCCAGGAAATGTTAATCAGAGAGGGAGACTGGGAGAAAAGAATGAAGAAGAAACTGTGGTCAGGATCTCATATATTATATGAGAAAAATAATCAATCAATCAATCAATCAATCAATCAATAATAAATTCTTCCTAAGAATCTTTCTTCTTCTTATTTTAAATTCTTTTGATTTTAACTTTTTTTTATACATTTTGACAACACTGGCATGAATGCCACACATGATTTTATTATAATGAAGGGGAACTAAATTTGAAAATAGGACACACAAACTAATAAGCACTTTAGTATGAATTTTCCATGTGAATTTCCACAAGTGCAAGAGTATTGTTCCACATCAAAGCATGGATGCTCCCCACTTCTTCCCTCTTGTTTTTGAATTGGGGGGCCATTCCTGCATCGAAGGGACCACAGTTGAGCTGGGCGGACATTTCAGTAGGGGTGAGGTGGAAGTACTCCTATGTTCTCACTTATTTCAGAGTTACCACAGTGGGGACCTTAACTGTCTTTCTTTCTCTTCATCTTTTGGACTTGCTCTCCTGTCCTCTGGCAAGAAATCCTTTCACAAACATTTGCTATTCTACAGTGGTTACAAAGAGATGATTGTGATTTAAAATGTTCTTATAAATGCACCATTGTGGAAACGTGTGTGTATGTGTGTGTGTGTGTGTGGGTGTGTGTGTTGGTGTATGTGTATGTGTTGTGTATGTGTGTGTGCAATGTGTGTATGTAGGTATATGCGTAAATGCATACATATGTATATGTATGTGTGTATATGTATATATGTGTGTACATGTATGTATGTGTATATGTTTGTGCATATGGGTATGTGTGTATATGTATATGTATATGTATATGTATATGTATATGTATATGTATATGTATGTGTGTAGTGACCCAGTCAGATACTCCTGAAGCTTGTGCTGTCCCTAGCCTTGCATTTAACTACTTTGGGATTTTAATGAATTCCTGTTGATGGAAGAATGACCTAAAGATCACCCCAAAGAGCAATAAAACAAAGAAGTATCTGAAATTTGTTAAGAGAAACAACCTCTTGATGTCGATCAATTACAATTACTGTGAGCATTTCCTTTCTTCTATTTTTGTTTTTTGGAAAAATAATTATTGAACTCCTACTAGAAAGAGATATTTTCAGTAGAACACCTCTCATCGACTTCTGATTGGAGTGGGGAAAGGAGAATGCAAATACAAATAAATACAACATGATAATGAGTTTTACTAATGGGCTAATAGTCAAAGGAAAGGAACAGAAGCTGAGAAAGGAAGTATTAGACAGGGTTCCAAGGAGGCTTGGATATAAAAAGGAAAAGGGGAAGAAGCCAGAAAGAGAAGAGTATAGGACAGGACATGGCCAGACAGAGGGTTGAGTCAAGGCAGGCCTCTGCAGACAGAGCAAAGTGTTCTAGCACACATGAGTTGTTGGGTAGTGAAAAATCAGGCTAAGCCAATTCAGCAGCTACAAAGTCCATTTGGCAATTTAGCCAAATACAAAAGAAGCTGTAAACATTGGGGAAAATTTTAATTTACTAAGTATTTATTTACCACTCTACTTAATTTTTTTAACCAATAATACTGTTGCAGGACTTCCTCCATAGTTGCTACTTTCCTCATTCAGGGTGAAATTCTTTAAGGGTTGCCTTTTCTTGTTTTGTTTTTCTCTCACAAGATGCAAAATTGAATCTAAGGCCTTGTAAGGACAGAAGAGTAGATGGGAGTCTGGTGCTGTACCACTGAGCTATCCAGAGTCTTTTTAGTTTGTTTTAAATCAATCTCTCCCTTTCCACCTTTCTCTCTCCACCTCTCTCTCCCCTCCCCTCACCATGTGCATGTACATGCATGAAGCATACATGTATGTAGATACCCATGGATGATGGCATTTGGGTGGTGCACTGAGTGCAAGAGTGGAGACTATAGAAAGCATTGGGTCTTATTCCTCATCTTCCACAGCACTTGTGACAAGGTCTCTCACTTGTTGCTGCATGAACTAGGTTAGCTGGCCTGTGAATCTCTGGGACTACTTCTGTTCTACTTCCTATCTTACCACACTTACTGAGATTACAAATGTCCACTACTATTTCAGACTCTACATGGCTTCTAGGAATCTGAACTCAGGTCCTTATTCTTGTATGGCAAGTATTTTTACTGTATGATTGACCACATCATACATGGTGCTTGGTATGTGTGTGTGTGTGTGTGTGTATATATGTATATATGTACATATGTATGTATGTATGTATGTATGACATATTTTCTTTTTCCATTTCTATTTTCCTAGATTTTTCCCACATCCAAGTCTTGACCAGAGTCACTTATTCCTCATTTCACCTTACTCATTTCTTAAAGTGCTACATTGAGTTAAAAATTATAATCTATATCCAATTTACTATACTTTCTGGATAGTGCATTTTATAAGAATGATTATTATTAAATAGCATTTAGCACATTAAGTCTAACACCTCCTAACAATACTTATAATTAATAAGGTACTCAAGGCTGGGCCTGGGGGCACATGACTGTTATCCCAGGACTTTAAGAAGATGCAGAAGTACCACTAAAAATTTGAGGCCAACAAAATCTAGATCATGAAATCGATATCAGATAGAATCTCAGGACTGAGCCCAGCTCCAAATGAAACAAAGCAAGGTGTTTAAAAATTCTTATGCCACCACGGATTCTGGGAGACTCCTTTATTAGATCAAATCACAATTAATTAGCTTTGCTGTATTGTTTTCACAGACTGAAATGTAGAAAAGACATCTCCATAGTTTACTTGAAATGTCAGTAGGAATTCTGAGAGGAAAGGGCAGATGTAAGATGTCTTGTCAGGTTACAAACCTAACTTAATCATTGATATGCAATAGTATTAAATAAAATTAAGAGCCAAAGTAAAACAAGTTAGAACCAAACATGAGCCTAGAGTGGGAATCAGAATAATCCCATGTTTTATTGCCATGACCAGTTTACATTTCCCCTCAGCTATGAAAGACATGAAATTCTTGAGTAATAAATAATGTTACAACAATCCCCTGAGAGGTCACTCAGTCTTTAGAAATGAATAGTTTTGCTTTTGTTAAATGAAAGCCAATTGTCACAGGACTAAATTGTGTATGGTGGGGCATACACGTGTACACCCCTGTTGACCTGTGTGGGTTTACAGGTATTCTGTTTCAAGTCTTCCCTGAGTACTTTACATAATAGAGAAAGAATAAAAACATAATTTCATCCCAATAGACCACTCAGAGTGCTTCGTGCAGATATTCCCTCTTCTAAGAAACCAGTATGCGTTGAGAATTTGCTTTGAGCCATGTGTTTGACCTCATTAGAGAACAACATGTCCCCTCCGCCTTGTCTTCATGGAGTCGGTGGCTGTCTTGTGTTCAGCAGCTTTCTTGGGCAGGTCTAACCCACTAAGAATCAGATTCATCACATTCTTTCATAGATGCTGTGGCTGAAGATTTGTCTTTAGAATCTCAATTGAGTTTTCACAGTCAGACATCAGAAAAAGGAACAAATGCTCTTGTCAGTCAAATCACAAATCATTCTATACACATGAATTTACACCTGGGCCTTCAATGTTAAGAAAGATTGCTTCCCCTCACATCACAGTTGACTGATTAAAAATTATTTTATGCAGAAGTTTGCTCTATTTAAATAGATTACACAGTAGTAACCTAAATTTTATCTACTGTTCAGCTGCCTGCTAAAATAGTTAATGTGAGAGATATGAATCTACGAAATATTTACTTTGGATACTTTTGATTCTGATAGAGAAGTAGAAGTTCATTTCAATTTTTATTTTTATTCTGAAGAAACAAACATCTTTGTGTGTGTGTGTGTGTGTTTGTGAAATGACAGTTCATCTAGCACCTGGGATGGGGTATGTGGCAGGAGACAATTTGCCTTCTGAAGACAGTTGCAAAGGAAAGCAGTACAAACTCTGCAGCTTGGAAGGTTAGAATTAGGAAAAAATCAGAGAGTGCAGAGAGGCCATTCAAAATGGGAAGTGTATCTCTTCACTGTGTGTGTGAGATGACTGTTTTCTGCAAGAGCTCTGACTAGACTATCAAGACCTACCACAGGTGCCATCAAACTGCACAGAGCTGATAGTGAATTGAACTGTGGAGGTTTTTTTTTTTTTTTTTTTTTTTTTTTTTTGGTTCCAGCTCCAGAAGCTTGTTTACGTTGTGACAACTGAAAGCTGGTGATAATCCAAGTCAATAATTAACAGCTCAAAAGAACTTCAGGTCTCATGATGCTTGGCTCCACTTTCCCCACTGCTGAGAGGGAAGAGAATCAAGGAGCCCACTTTTAATCTGGACCATAGAGGACTTTCAGGCTGTGGGTAAGCGTGTGAGGCATCACTTCATCAACTAGGAGCGATCCACTTCTGGGAAGAAGAAGCCAGTCATGTACGATTGGGCTGTGGTCCTCTTCCCGTTGTTGTGGGAAAATACTCTGACCAAAACAGCTTAAGGGAGAAAAGGTTCATTCTAGCTCACACATGGCTCAGAGACACAATTCTTCCTGTTGGAGAAATAAAGGCAACAGCCACTGATTACATAAAATTTACATTCTAGAAGCAGAGCCATGAACGCCTGGTACTTCTCAGATTCTTTTCCCACTTAACATTCTTGGATCCCAACCAAAAAGAAAAGAAAAGAAAAACAAACAAAACAAACAAACAAACAAACAAACAAAAAACTGTGCCATGCACAGCGGGTGGAATCATGCTCTATAATGAAAATGGCATAAACCCCTTGTAGGCATGCTCAGAGGCCCAACCCACAGATGAGTCTAGATGTGTTGTGGATTTAGTCTAATGCTTGCATCATGTTAAATAGGTCCCCCAAATTACATGGGAATCTGAATGTCTACATGTAAGACAATGAGAATCCCTGCCCCTAGTTGGTTTTTACTGGTAAATAAAGTTGCCAGTGGCTAATGGCTGGATGGGGAGACAGAGGCAGGACTTTTAAGGTTCCCATGCAAGGGACTGAGGGAGGAGGAAAGAGATAGCTGCCATGCCAGGAAAGGAGTAGTTGCCACCCCTGAGAAGTGCAGACAGTCAGACAACCAACATGTAAGAGCCAGGGGTTGTGACCCAGGAGGGTTGCAGGCCTGGGTCCACGGCAAACAAGATGGAATATAGATTTTGGTAAGTAATAGTTCAGGAATATTGGAGGGGAGAGTGTGTTAACTGCTTGGAGGTTTGGAAGTGGCCCAGCCATTGGGCTGCTAAAGGCATATTAAATTATAAGGCTGTGTGCATGTGTCTTTCATTCAGGAACCCAGAATATTGTGACAGATAGTGTAGAACATGTGTAGTCACTGCCAGAACCATATGAGTAGAGTTATAGGCTGCTGCAACATCAATTCCATCAAGCTGAAAATTAACTCATCCCAGATACATTTGAAGATGTTCCCTGTTCCCCATTCCATACTTTTGCCTCCTCTCTGACATATCCATCTGAGGGTAATAGTGAATCGGCTATAGAAGTGCACTGCAGTCTGAAGTTCCCAGGAGAGATGAGGAGCAGCCCCACAGAGGGTGATGAAGGTCCTATGGAGATTCCAGACTCCTTCACACTGTCTCCCCCAAACTCTTCTCTTTTCCTTGTATAAAAGCTTTTGGTACATGTGTGCGCGCATGTGTGCGTGCGCACGCGCGCACGTGCGCATGTGAACACACACACACAAGAAGAGGAAGAAGAAAGAAGAGAAGGAGGAGGAGAAGGAGGACGAGGAGGAGGAGGAGGAGGAGGAGGAGGAGGAGGAGGAGGAGGAGGAAGAAGAAGAAGAAGAAGAAGAAGAAGAAGAAGAAGAAGAAGAAGAGAAAAAGAAGCAAAGAACCAGTAAAACAGTTCTTTATCTTCCTTGTTTTATTTTTAAGTGTTTACATGGATTCATTGATGGATTTTCATGTATGGGGGATGTATATGTCATCACTCATGAGTGGAGCTCAGAGGGCTCCTTGTTTGAGTTAGTTCTTTCCCTTCACCTTCTGGGTTCTGGGGATGAAGTTCAGGTCATCAGTTTCGGCATCAATACTATCTCTCTGGCCCAATCTCATCTTTAAATGATCTATTATTCCCCCCCCCAATGATTTCTGTCTCTAAGATTTTTCAGTGAGAATAGTCTAAGACTCATACGTATTGAAGACTTGCTTATGCTTTTATGAAAAAATGGTAGTAAATTGACTTAGCGTCACATGAAAACAAACAAGGTTTTGTAGAAAGACTTGTCAGGGAATATAGGGGAAAATTGAAGGACTACAAGGCAGGGGTGATTGTTTTTAATTGTATACATGTGTGGGCTTCTTAAGAATAAATAATAAATAAACAAATAAGTAAATCAGCAAATGTGTGCAGAGAACACCTGATCTGTGGTACATGCAATGCCAGGATTAAAGAATTGGATTCACACCCCTCTGAAAGGCTCTGCCCAGCAGCTGACTGAGCCCAATGCAGACACTCAAGCCAAGCCTTGGGTCAGGGACTTGGATGGAAGAGTTAGAGGAAGGATTGAAGGGCTTGGTAACCCTACAGGAAGACCAACAGTGTCAACTAACATGGGCCCCTGGGAACTCCCAGAGCCAGAGCCACTGACCAAAGAGCATACAGGGTCTGGTCTGAGGCCCTCTGGCACATATGTAGCAGAGGACTGCTTTGTCTGGCCTCAGTTAGAGATGATACACCTAATCCTGCAGAGACTTGATGTACTAGATGGAATGGGGGGGTGAATATGGTAATGCTGCCCTCCCTCTCAGAGGCCAAGGGGTGAGGAGAAGGGGGAATGAAATTCTGTGAGGGGGGACCAAAATAAGGCCAGCATGTGGGATGTAAATTGATTGATTAATTAACTTTTTAAAAGAGTTGGGTTCACAATAGAGCTAATGGCCTAATTAATGATCTGATTGGGTTCATCTTGAAGCAAGAATTAAGGAGTGCAAACATTAACAAAGCTACACATAGAGAGAAACAGGTCTATTTTCAAAGCTCTGTGCACCAGAATCAGACCTAACAGAGGCACCTGACCAAGGGTCCTGATTGTCTCCTCCTGTTACAAGCATGGGCTCCCCCACTTTGCCTGCCAGTCTTCATCTTGCATCCTTTTTCCATAGACTCTTAATTTTGCTGTTATAAAACATGTCTTTTATTTATTCACTCACTAACCAGAGACTTTTTTAAAACACACTCAATGGATTGGAAGTATTTTTGTTTTAGGGGATGTTATTGAACTACCAGATACATATTAAACCTGGCAAGCTACATTTTATCCAATCTATCACATCAAGGATGAAAGACTTCTCTGGAACACTGACCTAAACAGAACCATCATGGAAACATTAATGGAGAGGTTTTAAGCTCAGCTGAATGTTGCTTGGAAAGTATGGGAGGCTATGAAGAAGGGCGGTTGGTAAATGCAATTAGGCCATCTGTGTTTGTAAACTGATACTAAAGTTAAGCTCACTCTGTGTATTAGTCTGGGTTCTGTAGAGTCACAGAACGTATGGGCAGTCTCTATGTAGTTAGGGAATTTGTCCATGACTTACAGTCTGTAGTCCAACTCCCCAACAGTAGTCAGCAGCAGCTGTGGATGGAAGTCCAAGGATCTTGCAGTTGCTCAGTCTCACGAGGCAAGCAGGCAAGCAGGAATCAGTCTTCCTTCTTTCAACGTCCTTATATATGTCTCCAGTAGAGGGTGTAGCCCAGATTAAAGGTGTGTGTATCCATGCCTTTAATCCCAGATGATCTTGAACTAGAATCCATAGCCATAATCTGGGATTAAAGGTGTATATCTCCATGCCTTTAATCCCAGATGATCTTGAACTCGAATCCATAGCCACTATGCTTCAAGATGTCCATCCTAAGTCCAGGTCAAAAACTTATATCTCTGAGCCTCCAGATTAGGATCATAGGTGAGCCTTCCAATTCTAGATTGTAGTTAATTCCAGATACAGTCAAGTTGACAACCAGGAATAGCCACTACACTCTGTCTGACAGATACCACAGAATAAGGGTACTATCTTGATAGTTACATTTCAAAAAATGGCTCTCAAGTCCTTGAGGAGAACATTCTATAATACTAACAAAGGGGAAGAAAAATACACATAAAAGAGGCAAGGAAGAAATTATTACTCCGTGTTTCCTAAACTAACTTCTCTAAGAAAGTGGGGATCAGGTATCCATTGGGTTGAAAGGGAACCTGAAAGGAAAATGACAGTTCTATCAGCAGGCAAAATATTATGCCCTTATGTTTGTCCTTGTGCAGCTTGTAATCCGGAAGTTTATATTTAAAAGATAAGCTTTAAGCATACAAATTCTACGCAATAAGCATAAGAGTATGCCTGGGTATATCAGAGTGAGATCAGCAGAAAAGACAACCAGAAAATATGGACTGGCCACAGTGAGAAGAGACAGTTCTATTTTAAATGATAAAGTCTTAGAACATCACAAATATGCAACACAACAATTAAGAGGAAGCTAATAACTTCAGAAGAGGGAGCGTGGACTGATGACTCGGGTGGTAAATGCTTGTCATGTGAACATGAAAGTTGGATCCCCAACACCTACATGTCAATGGTAGGCATGATTAATGCCATATGTTTATAGGCCCAGAAGTGGCAAAATAGACATAGGCAGATCCTTTGGGCTTGCAAGCCAACCAGCCTAGAGTCTTAAACAAATTCCAGATCATTGAGGCCCCATCTCAAAATGCTTAATAGATGTCTCCTGATGCATGATACTAAGGTTATCCTCTGGCCTCCACGGACACACGCACATATAAGAAGACACTGCTATATTCTCAAAGGCAGCTTCCTTAACTCTCATGCCCATATCCTACATACAGAATAAATGAGAACACTCTAAAACTTATATCAGGGTCAGGATTAATAGGTCATATAGGAAGAGTTATATGAGAAGAGTTGTAGGAACTAAAGTCAAGAAGCTCATGGTGAGGAAGTGGAATAGCTCTTGTAGGCAGCTCATGAACTTGGGAATCGTGTGATTCAGGATAGTGCTAGAGAGAAAGATCACCATATTTTGATTACCTTGTGATAAGGATTACTTAGGTGCTCTATTTTTGTTATTTTATTTTTGTTTGGTTTTGCTAGATATTGTCTCACAATGTAGTTTTGGCAGTCTTGAAACTCCACTATATAGACCAGACTGGCCTGGGATTCAGAGATCTGTCTACCATTGCCTTCTGAGTATTGGAACTAAAGGCCTCAATGACTAGCTTTGATTATTACTACATTAGGAGAAGTGTTGTTTAGAGAAAATATCCAGAAATAGAGAGAAGCAAAGGTTGGGCAACTTTGGAAGTTTTAGTTAATATTTAAGTAAGCTGCGAAATATGAATGCTATCCATATACAAACGTTAAGAAAAAATTCCTGGCTGGCTGGTTGGCAAGACCAGTATAGACAGAAGGAAAAACTTGCCTCAGCACATATAAAAATCCTCAAGGAGACAAAGGGGGGAGGAAGTGACTCCATAGCTAAGGACATCACTTTAAAGGAGGGAACTAACTGCTCGTATAAATCTGTCAGTGAACAAATAAAACGAGGCTATGGGCTAAACCACCAAGTCTGCCATAGTGGGAGGGTTTCAGAAATCAGAGAATGCATTACAAAATCTATTATTGATTTTTTTTCCCAAAAAATGCTTAGAAAGGATAAGAGAAATGGTATAGTAACTAGAGGGTAAATGTGGAGCAGAAAGATGATTTTATGTTGTCCTTTTAGCTATACTAGATTGAATTTGTATATTTAGATATACATCATTTTTGGGTGATGTTGGAGATGACTTACTGGTAAGAGGCAGATGGCAGAAGAGAAAGTAGAACTGTTAGACTGCCAATCTTAAGTAAGTGTGACAGGACACGACCAGCTAGCAAGGAGGACCTTACATAATCAGGCAGGCCACGGTGACACTGGTGAGCAGAGGGTGGGTGGATAGATACGTAGGTGAGCACATGTAGACATTCTCCCAGGAATCTTCTCATCTTTGGGTTAAAATTCAGTTCTTTCCAGTTTTCCAGGCCAGTCTTGTCTGCCCTGCTCAGCAGTTCACACTTGCTATTACATTGGCCTTAAGCCATCTCATGAGTTTTCTTTAGATTAGATGTTTCCATTTTGCTTAAACATTCTTTGTCAGAAGAACAGAATTTCAGGATCAATGTTCTCCACCTGTGAATACAATTCACAGGTCAGATTTCCCTTAGGGAACTCCATGAGTAGCTGGTTTGTATGTCAATATGCAGGCTTACCATGAAAGGTAAATACCAACCAAGCAAATCGCCAGGCAAAATACACACACACACACACACACACACACACACACACATTGATAAACTCATAACATTTTATAGGTTTAAATCTATTTACTTATAAGAGTAAACTAGGAATTCTCTCATCAATGGACTATTCCCTCAAAGATATTTACACTTTAATTTTACTAGTGAAAAATTCATTGTGTATATAATTTATCAACTATATGTTTATGATAACAACCACATGCTATTGTACATGTGTGGCAAGGATATGAATGTTTGTGTATTATTGGATTTAACATTTTGAAAAGACATGTGGATTTTTACATTGCACCTGCAGAATATTTCTCTGAGATATGTCATGAGTACACCATTTTATGGATGAGAAATATAAAGCATGGACAGTGGGTATGGAACCCACTGAAGATAACAATGGATAAAGGTAGGGTTTCCTTTCTGATATAGACTGTGGATATACCACAATCCCAAAGAACAAATATAATATAATATAATATAATATAATATAATATAATATAATATAATATAATATAATTAATATAATATAATAAAAGCATACAGAAAAGAAAGAAAAAGAAAATTTAGAAGATCAAGGCCAAGAGGAAGCCCAGTTTCTGACAGTAAGCTTTCTTGAGGAAAGCACAATCAATCACAATAAACATTTTAAGCCTCATGGGCGGTTCCTTGAATTTTTGGCATCAAGAGAAGTGTGTGTGTGTGTGTGTGTGTGTGTGTGTATGTGTGTGTAGCAAGAGGGAGAGAGGGAGGGAGGGACAAAAGGAGGAAGGGGGAGGGAGGGAGGGAAAAAGAGAGAGAGAGAGAGAGAGAGAGAGAGAGAGAGAGAGAGAGGGAGAACTTTTTTCTAGAGCAGGTGCAAGGAGACCTTTCTTTCTTTTTTTGTCTTATTTTTTATCTTTTTTTTCTCAAGGAGACCTAGAGGGACCAGAGCCACAGCAGGTGCAAAGCAACTTGTGATGAGCCAAAATAAAGGACAAGCTGCCAGGAAGGTCCCTAAAACATATCTATTTTCAAGATTCTACAGCTGCCTGCATAAATCTCGATACATGTCTAAAGTTGGAAGGCTGTAAACAAGAAGCAATATTGTCTCAAACTACCTTTATTAACCATTTGTCACCAGTTTCTGTGTTCGCCATAATATCTTTTAGATCACCATGAAAAAATCTTTTAAATATATTAATGGGATAGTAGTCACTACAGATCCCAAAATGGAATATTACAAAGTATCATTTGAAGACTATAGCAGGGATTTATCCATGTGGTTGTAACCCATCTAACTGATGTTCCTTACATTGTATTCAGTAATGCAGTTGTCAGTTACTTTCTCATGGTCCATGACTATCAATTTTCGTGTAGCTATTTCCACAGTACAACATGATATTCAGGGCTACCTGGACCCATGTCTCTAGGGTCACTCAAGTTTGGCACAGAATAAGCATTTTCATATTCCCTTTGAAGCAAGAGATATGTCTCTAAGTGTGGTCTATAGACTCCTGAGCTTCCTAGAACTATCTGAGAACTGTCAAGATGAGTTTTATAATATTAAGGCATATTCACCAGACATTTTCTTGAAAATAGATAAAACGAACTTGTCACTGTAATGTAAACAACTAACAGCATTTAGTGCCACTGTTAAGACTCAAGCTTTCAAAAGAAAATTAGAATTTGGGGGAAATTTGTATCACCTTCTGTAAACTTGACAGTTCCTCGAGATTTAAAACCTCTCTGGTGAGATTTGAAATGATATCAATGAACATGATCCTTTTATATTACATAATAATACACATCTACATTTAAAATATCTTCATGCTTCAGTGAACCAATACATTTTGTATAACCAGAACATAGTATTATAAAATACAGGAGTAAAATTGCTTATAAAGAACAAGTTAGATGACAGGTTTTTAATTTAACAGAGTAAAAAATGACACTGACCTTGAATCATATCTACCCTGTAAGGAGCTATCATGTGTTAAGTTTGGCTGTAGGAGGAGAGAAAACTGTCCACCAGACACACCAGAACATTGCCAGTAATATGTCCCTTCATTTGTGACTCTATATATCTGTGAGGTATGATTCACACAAGGTGCAAATAAAATATATTGCAGCTGCATAAATATAAAAACATGTATAAGAATCCCATTGATTTGTACTAAAATGACTACTAAAGAAGCTTATACAAATATTAATCCATGGTGGGATACTATTATTTTGCTTGTGGAAATATATTAATTCTCAAATCATATATTGGTTGTATAAAAATGTAATGATTGTTGCTATTTTCTTTTTTTATTCGATATATACATTTTTCATTCAATATATACATTTCAATTGATTTCCCCTTTCCTGGATCCCCCCCTCCCTGAAAGTCCCATAAGCCCTCTTCCCTCCCCCTGTTCCTCAATCCACCCCTTCCCACTTCCCTGTCCTTGTATTCCCCTACACTGCTGCATCGAGCCTTTCCAGGAGCAGGGGTAACTCCTTCCTTCTTCTTGGGCTTCATTTGATATGTGAATTGTGTCTTGGGTATTGCAAGCTTCTAGGCTAATATCCACTTATCAGTGAGTGCATACCATGAGTGTTCCTTTCTGATTGGGTTACCTCACTCAGGATGATATTCTCCAGTTTCATCCATTTGTCTAAGAATTTCATGAATTCATTGTTTCTAATGGCTGAATAGTACTCCATTGTGTACATATATCACATTATCTGTATCCATTTCTTCATTGAGGGACATCTGGGTTCTTTCCAGCTTCTGGCTTTTATCAATAGGGCTGCTATGAACATAGTGGAACATGTGTCCTTATTACATGCTGGGGAATTCCCTGGGTATATGCCCAGGAGTGGATAGTGGGGTACTCTAGTAGTATCATGCCCAGTTTTCTGAGGAACCGCCAGACTGATTTGCAGAGTGGTTGTACCAGCTTGCAACCCCACCAGCAGTGGAGGAGTGTTCCTCTTTCTCCACATCCTTGTGAGCACCTGTTTTCTTCTCAGTTTTTGATCTTAGTCATTCTTACTGGTGTAAAGTGAAATCTCAGGGTTGTTTTGATTTGCATTTCCCTGATGACTAAGGATGTTGAACTTTTTTTAGGTGCTTCTCAACTATTCGTTATTCCTCAGGTGAAAATTCTTTGTCTAGCTTTGTATCCAATTTTTAATGGGGTTATTGGCTTTCTGGAGTCTACCTTCTTGATTCTTTGTATATCTTGGATATAAGTCCTCTGTCAGATGGAGGGTTGGTAAAGATCTTTTCCCAATTTGTTGGTTACTGTTTTGCTCTTTTGACAATGTCCTTTGCCTTACAGAAACTCAGTAATTTTATGAGGTCCCATTTGTCAATTCTTGATATTAGAGCATAAGCTATTGGTATTTTGTTCAGGAAATTTTCCCCTGTGCCCATGTCCTCAATGGTCTTCTCCACTTTCTCCTCTATTAGATTCAGTATATCTGGTTTTATGTGGAGGTCATTGATCCACTTGGGCTTGAGCTTAGTACAAGGAGATAAGAATGGATCAATTTGCATTCTTCTGCATGCTGACCTCCAGTTGAACCAGCACCATTTGTTGAAAAGGCTATCTTTTTTCCACTGTGTAATTGTAGCTCCTTTGTCAAAGATCAAGTGACATAGGTGTGTGGGTTCATTTCAGGGTCTTCAATTTTATTCCATTGATCTACTTGCCTGTCATTGTATCAATATGATGCAGTTTTTATCACAATTGCTCTGTACTACTGCTTGAGATCCAGGATACTGATTCCCCCAGAAGTATTTACTGTTGAGGATAGTTTTAACTATCCTGGGGTTTTTGTTATTCCAAATGAATTTCAGAATTGCTCTTTCTAACTCTATGAAGAAATGAGTTGGGATTCCTGTATGCAGCAAAATGTTGAGTCTTGTTTATGAATCCAGTCTGTTAGTCTATGTTTTTTTATTGGGGAATTGAGTCCATTGATGTTAAGAGATATTAAAGAATAGTGATTGTTGCTTCTGGCTATTTTTGATATAGTTTTTATGTTTGTGTGGTTATCTTCTTTTGGGTTTGTTGAAAGAAGATTAATTTTTTGCTTTGTCTAGTGTGTAGTTTCCCTTCTTTTTGTTGGAGTTTTCCATTCATTTTCCTCTGTATGGCTGGATTTGTGGACAGATGCTGTGTAAATTTGTTTTTGTCATAAAATACCTTGGTTTCTCCATCTATGGTAATTGAGAGATTTGCTGGATATAGCAGTCTGGGTTGGCATGTGTGTTTCCTTAGGGTCTGCATGACATCAGCCCAGTCTCTTCTGGCTTTCATAGTCTCTGGTGAGACATCCAGTATAATTCTGATAGGTCTACCTTTATATGTTACTTGCCCTTTTCCCCTTACTGCTTTTAATATTCTTTCTTTGTTTAGTACATTTGGTGTTCTAATTATTATGTGAATGGAAGAATTTCTTTTCTGGTCCAATCTATTTGGAGTTCTGTAGGCTTCTTGTATGTTCATGGGCATCTCTTTCTTTAGGTTAGGGAAGTTTTCTTCTACAATTTTGTTGAAGACATTTAGTGGCCCTTTTAGTTGGAAATCTTCATTCTCATCTATATCTATAATCTTTAGGTTTGGCCTTCTCATTTTGTCCTGCATTTCCTGGATGTTTGGGGTCAGGAGCTTTTTGCATTTTTCATTTTCTTTGACTGTTGTGTCAATGCTTTCTATGGTATCTTCTGCATCTGAGATTCTCTCTTCTATCTCTTGTATTCTGTTGTTGATGCTTATATCAATGACTCCTGACTTCTTTCCTAGGTTTTCTATGTCTCGAGTTGTTTCCCTTTGTGATTTCACTATTGTTTCTACCTCCTTCTTTAGATCCTGGATGGCTTTGTTTATTTCCTTCACCTTTTTTTGTTGTGTTTTCCCTTATTTCTTCAAGGGCTTCCCCCTGTTTACTTGTGTTCTCCTGTATTTCTTTAAGGGATTTATTTATGTCCTTGAAGGCCTCCATGAAGCCCTCCATCAGCATCATGACCTGTGATTTTAAATCCAAATCTTGCTTTTCTGGTGTGTTGGAGTATTCAGGACTTGCTGTTGTGGGAGAATTGGGTTTAGATGGTGCCAGATTGACTTGATTACTGTTAGCAATGTTCCTACATTTGCCTTTTGCCATCTGGTTATCTCTGGTGTTAGTTGGTCCTGCTGTCACTGGCTTGTGCTTGCCCCTCCTGTGTGCCTGGAGGCCTATCTCAGCAACCCTGGGTGATCTGCTTTCCCCTGGCACAAATTGCTTTGGTGCTGCCGAGTTCCTGGGTGCAGGTGGAGTCCTAGTGGGGTGTGTCCCAAGAGATCCTCTACTCTAGTGATCCCTGCCTACCAATGTTACACAGTCACAGGAGCAAAGATGGCGGCTGAGACCCACGCTCTTGTAGTTGTATTTGGGTATGTAACTCTGTGGCCCCAATCATCTCTGGATGCTGGTTCTCTCCTCTGCGCAGCTGGGTGTATAGCTGGCCCTGAGCCACTTGGAGATGGTGTGCTGTGGGAGGGTATGTTCCCGATCCGAAGGTGGAAACTGGAAGGGTCCTGCCAGAGGCTTCTGGATAGCTCTTCCGATCTGCAGGGCTGGGCTCACCTGTGCAGGCTGCCTCCTCTGTGCTGGCTGCTGGGTGGATGGTTATTGCTATTTTAATGAATTAATAAATATTCTTCTTGGCTTACACATACAGCATAACAAACAGTTATATAAACAATATTTTCAAGGATTATCCAAGCTTAAGGAGATAAAACGGAGAAGGCTCCACAAAGCAGGTGAAACATGGTACTATTATTTATATATGGTGGTAAATAGGAGAAAAACTTTATATTTATAATAAACTCAATTAAGCCAGACTTCCTCTAGGAGAGTACTGCTTTGGTGGCGTTTTAATACTATTTATTTTACATGTCAGACCTGGAAAACTTATTTTCTAGTTTCCGTTGCTAAACAGATATAAATCAGATATGAAGTTTCATCCTGTGCTGATTCCCACTCTGGTCTAAATGGTTTCTGAAGAGTCTGATATATTCATTACAATGAAGGAGAAAAAGAATTAAGTAACAGCAACAGTTCATTGTCAAGCATCAGTTGGGAAAAGGGGAAGACAAGTTGATGTTTTCTGAACTCTGACTGGCACTCGTGTGGAAGGAGGAATCAAACTTATCTGCTCCAGTGAGCATAATGAGTACAGCGGCTGGAATTTTCAGGGAGGAAGCTTTCAGAACACAGTTACAATTAGAACTGTTTAGAGAGCAGAACGAGCTGCTTTCTTTAGATATTGATTCTGTTTAAAAACAGTTGCTATTTATAACGCTGACTCTATGCAGGGCACAATCAGACGTTAGACATCAATTCATGTGATCCATATAATGACCTCCAACTGAAAGGTCTCATTATGGCTGTGTTGTATAAACTATGAAAGTTTTGATGTTTAATGTTTCATTAGCTCACCTCACTGATCAGAAAGAAGGTACCAGAGATAAGATTCTAATCCAGTTTCTCTTATTCTCCTTGTCACGGTTTATCATTTAAAGGCATCCTTTTTTATACAAATATGTAGTAGTAGCTTTGAGGAAATCTTAGAGAATCTTGGTTTAAAGTTTTTGATGGGTCATCAAGATGAAGTATCTGCCATCAAGCTGGATGGTATGAATTCAATCTTTGGGACCCAATCTTTGGCGGAGGAAGAGACAACTCCCACCTGTTGTCCTTTGACCTCCATGCAGGCACCATGACATTCACGAGATTCAGGTAAAATAAATAAATACACTTACCATGGCTCCTTTCAAAGGCAACTGTTTGTTTTTGCTGTTGTTGTTTGTTGGTGGTGGTGGTTTTATTTTTTTTTTAAGTCTGGAAAATGGGATGGCATATACTACCCATATTGTCTGAACTTTTCACAATGCCAGAAACAATTTATTTTCAGCAAGTAGTGCGGGAAGGAGGGTTGTAGGTGCCATGGCAATGAAAATGCAAAGAGAGGAAAATGTCAGTGGTTTACATTGATTTTGTCAATGTGGACCAAACTTTGGAGAATCTGGTGATTTATTGCCAACAAGTTAAAACAGTATCATTTGGAATAAAAGATTCCTGGGGTAATACAACCCCTGGTGCACAAGGAAGAACAATTACATTGGAAATGAACTCAGGGTACATGTCATTTCTTTCAAGAAGATGGGTCCTGGATATAGGGTGCCTGCATTAGCTAAGGGCCTAAGGAAGAATTTGGACTGCTCTTGGTCAGACAGATAGTACAGACGTCATTTGGGTTATTAGCCACCTCTGGCCCTAGTTGTTGGAGCCTGGGGAAGGTTCTGGCTGTATGAGCAATATAAAGGATGTTTAGATGACTAGCCACCTCTAGTTCTTTATTTTTTTCCAAAACAGGGTTTCTCTGTATAGCCCTGGCTGTCCTGGAACTCACTCTGTAGAGGCTAGTTTTGGACTCAGAAATCCAAAGGCCTCTGCCTCCCAAGTGCTGTGATTAAAGGTGTGTACCACCACTGCCTGGCTCTAGTTCTTGTTTTAGGAGATTGATAAGGATGACCCAATAGATAACACAGAACACCAGGCTATTGATCACCTCCTCTGGGATTGAAGAACAAGTTTTACAAAGTTCCCATTGAACAGACAATCCTGGATGCTTAACATCCCTGGTTTCCTTCGAGGTTCGTGGCAACCAGGCCATTCTTGCTCCCAACAAGTAGGTGTTCAATTAGTAAACAAAATGTATGTATCTATAAAAAAATGAATATAGGTCATTTGTTTGAGTCTGGGTGAAATGTGTAATGGTTGTCTCTGGTTGTCAGTGTCACTACTGTATTGGATACTTTTCTATCGGACAAAAACTGACTAAAGGAAGAAAATGTTATTCAGAGTTAGAGTTCCAGGGAGACAGGGCTTCATGGCAGTGAGGGAGCAGGTGGATGATAACACTGCACCCAAAGACAGGAAGCAGAGAAAGATAAACATTGGTGTTCAGCAGACTTTCTCATATTATCCAGTGAGGCTTCCATCTTATAGATGGGTGTCACTCATTGTTAAGGTGAGTCTTGCTTACCTCCTTCAACCTATTCCACAGAATCCCCACGATGCATGTGCCCAGAGGCTTATCTTGTCAGTGCTTCTACTGAGTTGGCTATATTAACCACAACAATTGAATCAAAGAGATATTCAAATGTCTGAGAAAGGGTTATTTCTGGATATATCTGCAAATCCCATGCAGAAGAGATTGCATTTTAATCACCACTGCACTGCCTATGATAGACCCAGCCTCAAGTACCCAAATGGACACTCTCAGCAGACTGAGACCACATGTAGAACAGAGAAACATAGAAGTGTACATTTTTCTATTTTCTAGAATGGGCAGATTAATCTCCTGGCCTAGCATATCAGATCTCTGGGCTGTTTGTCCTTTGCCTCTGTGGTTTGCATCAACAAATCCAAGTTCCTAGACTCTCAGACTTGAATGAATTACATTAGCTTCCCTGATTCTCTGTCTGCCAATGATATACTCTAGGCCTTCCCAGACTCTATAATCATCTGTCAATTCTCATAGCAAAGACTTTCTTACCTACCTATTTATCTACTGTATTCTTCCACACTGCTGAAACTGTGAAAATCTCCTAAGAAGACAATGTTGTTTTTTCCTTATCTTAATGAATTGAGTTATCCTACAAATGTAGATGTATTAAAGGGTCTGGCCTAAAACAACAAATGACGTTTAAAAGTTTTTTAATTAAACAAACTTTCATAGCTATGACCTTCATCTTGGTTGAAAATGAGTTTTAAGAACGTTATTGTTTATTTAAGCTTGTATAGCAGAACTTAAAATTTGTATGTTGTAAAAAAATGAACATTTCCTTAATCAGTAGAACAATAATAACAAATCATTGCCTAATTTCACCTTCATGTGTCTAAGAATGGTTTTATGGAGTTGGAAAGGAGATATTCTACATTCACATAACATGATGTGATCTATTTTCATATACATCCCTTTGTTCTAGCTGCATTGGACAAATTAAGATAGCAGGACCGAACAATTAAAAGGTAGTGAGCAGTAGAGATTCCTTTCCTATTTCAAAACAGTGAACTTTAGAACCAGAGTAATTAAACACATAAAATTAAATGTCTAACTTTGTTTACTCTGTAGCAAGAGGCACCAAAGAAAACAGCAGAGATCTTTCCTTCTGCTTTGTGCCTGAATTCCTTTGAATAAGAAGGCTTTCAAAATATCACTTAGTCATCTCACCTCCAGTTTAGTCTCCTGTAATCTCATGAGTCAATTCATGATGCAGACTTCAGGGTTTCTAAAAATCACTGACAATCTCTCACAGCCTTATTGGTAATGGCCTCTGCTGCAGTGAGGTTTCACTAGCACATCAGGAGCATCAACCCTGTGGCCAGCATGTTTGCTGGTCTTTTAGTGACAGCAAAGTCACTAAAACATAAAACAATCTATAAACATAAATTTTTACATGTTTTAGGTACCACTAGTTTGGTTGTTTCTGTAAGGGCATGCATTTATTACTCACATACACAGCATTATTTCTAAGATGAGGAACATTTGAGAGCACAATAATCAGCTTCACATATGACATTTCACAAAGTTAAAGATAAACAACTGAAAAATGAGCAAGGGCATGGATTGCTCCTCACAATCCAACTTGACATTTTTAAAACTTTGGCGACAAGAATTTGCTAAAAGGTACAAGAGTCATCTAAGTACAGAATCATGTAACTTCAAGATGTAAAAGTAAAGGAATGCAAAGAGACTGAATAGTCTTCCATTTGCTTAAAGCTTCATTTGCTATAATGTACACGTTACACATGCTGAAACCTGTTTTGTAGCATTATTTTTTTTTTACCATTTTGAAAGCTTGTTAGGCTCCTACATATAGAAAGAAAAGTCATTGGTAGCAAGTTCTATTTTATTTTGAAAATGAAAATGAAGGCTACTAAAACTCAAGTGTTATGAGGTTGGATTCTCCATATTAAGAGCCACTTGCCCAAGGATGATTCCTCAAGCTCTGCCTAAATCCTTCTTCTCAGCATTGTGTGTCCTTGTCTACACGTCTATAAACCATGGAATCACTCAACTCAAAAACTGTACTGACTATGCCAAATAACTCTAGAATATTTTACCCTTGGAGGACACAAGTTCTCAACCTATGATGCCATCAATACATAAGCAGATGCATATCTAAATACACAATGAGATTTTATTCAGTCATCTGAGAAATATGATGATGTCATTTGCAGGACAACAGATGGAACTAGAGATCACTGGGTCAAGTGAAATGTTAGTTTCACAACGATCAGCATGCTAGATTATCTCTCCTCTGTGAGTGGGGGGGGCATGAAAGTAAATGGTTTAGTGAGATGTATAGAGGGGGAGGGAGGCATAGTCGAGAAGAGGATAGGTGGTCATTATGATCAAACATGCCAGGCAGATGCCAAGTTGTGACAACAAAACATTATTTAGTGCACTTTGTATATGTGCAAGCATCTTAAGGACATAAGTTACATTTTCTGTGGACTTGAAATGTTTGCTTTTGCCAGCCTCACTGCTCTAGGAAAAGGATCTTTTTCCTTCCTCCAGACAAAGGATTCGATCTGGTTTCCCAGTGTGCCATTTTACTTGGTTTCTGACAGTTGCAAAATACTTTTTTGTAGAGGGGACCCAAGATTCTCTCTCAGGAAGAGGCATATCCTGTGGCTTGGATTTTCATAATTTTTTGTTCATTAGTTTTCCTTGCATATCTCCTATTCATCAATGATTCAATCTCTATAATGTTTAAAATGAATGAATAAATTAGTAAGTGGAATTGATATAACAGCATGAGTATCTACAGGCTTGTCACTCTGAGTTGGCTTCATCTCAAACACGGAGAAATAATAAATAATTTCTAGGCATTCCTCCCTATTTTGTAACTAAAATTCCCACAGAAGTAGAAGACTTACTTCAGCAGCTTTTGAAATAAACAAATGCAATATAGATGTGTTGAAAAAAATTTAAATAAGTATTTGGAATGCTTAAAGATATAGTTATTCCTGTGTGTAGGTTAATAATATAAGTGCCATATATTGCCTGCAGCTTCCCGCCCAGCTGGTGGTGGGGAAGCCGGAGGGTCACCCAGCGTGCCAGGTGCTCAGAACCATCCGGCGGCGGCGGCAGAACCAGGTACCCGACACAGCCCGAGCTTAAGACCTTCGGGGACTCAGGCCTGGAGTGGGAATTGGGCACAGAATAGCGGGTGCACTCTGCACTCGCGCGCGGGGCGGACCCCGAGCTCCCTGCAGGCAGCTGCCATATTGCCTGCAGCTTCCCGCCCAGCTGGCGGTGGGGAAGCCGGAGGGTCACCCAGCGTCCCAGGTGCTCAGAACCATCCGGCGGCGGCGGCAGAACCAGGTACCCGACACAGCCCAAGCTTAAGACCTTCGGGGACTCAGGCCTGGAGTGGGAATTGGGCACAGAATAGCGGGTGCACTCTGCACTCGCGCGCGGGGCGGACCCCGAGCTCCCTGCAGGCAGCTGCCATATTGCCTGCAGCTTCCCGCCCAGCTGGTGGTGGGGAAGCCGGAGGGTCACCCAGCGTGCCAGGTGCTCAGAACCATCCGGCGGCGGCGGCAGAACCAGGTACCCGACACAGCCCAAGCTTAAGACCTTCGGGGACTCAGGCCTGGAGTGGGAGTTGGGCACAGAATAGCGGGTGCACTCTGCACTCGCGCGCGGGGCGGACCCCGAGCTCCCTGCAGGCAGCTGCCATATTGCCTGCAGCTTCCCGCCCAGCTGGCGGTGGGGAAGCCGGAGGGTCACCCAGCGTGCCAGGTGCTCAGAACCATCCGGCGGCGGCGGCAGAACCAGGTACCCGACACAGCCCGAGCTTAAGACCTTCGGGGACTCAGGCCTGGAGTGGGAATTGGGCACAGAATAGCGGGTGCACTCTGCACTCGCGCGCGGGGCGGACCCCGAGCTCCCTGCAGGCAGCTGCCATATTGCCTGCAGCTTCCCGTCCAGCTGGTGGTGAGGAAGCCAGAGTCAGCCAGTGTGCCAGGTACCCAGACCCAGCCGGAGGCCGAACCAGCCTCCCATCCAGCCAGTGGCAGGGAAGCTGGAAACCGGACCCAGCCAGCTTCCCAGCAGCTTGGGACCAGCAGGCGGAACCAGATAACTGAGATATCCCAACTTTAAGACCCCTGGGGAAACAGGATATCAGACAGCGAACCCTGAGCAGGAGCAGTGCAGAGCAGCCGCCCAACAGGCGGAACCAAATACCTGGGATATCCTGAGGTTAAGACCTCGGGGGACTCAGGCCACCTGTCAGCAATCTGTGAGCAAGAGCCCCGCAGGACAGTGATTCAGGTATCCCAGTCACTGGGAAATAGCCTTACAACCCCACAGGAGGGTCAAGCACCAGCTAGTATCTACAGGACCAACTAACACCAGAGTTAACCAGATGGCAAAAGGCAAACGTAAGATCGCTACTAACAAAAATCAAGGCAATATGGCGGCATCCGAACCCAGTTCCCCAACAGCAATAAATATTGGATACCCCGAAACACCAGAAAAACAAGACTCAGATCTAAAATCACTGGTCAGGATGCTGATAGAGGAACACTTAGATAAATCTCTTAAAGTAATACATGAGAAAATAGATCAAAAGCTAGAAGCCATTGCAAGACAAACACAATTAAATCCCAGATATCTCAACACACCAGAAAAACAAGACTCAGATCTAAAATCACTGGTAAAGATGCAGATTGAGGATCACTTAGATAAATTTCTTAAAGTAATAGAGGAGAAAATAGATCAAAAACTAGAAGCCCATACAAGGCAGACACAAAAATCACTTAAAGAAATCCAGGAGAATATAGAGCAAAAAGTGAATCCCAATAAGGGGGAGAAACAAAAATCACCCAAAGAAATACAAGAGAACATGGGTCAACGAGTAGAAGTCATAAAGGAGGAAACACAAAAATCCCTTAAAGAATTACAGGAAAACACAAACAAGCAACTGAAAGATCTGAGCAAAACCATACAAAATCTAAAAACAGAAGTAGAAACAACTAAGCAATCGCAAAGGGAGACAATGTTGGAAATAGAAAACCTTGGGAAGAAATCAGGAGTCATAGATGCAAATATCAACAATAGAATACAAGAGATAGAAGACAGAATCTCAGATGCTGAAGATACCATAGGAACCATGGATTCAACAATTAAAGAAAATGCAAAATGCAAAAAGCTGGTAACCCAAAACATTCAGGAAATCCAGGACACAATGAGAAGACCAAACCTAAGGATTATAGGGATAGATGAGAATGAAGATCTACAACTTAAAGGGCCAGCAAATATCTTCTACAAAATTATGGAAGAAAATTTCCCCAACCTAAAGAGAGAGATGCCCATGAATATACAAGAAGCCTATAGAACCCCAAATAGACTGGACCAGAACAGAAATACTTCCCGTCACATAATAGTCAAAACCCCAAATGTACTAAACAAAGAAAGAATATTAAAGGCAGTAAGAGAAAAAGGCCAAGTAACATATAAAGGAAGACCTATCAGAATTACACCAGACTTCTCACCTGAGACCATGAAAGCTAGAAGATCCTGGGCAGACCTTATGCAGACCCTAAGAGAACACAAACTTCAGCCAAGACTACTATACCCAGCGAAACTCTCAATTGCCATAGATGGGGAAACCAAGATATTCCACGACAAAACCAAATTTGCAAGATACTTATCTACAAACCCAGCCCTACAAAGGATAATAGGGGAAAAATACCAACACAAGGGGGGAAACAACACCCCAGAAGAAACAAGATAGAAACCCCATCTCATCCAACCCAAAAGAAGAGAACCACTCAAATACAAATAATAATAACAATTCCCAAAATGTCAGGAAGTAATAATTACTATTCCTTAATATCTCTTAATATCAATGGACTCAATTCCCCAATCAAAAGACACAGACTAACAGACTGGATACGGAAACAGGACCCTACATTTTGCTGCATACAGGAAACACATCTCAGTGTCAAAGACAAACACCTCCTTAGAGTAAAAGGCTGGAAGACAGTTCTACAAGCAAATGGTCCCAGGAAACAAGCTGGAGTAGCCATTCTAATATCAGATAAAATCGACTTTCAACCTAAAGTCATCAAAAGAGACACAGAAGGTCACTTCCTGCTTGTCAAAGGGAAAATCCACCAAGAAGAATTCTCAATACTGAACATCTATGCACCAAATGCAAGGGCACCCTCATTCGTAAAAGAAACTTTACTAAAGCTTAAAGCACACATCGCACCTAACACAATGATTGTAGGTGACTTCAACACTCCACTCTCCTCAATGGACCGATCAGGAAAGCAGAAACTAAACAGGGACACAGTGAAACTAATTGAAGCTTTGGACCAATTGGATTTAACAGATATATATAGAACATTCCATCCTAAAACAAAAGAGTATACCTTTTTCTCAGCACCGCACGGTACCTTCTCAAAAATTGATCATATAATTGGTCACAAGACAGACCTCAACAAATACAAGAAGACCGAACTAATCCCATGTCTCCTATCGGATCACTATGGAGTAAAAGTGGTCTTCAATAGCAAGAAGAACTACAGAAAGCCCACATACACATGGAAACTGAACAATACTCTACTCAATGACACCCTGGTCAAGGAAGAAATAAAGAAAGAAATCAAAGACTTTTTAGACTTCAATGAAAATGAAGGTACGACCTACCCAAATCTCTGGGATACAATGAAAGCAGTGCTAAGAGGAAAACTCATAGCCCTGAGTGCCTCCAAAAAGAAACTGGAAAGAGCATACACTAGCAACTTAACAGCACACCTGAAGGCGCTGGAACAAAAAGAAGCTAACTCACCCAGGAGGAGTAGAAGAGAGGAAATCATCAAACTAAGGGCTGAAATCAATCAAGCAGAAACAAAGAGAACCATACAAAGAATCAACAAAACCAAGAGCTGGTTCTTCGAGAAAAACAACAAGATAGATAAGCCCTTAGCTAGACTAACCAAAGGGCACAGAGATAGTATCCAAATTAACAAAATTAAAAATGAAAAGGGGGATATAACAACAGAAACAGAGGAAATTCAAAAGATCATCAGATCCTACTACAAAGGCCTATACTCAAAACAACTGGAGAATCTGGAGGAAATGGACAATTTCCTAGACAGATACCAAATACCAAAATTAAATCAGCATCAAGTAGACCAGCTAAACAGTCCCATAACCCTTAAAGAAATAGAAGGGGTTATAGAAAGCCTCCCAACCAAAAAAAGTACGGGACCAGATGGTTTTAGTGCAGAATTCTACCAGACCTTCAAAGAAGACTTAACACCAATACTCTTCAAACTATTCCACAAAATAGAGACAGAAGGGACACTGCCCAACTCATTCTTCGAAACCACAATTACGCTGATACCTAAACCACAAAAAGATCCAACAAAGAAAGAGAACTACAGGCCAATTTCTCTTATGAATATAGATGCAAAAATACTAAATAAAATCCTTGCCAACCGAATCCAAGAGCATATCAAAACGATCATTCACCATGATCAAGTAGGCTTCATTCCAGGAATGCAGGGATGGTTCAATATACGGAAATCCATCAATGTAATCCACTACATAAACAAACTAAAAGAAAAAAACCACATGGTCATCTCATTAGATGCTGAAAAAGCATTTGACAAAATTCAGCATCCTTTCATGCTAAAAGTCTTGGAAAGAGCAGGAATTCAAGGCCCATACCTAAACATAGTAAAAGCAATCTACAGCAAACCAGTAGCCAACATCAAAATAAATGGAGAGAAACTTGAAGCAATTCCACTAAAATCAGGGACTAGACAAGGCTGTCCTCTCTCTCCATATCTTTTCAATATAGTACTTGAAGTTCTAGCGAGAGCAATCAGACAACATAAGGAAGTCAAAGGGATACAAATTGGAAAGGAAGAAGTCAAAGTATCATTATTTGCAGATGATATGATAGTCTACTTAAGCGATCCAAAAAACTCCACCAGAGAACTTCTACAGCTGATAAACAACTTCAGCAACGTGGCTGGTTATAAAATTAACTCAAGCAAATCAGTAGCCTTCTTGTACTCAAAGGACAAGCAGGCTGAGAAAGAAGTTAGGGAAATAACACCCTTCACAATAGCCACAAACAACATAAAGTACCTTGGCGTAACTCTAACCAAACAAGTGAAAGATCTGTATGACAGGAACTTCAAGTCCCTGAAGAAAGAAATCGAAGAAGACCTCAGGAGATGGAAAAATATTTCTTGCTCCTGGATTGGCAGGATCAATATAGTAAAAATGGCCATCTTGCCAAAAGCAATCTACAGATTCAATGCAATCCCCATCAAAATCCCAAATCAATTCTTCATAGATCTAGAAAGAGCAATTCTCAAATTCATCTGGAGCAACAAAAAACCCAGGATAGCTAAAACTATTCTCAACAATAAAAGGACTTCTGGGGGAATCAATATCCCTGACCTCAAGCAGTACTACAGAGCAATTGTGTTAAAAACTGCATGGTATTGGTACAGCAACAGGCAGGTAGATCAATGGAATAGGATTGAAGACCCAGAAATTAACCCACAGACTTATGGTCACTTGATCTTTGATAAAGGAGCCACAACCATCCGGTGGAAAAAAGATAGCCTTTTCAACAAATGGTGCTGGTTCAACTGGAGGTCAACATGCAGAAGAATGCGAATTGACCCACTCTTATCTCCTTGTACTAAGATCAACTCCAAGTGGATCAAGGACCTCCACATAAAACCAGACACACTGAAACTATTAGAAAAGAAACTTGGGAAGACCCTGGAGGACTTGGGCACAGGGGAAAAGTTCCTGAACAGAACACCAATAGCTTATGCTCTAAGATCAAGAATCGACAAATGGGACCTCATAAAATTACAAAGTTTCTGCAAAGCAAAGGACACTGTCAGAAGGACAAAACGGCAACCAACAAAGTGGGAAAAGATCTTCACCAACCCCACATCCGACAGAGGGCTAATATCCAATATATACAAAGAACTCAAGAAGTTAGACCGCAAAGAACCAAATAACCCTATCAAAAAATGGGGCACAGAGCTAAACAAAGAATTCTCACCAGAAGAAATTCGGATGGCCGAGAAACACCTTAAAAGATGTTCAACATCATTAGTCATCAGGGAAATGCAAATCAAAACAACCCTGAGATTCCACCTCACACCAGTCAGAATGGCTAAGATTAAAAACTCAAGAGACAACAAGTGCTGGCGAGGATGTGGAGAAAGAGGAACACTCCTCCACTGTTGGTGGGATTGCAAAATGGTAAAACCGCTCTGGAAATCAGTTTGGCGGTTCCTCAGAAAATTGGGCATGTTACTTCCAGAGGACCCTGGCATACCACTCCTGGGCATATACCCAGAGGATTCCCCTGCATGCAATAAGGACACATGCTCCACTATGTTTATAGCAGCCTTGTTTATAATAGCCAGAAATTGGAAGCAGCCCAAATATCCCTCAAAGGAGGAATGGATACAGAAAATGTGGTATATTTATACAATGGAATACTACACAGCAATTAAAAATAATGAATTCATGCAATTTGTAGGTAAATGGTTAGACCTGGAAAATATCATCCTGAGTGAATTAACCCAATCACAAAAGAATGCACCTGAAATGCAATCACTGATAAGTGGATATTAATGAGCCCAGAAGCCCTAAATACTCAAGACACAAATAGCAAGTCAAATGATTCCCAAGAAGAAGAAAGGAGAGGACCCTGGGCCTGTAAAGATTGCTTCCAGTTTAGTAAAGAAACCGAGGGGGGAGGGGGAATTATTGGGGAACAGATGGGGGGGAGAGGAACTATGGGAACTATGGTGGGTGGGAACTGGGAAAGGGGAAAGCCTTTGGAATGTAAACATAGAATATAGAAAATAAAATTAAAAAAAAAAAAAAGAAAACAAAAAAAACAAAAAAAACAAAAAAAAAATAATATAAGTGCATTTAAAAGTAGTAATTTTTTTCCTGTTCTAGACAGACTTAAATTCTAATTAACAAACATCTTTTCAATTTTCATTTGCATTACTAAACCCTACTATCAATTTAGGGTGATGAGAACACAGAGAAACTTGCCCTGAGTTATGGATAGAAGGTTGCTAAAATTATTGCTGAATTTTCTACCATAGAGAATATGTCAATGGAGATAAAAATAAAATTTCTTTACAAGAACTATTTATATCTGATTAGACAGAGTGACTCCATGACAGGCTTCAAATGGACAGTTCAAGAGAGTAGGCCTAAAAATCCAGGCTTCCGGCATCTAATCTGAACCCACCCAGCCATCTGGCCTGAAGCAAGGAAAATGGGCTAGCAAGTTTCCAGCCCTCAATCCCACTAATAGTTCTGGAATTTTCTTAAGAGATAGAGAAAGATAATGCCACCTACCCCAGAATTCCTCAACAACAGAGTCCAGCCTCCATGCCTTGATAATGGTTTTTGGAATGTCCCTGAGAAATAGAGCAAGATAGGTCACCTACCCCTGAATTTCCCTAATGCTCATTAAATCGAGCGTACAAGCGCAGTCAGGTGTCTATCTTGGTAATGGGAGACCATAGCATGATGGACTTTTGAAAAATAAAACACTCTTTGTATTACATACTATTTTTGTCTGGGTATTATTCCACAGCGAATTAGTTTTTAGCGAATCATGGACCCTTACATACCCTTGAAGCCATAACAATGCCGGCTAAGTCATTTGGTGTTTCAAAACACTGTCACTCCTATGTCCTTCTATTTCCCAACAGCTTTGTATCACAGAGGTTTTGATCAGTAGCCACTCTTGGTCCTGAAGGCGTTTTGCCCATGCTTGCTTAGTGGTACATGTTGGGTCTGTTTCTTGATGGCATGTTGTATCTTTAAGCAAACTCCAAAGAAGAGTTTATCTGACACGTCCCCAAATCTGTATGCTGTGTACCCTCCCAGCACATGCTGATGTGCTGTGATTCAAGCACTGACTGCTTCAGTCTTTTCAGTTCCTTGGATCATAGCACATCTCTCAACAAACACCATCTGCATTTATAAATTCTTAAGAACTGGGTGCTTAATTTCCAAATGTTCAAGTGTCTCTGTCATTCTATTTCCATCTAAACTAGAATACTTAAAATCTATATAGGATGTTTTTTTTCCAACAGAAGGCAATTGATCCTATTAGTTAACAAGCGTTTGGGGTATCCTTAGAAAAGCTTTTCAGATGCAGAAAATGAGCCTTGCAAACAAGTAAAACTCACAGAGTGATCTGACATCCTGTGTCTGCTCATGCACAAATAAAACTTTTGTGATCTTAAAAGAAATACTAGTTTGTGTTTTCAATGTTTCATTTAGTATATGTATACAACTTTCTTAGGCCTTTATAAGAAATGCAATGTTCTGTATATCCTGCATCAAACAATATTAAGTAATGAAATGTGCTATGTAAGTTTTATGGGCATTATTATTGGAATCATATTCAGTCAAAGGACATCCATTGTGGGCATTTGACTTTCATTTGTTTACCATGCTCTTATTGAGGAATAATAACTCCTATTATTCAATGGATGTATACTATCTATATAATATATAGATAATTAATATATATTTTATATAGGTTATATTAGGATATATTCTATATAACATATGTTATTATAATAATTAAAATATATTAATAATATGGAATAAATATATATAGAATATATTATATATTAGAATAATACATATTCTATATATTAGAAATATATGCTTTCTAATTTAATCCTGACTTCAATGAAGTAATATTGTTTAATTAAGATTCTTTAGAAAAGAATCAATATGATAAAACATGTATGGATTCACATAGATAGATAGACAGACAGACAGATAGACAGACCGACAGATATAGAGAAAAGGATGAAACAAGGGAAGAAGATAAGGGAGGAAGGAAAGCAGAGTAAAGAGAAACTGATATAGGTTGGGAGATAAGATGGAAAGGAAGGAATGAGATTGGTTTCCAGAAACTGACAGACATGATTTTGCAGACTGTTATAACCAGAATCTGTAGACCAAGTCAGTAATCCAGAAATTTAGAAAAGTGTTAATATTGAGGTCTTCTTTGAGATCTGGAGGCTGGAGGCTGAGTCAGAAGTTCTATGTTACAGATTTGAAGAGAATTGCTTCTTGCTGGAAACCTCAGTCCACCCTCTTAAGATATTCAACGTACTGTTATGGGGATCACCTACATTGCAGAGAATAAACTGATTTATGACGTCTCAGAGACACCCTCACAGTAGCCTGTAGATTGTCATTTGATCAAATAACTGGGCACATAGTACTCACGTCAAGTTAGCCTTCACAATTTGTTTGGCTACAGTTATGTAACACATAAAGGGATGAAGGCTCAGAGAAAATGTACGGGTGTTCATTCAGACAATGCTTGAGAATTTAAAGCAATTTTGTTATAGGGTGTGTGATTAGTTTTAAGCCAAAAGGCTTATTACAAAATCTAGGATTATTTCTGGTGGAAAGTGTTTGGTTAATTAACTCTCCAAGAAATAGTTAGTGAGACTTCATTATATAAATGACTTGATGATAGGAACTGGGGAATAGATAAGAGAACAAAACGGACAATTGTTCTTCCCTGTAAAAGGTGAGACCAACAGCAAACCAATAAACCTCAGAACTATATATGTCAGAGGGAAAGAAAAACATAGAAAAAATGCAACCATAAGACAGTGACAGTGACCCTTTATGTTGGTGATATTCGGAGAAGGGAGAACATAAATGCTTCTATATGGAAGCATCGTTTTCAGCTCACAAGCCAAGCAGGTGCAACAGCCCTGAGATGGGTGGAGGCTGGCAGGCAGGCTTCAGGAGCCACAGGAAACTGGTACGGCTGGAACAGAGAATAAAGCAGACTCAGGGAGTAATGCATCCTCACAGGAAAACAGACACAAGGAATAAAAGAACAATCAGGTTAAAAGCATTTGAAAAGGGTTTTTTTTTTTTTGAAGAAGAAGAAATTCGAATAGGATCTCTGAGTCAGAGCAAAAGCTAAACAAAGCAGGAACCAACATAACAGAATAGGCCTGGCTTGGAAGCTGTGGATCTAAAGGTGCAAAAAAAGATGTGTGGGTACCCAGGATGGTTTGCCCATATACGGAATTCATTGGAGAAATCAGGCTGATTTCTTAGCCAGTAATCTCACAAAGCATTTGACAATCCCTATAATCAAACAATATCTGTGGGACACAACCAATTTAGAATTGGGCTTGAAAAACTTAAAGGACAATGTATTGCTTTGATGAGGTTGAGAATATACATTGAAATGTGGATTCAAATTATAGAACTATTTCTGTATTTATTTCTACCCCTCGGCCTAAAGAAAAAAGAAGAGCTCTAGAAATGTCTGATTTAGGAGGCAGAGCAACAGGAATCATCAGGGAGCACGACATTGCTCTAAACGTGCAGCTGTTGGGAATTTGCATTGAAACGTCCACAATCATTGTCACTAATACAGAAAGCGGGGATCTGCTTTCTTTCAGTCTTCTAGACATGCAGAAAACCATTTCCCTCTTATAGATAGCCAAGGTCAAATAAATGTTCAAAAACTAGAGCGAGAGGCGAGGATAAAGTGAGAGCATCAATCTTGCTCTATCTCAACCCAAACGTCCTCTCTTTGTGCTACACCGACTTTTCGAAGGGGTGTTTCCTGGCATTGCATTTTTGGTATTATTCTACAGGAGTTCTCCAACATTTTAGACAGAAAAGCACTGAAAGATGAAAAGCACATAAGGAATTATAAATAAAACAATGAAGCAATGTGCTCCCAACCAAGGGATATTTACAAAGAAAAGACTTGTAGCCTAGAAGTGATACATGCAGGCTGGGGCTTGCGTTAAGAGTTGTGGGAGAAATGGGATGGACCCCAGCCCAGCTGCTGATGCAGGAGAGACAAGGATAAGCAAATGGTTACTCTTCTGCATCCAAGTTCTTTCCAGTGAGGACATCCAAAACCAGAGCAGTGGAATGACGCTCCCACCGAGCCGTTTCGGCTGTGTCCGCTGCACGACTGAATACCATCTGGCGTGGAGGAGGCGCAGCAGCGAGCTGGAATAGCAGTCCAGGCTCATTTTTGAAAACTTGGCAGTGACTTCACATTGCAGCGTGGCTAAAGCTTGGAGGGATTGGGAACATCCCTGAACTAGCCGACTTGCTGTCATTCAAGCACAGAAGCAAACAAACAAAGCAACAAAACATTCTGCCCAATTCAGGGGATATTTTCTATGGCTTTTCTCATGGGGAATAAATCTTCAAAACAGCAGGCCAGGTTCCAGTTCCTCTTATCAGTTTGGTACAGTTCCATGATGCAAAATTAATTAGCCGGTTCTATGTGTGGGGGAACTGGGGCATTTGGAGGGGAGGTCTGACTCAGAACATTGGTTACCATGATCTGTTCCATGGCACATCAACATCTCTCACATGGGCTAATTTGTCCTTTTGCATTTAGTTCTGGTTTTGAAATGCTCTGTAACAGAACAAATCATAACGAGCCATGCCCTGAAGATGTGAGTGGAATCCCATAAAACTGTTAGAACTGGTTTCTTCATGATAAGCTCACTGGGGCTAAGTTATCCATATACAGAAGTTTAACAGATGTAGACTACAGTAAGTATGTCTTTTCCCTGCCGGGTTGAATTTTTAGAGAGATTGCCAAGATGTAGACAGGGGGCAGAAGAGTGAGCTTGTGAGATGCTCACATCCCTGGTAGCCAATGCCAGTTTGCTTAATCCACAAGTGCCATTTGAGCAGATGGAAAATTCTGCCTGCCTTAGAAACTACCCATCCATCCCTGGGGCTTAATTGTCCCAGGTGTTGTGGCCATCTGCCAGACTTATTTATGACAAACGTTTGCTTTAAAAGTGGGATGCTAGAGGCTCCCAGCTTTATGACATGTCTAAAGAACAGGAGTCAGGAATTAGAGATCAAGTCTTATGCCCACCCCTCTGCAGCAGGTTTCGCTGCCCGTTGTCGGGGTTGGTGAGGTGATAGCTAAATTGATGTGAAAAGAGACTTTCCAGGCAGCAGATGAAGAAAAATCAGAGAGTTATGGGATTTTGAAAGCTTAGAAAACATCATTTTTAGAGACCATAATTTCATTTGGCATTTGTGATGAGAACTGGTGGTAATCATTTAGATTTATATCACCAATGACCTCAGAAGGTTAAACATAGGGAAGAAAGAAATGATCCTTGATAGAAAAACATGTGTTAAGGGCATAAATCCTTTCCAGCATGTGACCATGAAGGGTATGCGTATATTAAATTACATTTGCATAAGAAAAATAATTAATCAAATAGGGCGATCTTAGCACTCACAACCTTTTCTCAGTCAGCCTCAGAACTTGAAACCTGATCACATTTCAGTGTCTTCATCAGTTGATCTTATACAAGCAATTTCTACTTCTTTCTCTATATGAGCATTTAATAATTCTAAATTTCTCCTGGAAGATACTAACATAATTGGTCCTTCCTCCCTAATATTAGCCCTTCTTTCACAGTCAAATGTCTAAAGTTCCTAGACAGAAGCTCCACCTTACAAGGAAACTTTTACAAGGCTCATTAACTGATAAGAAACTCAGTGATTGTGTCCACAACGGAATGCTTCAGGTCCAGTGCCTAATTATAATTTATGGTAGAAATTTTGCCATCCTGAATAGCCATCCCCTGCTCTCCTCTGTGCCCAGTCAAACATCTTCGTGACTGTCAGATGAAGCCTTTTGGGATGTATGGAAATTCTAGCTTCCCCAGTCCGAAGGCTAAGAATGTCAGTAGACAACATCTGAGTCTATAGCAAAGGTTTCTCATACTTTGCCGTAACCCACCTACTAGATGTTTCCACCAATGTAATTAAAGAGTGTCTTGATTTGTGAATTTCTCTGTTGTGTTATAATAAACAATCAAATAACTAACACATTGGATAATAGAATTTGCATTAAGTTGAATTTGATTTTGGGGGGAACATGGTTACTCATAGCTGGCTTCAAAAACACTATTTCTTATTGTTTTTGCAATGACAGATTCTTGTAAGAATAGGTTCATAGTCTTCTAGGAGCTTAAACTTTTGTTCAGTATGCAAACATCAACAGGTTTTGAAATATGTACAGGAATTTTTTGCCTACTTGCTCTGGCAAATGTACCCTCAGCTCACTAATTTCTATTGGTTATTAGTTCTGAGCTTCTCAACAACTCATTGTTCTTATTTATAAGTTTATTACCAGTCTAGGTATGGGGAAGTAGTGTTTGATATGTGTTGCAAAATTCTAAGAGCATCTCCCAGGAGTGCCCTCTCATTATTTAACTTCAGAAGTCAGGTGAACTTAGCATAGTAATGTGTTGGGGAAACAATGCTTATTAATTTGAGTTGCCTAGGAAAGTGCATTTTTTAATACACAACCTAACCTTCCCATGATTCTTTCTTCATATTGTTTTTTTCTTAGATACATATCACCTCTTATGTACTGTATTTTTTTAGGATTAGAAATGAACACATGTAAAACATTTTCCTAGATTATATGGAAGTCTGATCCTACTCTGAAGTAGGAGGGAATTTTGGTTCTCCTACCTACTAATTACTAGACTTCTTGAAGTCTGTCAGTAAGTATGTGACAATGTGAAAAGGGCTTTTTTGTATTGAAGTATGATCACCATATTTGGTAATTTTACAACTATGGGAGATAAATGTATCATAAACAGTTATCAAGTCATTCTATATTTTATCAGTACTGAGACTGATATATGCAACCTACAAATAATGAAGAATTCTTTAACCTGAAGAGACTCAGTGCTGTATAGACTTTTTAAAGAAATACATTTCCGGCTCTGCAGAACACGGTAGTGTTCCTAAGGCACATGTCTCCATGAGCATAAATACAGCATGAACTTCCAGCGTGATATATTTCACACTGGCATAAGATTTAGATAGTACTTTAGCAGGTGTTCAGCGGGAAAATTAAATTTACAGCATTAGAAGCCAAGTCATCTCTTCCTGAAGCCCCACAGCATGCCTATGATAATTAAAATCTCCCAGATAATGCAGGCTGTATCTGATACAAAGGCATTCTGGATTCTTTGGTTAAGAAGTGTTCCCAGGAGTTAAGGGAGGACAAAATGCCTTGTTAGTGGTGTGGAGACCAGACCCTTCCCTGGTACAAGATGACTTTATTCCTATCCAGTGTGTGCACCTGCTGCATATCAAGGCGGAGACGACGGCTCATTGGAGACCCCTGCCAGTCAACTTGGCCTCTTTTGCCATGCTTTGTTAGCATTTCGATACAGACTTCACCAGGTCCTCCTGCTGCATCCATAGGACATTTGGTGAGGAGTTTGTTTTGAGCACGACTGTGGAAAATGATGGATGTTCTAAAGGTCAGGATGACTACAGACAGTCTTGGTCCAAATCTGACTGGCACAGCAGCAGAACACCCCTGCTGACCTTCCTCACCATTGCTGGGGTAAACAATTTGGAGTGTAGTTATGTTGCCTGCATACATGCGAGCAGAATATCTCAGAAGGAAAAACACCAATCTTTGGGAGGCAAAGCTATAGTAGTCAACCCAGGGATTAAGATACCAGGACAGTTATACACAGACAAAACTCTTCTAATGGGCCAAATTTCTCTTAAAAGAATATAGACCTCTTCCAGAATCTCTGTACTTACAATAGAAACTTTGGAAAGTTTGGGGTGGAAAGCAAAAGTATTCACAATTCTTATAAAAGGAAACAAGCACTGCAAAACAGACAGTAGCAGAAAGCCATATAATTTGTTGCTGGATGAATTTTATTGCCCAAATTCCGTAAGTGTGCTATTAGAAGATCATTAACAAGATCCGCAATAGTAAACATGTAGTTGGGTTTTAATTAATCTATTTAATATCTTTTTCTAAAAAAACATGAGTTTTCTTTTGCCTCCTCTTTTCGTTCTGACTCTGAAAAGCCAGGCGAGTTCTGGGATTGCTTCTATTACACTGAGAAACTGACATAAACTCTGGTTGAGTTTGAGAAACTGCCACAAAATGCTATAGAATTGGTGGATCCAAAACTAAGGATTTTATTTCAGTCCTGGACAAAACTCAGCTTTTAGTGAAGACTATTTTCATAGGTTGAACACGGCCACCATTCTTTCACCTGCTGGAGAAAGACAGGCAAAAGGGAAGGCAATGGGAGGGAGAAATGGAAGAATCATTGAAGTTCCCCAAGGCGTCTTCTTACAATGGGGCATCAATCATTATCCCGAGGTCTCTACTCTCACCACCTAAATATTTCTTCAACTCTCTCCAAATATCAGCAAATTGATGTGTAAGGCTTTATTTAACATATGAATTTGGGTAACAGTGGAGCAAAAATAGTTAAGACTATGACAAACTATAAATCTCTAATATTACTCTTCCTATGTTGGTGACTCCCCAACCTATAAGTCCAGACTTCTGTCTCAGACTAATCAACCATTATATCCCCTTCTTATGATTCTCACATGCTAATTATTGATAGTTTCTATCTCTAATCCCTATCTTCCCATTCTATGAGCCATCTTTTAATGAGTGATATTCATTTTTTCAGACTCTAAAGGTAGTATAGAATAATAGATAGGTTTCTGTCACTCTTCAGCTTTCAACATAAGAGAGAATGATTATATATAAATGTAATGAGAAACAAAGGCTGGGACTATTATAGGAGGAAACTCCACTATACATGCAAAGGAAATGCAATGCCTCAAGTCTCAGAGAGTGAAGATGAGTCTCTGTACTGATTATATCATTTGCTTTCCTGGACTCAGCACCAACTCCCAGAATTTACAGTTCCCTATATATTTAAACCCCTTTATCTCTTTCCAATGCCCTGGCTCCCATTTTATCCCAAGTCTCTATCTCTTTTCACAAAAATACAACTCCTTAACATGACTATTTTCATATACCCCCTTTCTTCTACATGTTGTAGAATGTAATGCAATGGAAGGTTGGCAACTGGTATTTTATGACTGATGGTATCTGGTAATAGGAATACTATTCTGGCTGTGATTGAAAAGCTTCCTTAAGACATTTCTGTTATCAGCCAGAGGAACACATGAGCATGCGCCAAATGGCCAGCTGCTAAGAGGAAGCCTGAAGATGTATCTGTCTTGCAGGACTAACAAAGCACAGCCTCTGCTGGCAGGCAAGTTAGGAGACATACCCAGCTGCAAGGAGGCAGCTTCACACACCCACAGCGTTGTCACCTTCTCGGAGTCTAATTAGAAACTTTAGTCCAGAATAGCATGAAACAGATCAGATCTTCCCATTTAACATGCCACACTTGTCTTGTGTTTTAATAGCAGCAGCAGCAGCAGCACTAGAGTTAGTGGTGAGATGTATCTAAATAGGGAGCACACCTACAGCTTGCTATATCCAGGCATGTACCAGGGAGAGGCTGCTGGAGAGACAAAGTAACTCCAATGTCACTGATGGAGGACAGGAGAGTGAGGGGACACCAGAAGAACAGATCCCTATGTCAAGTGAAACCTTGCCTGATTGACCAATCTAAATTGTGGGAGAGTTCATCATGTTGACTCTGGCAAGAATAGGTAAGTATAGGACAATCTAGAACCCAGACTTTCTAGTATTGTGTTTAGTGAGTGTCAGGGGCTGAATAAACATTCCTGTCCTGGAGGACTCATTTGAATGCACTCCATGCACTGGTCTGCTCTGGGCTTTTTCCTAGACTCAGACTTAAACACACATGCCATCCTTAACTGTGTTTGCTACGTCTCTTTTATCTTCTATTTGATACTTTTATTTGTCCATTTCTTAGTTCCTATTACACAGGGTTTCTGTACATTTTCTGAATGGTCAGTGCATCCATTCTATGTCCCAGGCACCATGCGAAGTACTACTGTATAGAAGTAAAAGCAGCAGAATCCTGTCCACGAAGAACAGGCAATTGGGTCAGGAAACCAGAACATTTCCTGTGTGCATGATCATTGCAGTTATTTTTCAGAATAATGTTAGGTCTAATTTCAACCCATATCTCCTAGTTATCAACATGACATTTTAAGCTATCACCTGATTTCCTTATATTCATGATGCTAGTGGGTGGCAAGACAGACATGGAATGGAAGTCACCTTGGCTTTATGGTTTACAATCCCAAATATTGTTTGCTACTCCATTCTTTCCAACAAATAATCCCTGCACACCTTCCACTTAAGTATTGTAAAGAAATCACACAGAGACACACACACCACACATTCACTCACACACACAATCAAACACACAGACATACACACACACATCACACACACCACAAACTAACTCACAAACCCACATACTTATACTTGACCCTCTCCACATGAGTGTAAGATCTTCAGTGTCTCCTCACTAGATAACACTTACTTGTCCAAAATTCAGCTACAGAACAAAATCCTTCAAGGCATTTTTTTCTTACAATCTTCATTGACAAGTTGAGGACATTTAGAATCACCTAGGAGATTAGGATAGACCTCTGAGTTTGGCTGTACAGGATTTGTAGACAGGATGAACTGAGGAAGAAAAAGAGCTACTCTGAATGTAAGTGACATCCTCCATGAACTTGAACGTGAGTAAAATAATAAGAAAAATTTACAAAAAGAAATAAAAGATAACAATGAACTGAAAATCATCCTTCTTTATTCCATGCTTCATGATTGACTGCAAAGCAAGAATATCATGTCACCAGGGCCACAAGCTACCCCCAGCACCATACCTTTGCACAGTGATGAACTACATTGTCAAATATGAGCCAGAATAAATTCTTCCTCACTTAAATTTCTTCAGGGGTAGTTGGCCTGGGCAGTGAGGAAGATAAAAGATACATAGCTCCACCCTTTAAAGTCAACACATTGTCTATACCATATACCCATTTCTTGTCTGAGTTCAAATGTATCTCTGAAAATATACTTGTTTCCCATGGTAAGCTTTACCTCTAGGGAACAGCCTTTATCAACTTGGCTGGGTACATAGCAATGGAGGCATGCTGTTGTTCAAAGGCGGTGTGATTTACCAGCAGAGCTTTCAAGCCCAGTGGTTTTTGTTTGATAGCTGTAACCTAAACCATGTCAAAAACTTGTAAACTTTTAATAATCTTAACTGTGATAAAGAAAAGATAAAATGTTATCAAAGGAAGGTATATATAAAATACCAGAGACAGTATTTTCTTACATAAAAAATGAAATAGAGGCAGAGCAGTGGTTCCTGTGTCCCAGCCAGGCGTGGGTTCTGTGCCCTGTGGGGGACCCTGCACTCCCTGCAGCCGCTGCCATCTTTGCTGCTGCTTGGACTGGGCAAGCGGACCCAGGTACCCGAGATATCCCAAGTTTAAGATCTCTGGGGACACAGGCCACCAGGCAGCGACCTATGCATAGGAGCTAGGCAGAGCAGCAGTTCCTATGGGCCAGCCAGGCGTGGGTTCTGGGCCCTGTGGGGTACCCTGCACTCCCTGCCGCTGCCATTTTTGTTGCTGCCTGGACTGGACAAGCAGACCCATGTAACCAAGTTATCCCGAGTCTAAGAGCTCTGGGGACTCAGGCCGCCAGGCTGCGAACTGCACACAGGATCTGAGCAGAGAGGTGGTTCATCTGTGTGCTAGCCAGGCCTGGGTCTTGTGTTGGGCAAGGTGGTCAGCACTAGGAGGGGCTCCCAGCCACCATCTTTGATCCCTGACAGAGTGGACAAACAGCATCAGGTCCACAGAGAAAATCGAGTATGACATTGCTTGGAGCAAGATACACCAGGGGTCCAACAGTACCCAAGAGGAGAACAGCACATCAGCAATGTGTGCCAGGGGAAACCCAAACATCCAGTGGTGAGGAAATAGCCTTACAAGCCCACAGGAGGTTCAAGCACCAGCTAGTGACTACAGGACCAACTAACGCCAGAGATAACCAGATGGCAAAAGGCAAACATAGGAACATTACTAACAGAAATTAAGGCAATATTGCAGCATCCGAACCCAGTTCTCCAACAGCAGTAAGTCCTGGATACCCTAACACACCAGAAAAACAAGATTCAGATCTAAAATCACTGGTCAGGATGCTGTTATAGGAAAACATAGATAAATCTCTTAAAGAAATACAGGAGAAAATGGATCAAGAGTTAGAAGCACTTACAAGGCAAACATAAAAATCACTTAAAGAAATTCAGGAGAATATGATGAAAAAATAGAAGCCAATAAAGAGGAAATGCAAAAATCACTTAAAGAAATACAGGAGAAAGTGGGTCAACAAGCAGAAGTCATGAAAGAGGAAACACAAAAATCTCTTAAAGAATTACATGAAAACACAAACAAGCAAGCAAAAGATCTGAGGAAAACCATCCAGGATCTAAAAACAGAAGTAGAAACAACTAAGAAATCGCAAAGGGAGACAATTTTGGAGATTGAAAACTTTGGGAAGAAATCTGAGGCAATAGATGCAAATATCAACAATAGAATACAAGAGATAGAAGAAAGCATCTCAGATGCAGATGATACCATAGAAACCATTGATTCAACAGACAAAGAAAATGCAAAATGCAAAAAGCTTGTAACCCAAAATATCAGGAAATCCAGGACACAATGAGAAGACCAAACCTAAGGATTATAGGTATAGATGAGAGTGAAGATTTACAACTTAAAGGGCCAGCAAATATCTTCTACAAAATTATGGAAGAAAACTTCCCCAACCTAAAGAGAGAGATGCCCATGAATATACAAGAAGCCGACAGAACTCCAAACAGACTGAACCAGAATAGAAATACCTCCCTGTCACATAATAATCAAAACCCCAAATGTACTAAACAAAGAAAGAATATTAAAGGCAGTAAGAGAAAATGCCAAGTAACATATTAAGGAAGACCTATTAGAATTATACCAGACTTCTCACCTGAGACCATGAAAGCTAGAAGATCCTGGGCAGATATCATGCAGACTCGAAGAGAACACAAATTTCAGCCAAAACTACAATACCCAGCAAAATTTTCAATCGCCATAGATGGAGACACTAAGGTATTCCATGACAAAACCAAATTTGCAGGTTATCTTTCTACAAACCCAGCCCTACAAAGGATAATAGGGGGAAAACACCAACACAAGCAGGGAAACTACAACCCAGAAAAGCAAGAAAGAAACCTGCTCTCATCAAACCCAAAAGAAGATAAGCACTCAAATATAAAAAATAACTTCAAAAAATGTCAGGAAGTAATAATTACTATTCCTTAATATCTCTTAACATCAGTGGACTCAATTCCCCAATAAAAAGACATAGACTAACAGACTGGATACGGAAACAGGACGCTACATTTTGCTGCATACAGGAAACATATCTCAGTGTCAAAGACAAACACTACCTTAGAGTAAAAGGCTGAAAGACAATTTTACAAGCAAATGGTCTCAGGAAGAAAGCCAGAGTAGCCATTCTAATATCCGATAAAATTGACTTTCAACCTAAAATCAAAAGAGGCACAGAAGGTCACATCTTGCTGGTCAAAGGGAAAATCCACCAAGAACTCTCAATAGTGAACATCTATGCTCTAAATGAAATGGCACCCTCATTCATAAAAGAAACTTTACTAAATCTTAAAGCACACATTGCACTTAACACAATAATTGTGGGTGACTTCAACACTCCACTCTCCTCAATGGACAATCAACAAGATAGATAAACCCTTAGCCATACTAACCAAGGAGCATATACATAGTATCCAAAATAACAGAATTAGAAATGAAAATGGAGATAAAACAACAGAAACTGAGGAAATTCAAAAAATTATTTGAGCCTACTACAAAAGCCTTTACTCAACACAACTGGAGAATCTGGAGGAAATGGACAATTTCCTAGACAGACACCAAATACCAAAATTAAATCAGGATCAATTAGATCAGCTAAACAGTCCCATAACACCTAGAGAAATAGGAGGGGTTATAGAAAGCCTTCCACCCGAAAAAAGTATGGTACCAGATGGTTTTAGTGCAGAATTCTATCAGAACTTTAAAGAAGACCTAACACCAATACTCTTCAAAATATTGCACAAAATAGAAACAGAAGGAACACTGCCCAACTTGGTCTATGAAGCCCCAATTACATTGATACCAAAACCACACAAAGATCCAACAAAGAAAGAGAACTACAGGCCAATTTCACTTATGAATATCGATGTAAAAATACTAAATAAAATTCTTGCCAACCAAATCCAAGAGCACATCAAAATGATCATTCACCATGATCAAGTAGGCTCCATCCCAGGGATGGTTCAAGATACAGAAATCCATCAATGTAATCCACTACATAAACAAACTCAAAGAAAAAACCACATGGTAATCTCATTAGATACTGGAAAAGCATTTGACAAAATTCAGCATCCTTTCATGCTAAAAGTCTTGGAAAGACCAGGAATTCAAGGGACATACCTAAACATAGTAAAAGCAATATATAGCAAACCAGTAGCTAACATCAAAATAAATGGAGAGAAACTTGAAGCAATTCCACTAAAATCAGGGACTAGACAAGGCTGTCCTCTCTCTCCATATCTTTTCAATATAGTACTTGAAGTTCTAGTGAGAGCAATTAGACAACATAAGGAAGTCAAATGGAAACAAACTGGAAAGGAAGAAGTCAAACTATCATTATTTGCAGATGATATGATAGTATGAGTTAAGCGACCCACAAAACTCCACCAGAGAACTCCTATGGCTGATGAACAACTTCAGCAAGTAGCTGGTTATAAAATCTGCTCAAGCAAATCAGTAGCCTTCCTGTACACAAAGGACAAGCAGGCTAATAAAGAAGTTAGGGAAATAGCACCCTTCACAATAGCCACAAACAATATAAAGTATCTTAACGTGACTCGAACCAAACAAGTGAAAGATCTGCATGACAAGAACTCCAAGTCCTTGAAGAAAGAAATAGAAGAAGAACTCAGAAGATGGAGAAATATTTCATGCTCTTCGATTGGCAGGATCGATATAGTAAAAATGGTCATCTTGCCAAAAGCAATCTACAGATTCAATGCAATCCCCATCAAAATCCTAAATCAATTCTTCATAGATCTAGAAAGAGCAATTCTCAAACTCATCTGGAGTAACAAAAACCTCAAGATAGCTAAAACTATTCTCAACAATAAAAGGACTTCTGGGGGAATCAATATCCCTGACCTCAAGCAGTACTACAGAGCAATTGTGTTAAAAACTACATGGTAATGGTACAGGGACAGGCAAGTAGATCAATTGAATAGAATTGAAGACCCAGAAATGAACCCACAGAGTTATGGTCACTTGTTCTTTGATAAAGGAGCTACAACCACCCAGTGGAAAAAAGATAGCCTTTTTCAACAAATGGTGCTGGTTCAACTGGAGGTCAACAGGCAGAAGAATTGACCCACTCTTATTTCCTTGTACTAAGATCAACTCCAAGTGGATCAAGGACCTCCACATAAAACCAGTCACACTGAAATTAATAGAAAAGAAACTGGGGAAGACCCTGGAGGAAATGGGCACAGGGGGGAAAGTTCCTGAGCAGAACACCAATAGCTTATGTGCTAAGATCAAGAATTGACAAATGGGACCTCATAAAATTACAAAGTTTCTGTAAGGCAAAGGACACTGTCAGAAGGGCAAAATGGTGACCAATAAATTGGGAAAAGAACTTCACCAATCCCACATCTGACAGAGGGCTAATATCCAATATATACAAAGAACTCAAGAAGTTAGACCCCAATGAACCAAATAACCCTATTAAAAATGTGGCATAGAGCTAAACAAAGAATTTTCACCTGAAGAAATTCGGATGGCTGAGAAGCACCTTAAGAGATGTTCAACATCATTAGTCATCAGGGAAATGCAAATCAAAACAACCCTAAGATTCCACCTCACACTAGTCAGAATGGCTGATTAAAAACTCAAGGGACAACAGGTGCTGGCGAGGATGTGGAAAAAAGGAACACTCCTACATTGTTGGTGGGATTGCAAGCTGGTACAACTGCTCTGGAAATCAGTCTGGCGGTTCCTCAGAAAATTGGGCATGACATTTCCAGAGGACCCTGTCATACCACTCCTGGGCATATACCCAGAGGATTCCCCTGCATACAATAAACACACATGCTCCACTATGTTCTTTGCAGCCTTATTTATAATAGCCAGAAGTTGGAAGGAGCCCAGATGTTCTTCAAAGGAGGAATGGATACAGAAAATGTGGTATATTTATACAATGGAATACTACTCAGCAATTAAAAATAATGAATTCATGCAATTTGTAGGCAAATGGTGGGATCTGGAAAATATCATCCTAAGTGAGCTAACCCAATCACAAAAGAATACACATGTAATGCAATCATTGATAAGTGGATATTAATGAACCCAGAAGCTCTGAATACTCAAGGCACAATTAGCAAATCAAAAGATTCCCAAGAAGAAGGAAGGAGAGGACTGGATCCAGTTTTGTAGGAGAGTACCAGAACAGAGAAATGGTGTGTGTGTGTGGGGAGGGGGGGGTGATCGGGGGAATGGGCTGGGCTGGAGGAAGAGGACTTATGGGACATATGGTGAGGGGGGAACTGGGAAAGGGGAAAGCCTTTGGAATGTAAACAAAGAATATAGAAAATAAATTTTCAAAAAATTTTAAAAAATGAAATAAACATATCCTCTCCCTTGGCATTAGGGCTCTTAAAGGATAGACATCATGTTTTGACCTTGTATAGATCTTAACATGACCCTTTTCTGTCCACAATTATACCTAACATAGAACTAACATAGGATAAAATGTACCATTAATAAAGTACAGATTTAAGTGAGGTAACCTAATCACAAAAGAACACACATGGAATGTAGTCACTGATAATTGGATATTAGCTCAGAAGCTCTGAATACCCAAGACACAATTCACATATGAAATCATTCCCAAGAAGAAGGAAGGAGAGGGCCCTGGACCTGGAAAGGCTTGATGCAGCATTGTAGTGGAGTACAAGACAGAGAATTGGGAGGGGGTATATTTGAGAATGGGCAGAAGGAAGAGGGCTTATAGGACTTATGGTGAGGGGGGAACCAGGAAAGGGAAAATCATTTGGAATGTAAACAAAGAATATAGAAAATAAAAATAAATACAGGATTTTAAATTAATAATAAATAAAATTAATATTCTGATTAAAATTTTATATAAAATTTGTTTCAGCTTTTATGGCAAAAACATGAGAGCTATCACTTGGACTTAATTAAACTTCCACAATGTAAAAAGTATATACATTAATGGTGTAAAATAATTAATTAGACTGTAGTGTAAAAAGGGTATGAGAGAAAAATAATAAAACTCAATGTGGTCCAGGGGAGTGGTTTTGGTGATTATTTTGGAGGGAGCATATTTCTAGTTAATGACAATTTTAATCTATGGGACTTAACTAGAGACTGTTCTAAGAAAATATTACAACAAAATTGCAACAACAACAATAACAAAAGCAAAATAAAAAAACAAAAAACATGCATTGGGCTTTTGATTTCCCCAGAGACCAAGAGACTGCCTGCCACTTCCCATAACAATTACTGGGATCTTCTTTCCATAGTATCTTCTCAGAACTAGTATTCCTAAATATTACTCATTATCTCCAAATTCCTGCTCAGTGCCCCAGCTGCTTCTTTTTGCTATTTTTAGGTTATATGAAAATGATTGTATCTATCAACTAAAGCAAAAAAAAAATGCTGTATATGCTAGGTATTAGGAAAATCCTATCTGAGTCAGAAGCAGACTTTGTTTCTAGGTAGCGTACTATCTAGCATAGACAAATTATGATATGTAGTCTGAAAAGTGCAATGAGAGACATTAAAAAGAGACCTTTAAGAAATAACATTTTGAGAAAAGTGAGAAAGAGATAGTTCAGCATTGTGGAAACTTTGGAGAAAGTTTCACCAACAAAGTGAGGTTAACATTTTTGGAGTTAGTTTATTATATATGGATGGAATATTTCTCAAGACTTTGCAGCTAGGCAAGAAGAGGAAGGAATGTGCATTCCAGGCATATAAAATTATGTTTTCAAAGGTCAAGAGTTATTAAAGGTGATACAGATTCAGAAGAGTACTGGAAAAACAGTACAAATAAAAAGTAATAAATAAAAATATTAAAAATTATCCTCATGGCTCATTTACTCTCTTATGTTCCTATAATGGCTCTGCTCAGAAAACTTCTGAAATAAGTTGTCTCTCTAAGGATCAGATATCTGACTTTATTAGGAAGATACAATGGTAAAACTTTAGAATATTGAAGAAGTGATTTTGTAAAGAGGAATATGTAATCTGATGACAACTTAAGCCTATTCCCCTATAACATTCTTCCTCAATCATCTCCTACCTCCAGCATAGAATACTTCCATTCAACTCTCAATATCATAATCATCAACTGGATAAATTCACTCTATTGGTTTTAATAGATAACTCATGCTATCATCTCTACTCGTCTAGAATATAGTGGCAGAATGATTAATTCTTTCCTACCAATCACAAGCCTCAGTGCTGGAAAATCTATAGCAAAAGATAGGTTAACAAGGAAATGCATAATACATTTATGTAGTCAAATTTTATGTCATATGGGAATCTTTAGAAATAAAGACACCAAAACCTAAAGAAATTGTCTTTTTCTTTTTCTTTAAAATCTGATAAGAGAAAGTTAAATGTAGAGTTTTATAATTTGTCTTCAGATGATGGGGAACCCCAGTAATGTCTATTTGTTCATGTTTTTCGTTTCTGATTTTGTATAGAATTACTTGAATCGGGGACATGACTCCTCACTGAGTTTCATGGGAAGACCAAGAATCCTTCTTGATTTCAAGGCTTACTGTAGGGGAGAATTCTAGACTCTATGACCCAACTCCAGAGGGAGAACTGAGATTCCCATGACCTGCCTTTAAGAGGAACATCGTCAAGAAACAGGTACTCGACCCTTACACATAGAGTCTAGTCAACATCCTTCATTAGGAAGTACACAGTGTAATGAAGGGTCATACTGTAGAGCGTCATCATTCAGAAATCTTCTATTAGGTCAAGTTCCTAAGCATCTCTTAAGTTTAACAGAAGAAGATTTTGTTTTCTTAAACTCCAAACAACAATAAGGAACAAATATACTATCATTGAATTCTATACTGAAGTTTACTATTCCTTACTTCAGTACCCACTGAACTAAGAGTAATCACTCTTGGATATTTGAATAAATTATCATATGACGGGCCGGGCGGTGGTGGCGCATGCCTGTAATCCCAGCACTTGGGAAGCAGAGGCAGGCGGATTTCTGAGTTCGTGGCCAGCCTGGTCTACAGAGTGAGTTCCAGGACAGCCAGGGCTACACAGAGAAACACTGTCTCAAAAAACCAAAAAAAAAAAAAAAAAAAAAAAATCATATGACGAAACCTCCACCTTCTTGTTCATTTTTTTAAAATATAAAAACATTTTCAGTTTTAACCAAAACTCTGGTGCCCATATTACTTAAAACACTGCTGTGTCCAAAGCATGAAAATACCTTGTACTCATATTCTTGTGTTTTACAATGAAAAGTATCATTAGTAGACACATTGTACTAAATGATTTCCTCAAATGAGGAAATACATGCAAAGCATGTGAGATTATGCTCAGTCATTACAAATTCCTCTGTATTTTTTCCAGGAACTGCAAGCCAAGTGTGTCATGCAAAGAGCTCAGAATATGTCAGCAACCATAGAGCAGAGAGAGGAGCCAAAGGAACAATTAACTGTACCCGTTTCTTCATTTCAGGAATCTCAGAATTTCAAAACAAGCCTCTCTTGAGAGTCATCCTAAAAGCAAAAAGGGTTTTTAAAACCCCCTAGAAGATATGTGCTTAACACGTTCATTTTCTTCTACAGGAAATTCTATCAATGTATTATAATTTCATTAAGAGAATCACCCACTTCAATGATTTAATTTTTTAAGGTTCAGTCTGGTTCTGTTATAAACAAGAAATCTTAATAAGCACATCAGTAGCTGAATCTATCAATGGTTTGAAGAATAATCAGTAAGTGGCTGAATATTAATATTATTTATTATTAAAAGAATGATGGAAAATAAGCATTTGAATACTAATGCATATATTTAAATGTAACTTCTATACTCCTTATAATGCTCATTTGTCTATTGGATTGGCAATTTTTCTTACAGAATAAATGGGTCAGATTATTATTTATTCAGCTACCAATCTGCTATCTTATTATTATAAATTAAAATATCAGGCTGGGCAGTGGTGGCGAACGCCTTTAATCCCAGCACTTGGGAGGTGGAGGCAGGCGGATTTCTGAGTTTGAGGCCAGCCTGGTCTATCGAGTGAGTTCCAGGACAGCTGGAGCTATACAGAGAAACCCTGTCTCGAAAAAAAAAAAAAATTAAAATATCATATGTGTGTGTGTGTGTGTGTGTGTGTGTGTGTGTGTTTCTGGTATTTTTACTGGACATTTTACCCTTCAATATATACATGGATGAGATACAACTCAACTTTCAATGCAGCTTTATGTACAGTTTCATGGATTAGTCATCGTTTTCTCTTTAAATTAGGTAACATTTTTATTTTCTTTCAGGATGGCAAGGAGTCCCTGGTGGGTAAGTCCAGTTAGTCATATTAACTTTCATAGCCATCTTGGGATCTTCCTCAATCAGCCTTGCTCTTCTGCTGGGCTTAGATTGGATTTCTTAGGACCTCATTTGAAGCTGTTCAGAGTACAGCAAGTAATGACATTAAGCTTGATGAGAATCTGTGAAATTTGGTCATTCAAATCCAATTAAAGGAAACAAATGATTTGCTCTATGGGTTAAGGACTGCTCAGAAGTTAACAAAAATAATTTTACTTTGGATGAGTCTTACGCAGTTTTTTTTTAAAGTACTTACAGATAGACTTGGAAAATATGGGCTTTTACAGTTGCAGTGAACCTTGAAGGTTTCAAATCCCAGCCAAAGGCTCTATGAAAATGCTTCTATTGTTAGCATGCTTTACTAAGTTCTTCAGCCAGCTGATGAAGGGGAACTTATTGCTTCCTCCAATTGTCAATCTCATTTGAAAAGCTCTAATTGTGAGAAACTTCTTTATGTTTTAATCCAACTTACTGTAACACTGAAGACAAACTAAGTTGATGATTTCCCCTCAGGGATGCTATCAAAGATGAAAGATAACTACCTGAGGCACAAATGCTGGTCAACCTCAGATCTGCCCCTAATCGTTCACAGTAGTAGGAAACTCTTCCCTATATTTAAATGTTCCAAACATTCTAGAGATCAAATTTTTCTTGGTTTCCATGGAAAGAAAACAAAGAAACAAAGGATAGACAACCTAAGGCTTTTTAAATGGGTTTAGTTTAGAAAACATGTAGTTTTGTTCATTGTATAAAATGACACACTGAATAAGCTGAGTTTGACATAAGTACCTAAATGTAAATATTAAAATATATTTAAGAAAAAATATGCTTGACTAACTGTAATCAGACAAGAAAATTCTTATGATGGAAGAAAGGAAATGCCAAAAGAATGTGTATAGAGGTTCAAAGATGCATAAATAGTGTAGGTTTCTGCACATAAAACAAAAGCCAGAATTAATGTCCAAGCACAGCAGAAAGAAAAGGTGACAAAAGTATCAGATCAAAAGTCAATCAGTACTCAGGTGGTGGTGGCACACGCCTGTAATCCCAGCACTTGGGAGGCAGAGGCAGGTGGATTTCTGCGTTCAAGGCCAGCCTGGTCTACAGAGTGAGTTCCAGGACAGCCAGGGCTCCACAGGGAAACCCTGTCTCGAAAAACCAAAAAGAAAAAAAAGTGTAGGTAACCTAAACTCTGAACAACAAAAATGCTTTCTTAAAAAACAAACAAAACAAAACAACAAAAAGTCAAATAGACAATGATAATTTCCAAAGGAAGAAGTCAGAATAATAAGCAAATAAAACTTATATCCATTTGTATAAGTAATCAGATATAAATCAAAATAGCAAAAGTATATTGTACAATAGCAGTAATTAAAAATGATCAAGTATAACTCCACTTCCTACAAGTAACACCGAAGTTACCACATGTGCCATAGACCCTGATAAGTGTAGACCTCACCCTTCTTTTAGGGTCCCTGAGCCTTAGGTGCCTGAGTGTTAAGGATGAACCAGTTGGGGCTAGTCAGGCTGCAGTCAGATGTTCCCTGCAATTTGATTAACTTTTGGTAATGGTCTTTTCCTACTACAAAAGAGGTGACACATGCCTTTAGACTCAGCACTAAGGAGGCAGAGGCAGGCATATCTCTTGAGTTTGAGGCCAGCCTTGTCTCTGTAGTGAGTTGCAGGCCAGCCAGATAGGAAGTATAGCATCAAAACAATTCTTGTCCATCATTCACAAGAGAAGTATAAACAATGAAAGAAATGGATTAGGAATGGTTAGAGTGATGTCTACAGTCTTCTAAGTCCTTATATAAATTCCATGAAGCAAGCCACAGTATTATTTGGTTGCTATTTAGAAGCTCTATTGTAATTAGATATTTTCTTTTCTTTATTTACATTTCAAATGTTATCTCCTATCCACCTTTCCCCTCTGAAAAACCCCTATCCCATTCCCCTCTCCCTTCTCATTAACCCACTCCTGTTTCCCTGACCTGGCATTCCCCTACACTGGGGCATCGAGCCTTCCCAGGGTCAAGGCTGACCAGGCCATTCTCTGCTACCTATGCGGCTGGTACTACCGATGGGTCTTTGGTTGGTGGTTTAATCCCTGGAAGCTCTGTGGTTACTGTTTGGTGCATATTGTTGTTCCTCCTATGGCACTGAAAGCTCCTTCAGCTCCTTGGGTCATTTCTCTAGCTCCTCCATTGGGGAATCTTATGCTTAGTTCAATGGTTGGCTGAGAGCGTCCCCCTCTGGATTTGTGAGGCACTATCAGGGCCTCTTAGGAGACAGCTATATCAGGCTCGTCTGGGTTTGGTAACTATCTATTTTTTCTAAACAACGATTTCATTTGGAATAAACCAAATGTTTATGTTGTGAGCACAGAGTCTTAGTTCCTCATCCTGATGGTATTTCTGATATATTTAGTTGCATCACACATGTTAAATGCTGTTTAATATGGCTGCTGTCATCATTCTAAGCTATAGTAGCAAAGGACCATGGGTTAGATGACTAATAAACAATAGATAGTTATCTCTCACTTGTCTAGAGGGAGAAACATCTGAAATCAGAGCCCCTGCTGAGAGCTTCCTTCAGGAGGTAAACTGACAACTTCCTTTGGTGTCATGTAGATGGCGACACCACTGAGAGTAAGAAGGAAAGGCTAACTGTATGTCAGGGCAGATGAATTATTTCTGGAATGGACGAGTATAAAAATATTGATATACATGGGCAGTGAAAAAGTTTCAAGTATGCTGACAGCATTTGGTTTTTTGTTTTTGTTTTTGTTTTGTTTTGTTTTTTGGTTTCCGAGACAGGGTTTCTCTGTGTAGCCCAGGCTGTCCCGGAACTCACTCTGTAGACCAGGCAGTCCTCGAACTCAGAAATCCACCTGCCTCTGCCTCCCAAGTGCTGGGATTAAAGGCATGGGACAGCATTTGTTTTTATTTTTTAGGAGTAATTAAACTAACAAGTACTCAACAATCATCCATTAAAGGCTATTAATATTAAATTTGTTTTGCTGAGTGTATGCTACCCTGATGATTTAAATTGAATTTAATATATAGAATTTATTGAATGCTATCAATACCATTCAATTGAATTTAAATATAGATTATGAATTAATCACCCTGTCTTTCTACAGGTAAATTCCATCCCTTTTCCAGTTCTTTACACTTGAATGGCTAATTATATTTTATATTTCCTAATTTTTGCTTTCCTTAAAAATCTACATGGTACTATTTCTTCCTTTAGGAAGATTAAAGACCATAGCCTAAAGTGAATAACTTAATCCATCATTTTTTTCACTTTCATCATTAGTGATAATGATGAAAATGACACATCACATTTCCACGTTATCTTTTTCAGTGTTCTGAATAGTTTTGAAGCATTAAGATTTAGCACCTGAGTCTTTCTCTTTTATCTAGAAGAAGTCAGTAAATTCCATATCCTTAACAAACTGTGAATAAGTTGATGACATCAAATCCACAGCTCCCTGTAGAACTTGTGACTGGAAGGCCAAATCCATAGTTCCAATTACCTTCATGACACAAGGCCTCACATTTTCTATAAAGTACATGAGCATGTCTGCAATTCAGTTCCTGATGATTCTCATTTAGATCTGTTCAGCCTATGATTTACTTTCTTCTACTAAGAAAATGCTGCATCTCATTTGCTGAAGGTCTATGCTTCCTTTCTTTTTATGTTTTAACCATAACTTCAAGCCAGATATGTCCATCTTTACCTCAAATTTAAAATGAATTCTTATCCCTCCTCACAATCTCCACTGATCATCACCCAAGACCTGGTCTTTTTTTGGATGGCCATTTTAAAAAATGTTTCTCAATGACTATCTCTTTCTAGAGTCAATTCACTTCGGTGGGTACCTAGAGTGCAGTGGCCATCTAGGTTATTGTAGTATAATGCTGACCTTTGATCTACCCTAAACATCAAAAACTAGCTATTTCATTTATTCAACATTAAAGATTATGCTTTGAACAACACTAACATGTCCATCTGAGTTCATATTATAAGCTCATAGACTCCTTCCAGAACACTCTCTGCTGCCATTCCCCTGATTGCTATTCTGAATGATCTTTTGCCTTTCAGTCACACCCACCCTGACTCCACCACCTACTGTTTTCTTTGTATCTCACTCTACTGCACACGTTTCCTTTTGTCTACTCTTCAGCCATGCTTCCAATCACTTTAGACTTCTCCACTTAGCCTAATATAGGGCTCATTCCCTTGACTTGTTCAGATTCTGTTCAAATGTCTTCTCAACCAGGCCTCCTCCTGTGATGTCCTGATTTATAATTGCAATTTTCCTCAATCCATATTCCTACTACACTTTTTCATTTTTATAAATCTCATCATACTATATTTGCTATACCATGCTTTATAGTACAATATGTCTTTATTTTAACTCTCATCATACATATACATGCACTGAAATTTCTCTCTTTGTGTATATATATATATATATATATATATATATATATATGCTTTGAGATTACTTTGATATTTTTCACTTTTGTTAACTGCTGTCCCATGATCAAAGACTTTTCTTTCCTTGGAACACAGAAAGATTCAGAATGTATTTGTTGAGAGAATAAACGGTAAACACATTCATGACTATACTCTACCTAATACTTACATGGTATCTTGTCTAGATTTTATCTAATATAGAAAATGGAGTTTCTTCTTTTAAAATTACTCAACATTTTTGAGGAAAAGTCATAACAGCTTGTCCTCCCACTACTCCTTTATGCATTTAGTATGTAAAGGTACAGTTGATGTTGGACCGAATATATTTTACACAGCAATTCATTATCTCAAATTTCTTATGGTCTCATCTTCTACCTTCTCCCATCTATTAATCAGTAATTGTTAAAACTATCTGTTTTATTTTCTATTGGTAATTTCTTTCTTGCATTATTTCTTGTATTGGAGTGTATGTCATTTCTTATAATGTCAGTCTTTTAATAAACCCATTAATATGATTGGGAATTTCGTAGTACCTTGGTATTTATTAACTTATGTAAGAGAATATGCTACAAGAATTGGAGATTAGCATATTCTGACTGTATAAATCCTTGAAATTGTCTTTCATTTATCAAAATTGACAGTTCAACTTGCTCTTCATGATATTTGATGACTTTGAACTTTTCTATTAATCCAGTATTTATTTATAAGACAAAAGTGAGTATGTGTCAAGGACTATATTAAATATTAGGGATGCTTAGATAGATCATTTTGTGGTTGTGTAAAACCCCTTATTTACCTCTGTTGATCCCCCAGAATAGATACATCTAGGAATAAAGTTCCTTGGGTCAAGTTACTAGGACTACTAGTTTTCCTACTAAAATCTGTTTATTTGTAGGAATTGTTGTTGGTCAAAAATGAGTCAATGCCTGGTGAGCCAATAAATCTTCAGAAAGATTTAAGTGTACATGTTAATAACAAGTTAGACTTTTGTCAGTGGATATGCCTTAGCTTTGCAGACTACCAAGATTTTATTCCTTGCCACTCATATTTGGTTGGCATACATACAACATCAGAATTACCTGAGAACTAAAAGGAAATGTAGAGAGTCCATGGTGATTACCAGCCTGTTAAATCATAATGTTCATTTTCACAGCATCCCCAGGTGATTGTATGCCCATGAAAATTTTAGACACTGCTGTTCCTTACATTGATTGAAACTTGTCCTGTTGCCTGCAAATGGTTGAACTGCTTGCCTCTCCCTTGATTACAATACGACTTTGAGTGAAAATAAAACTGAAAAAGTAAGAAGTAGCATTTTCGTTCAGCCCAGAGGTGCCAGCACTGAGCTTTGTTACACAATGTAGATGAATGAGGGGTTTAATGGAATGGTGACAGAGACAAGTGGTGAAGTCATTCAAAAGTTTTGCCACCTGTTGACATGATTGAAAATGCCTCCGAAGCAATTTAAAATCCTCATACAAGACTAATGTAACCTGCCAGTCAGGAGCCTTTTGAACACTTGTAACTAATTGATGTTCACCACTCCAGGCATCAAATGCAATTACTGTTCTACTTGGGATGTAATTTAACTTCAGGTTCACAATACTGGATGCAGAGAAAATTGCAAAAACTAAAAGAAGGAAAAAGTCCACTTTGAAAGAGAGCATCTCTTGGTTCTGAACATACAAGACACTGGCCCAGCCCAGCAGCACAAGCCTGAATCCTGGCCCTCTGTTACAGAGATGAAATTCTAGAATACTGTATGTAAGTATGTAGGGTGTTTCTGGGAATAGCTTGTAATGAGATGAAGATTGGGTCTATATTTTAAGAAAATGGCTTAGGTCTTGTTTCTACCGTAAGAGAAATATTTTGGGACCTATATTTCATTAGCTGCATAATCAGATGCTGAGTGTTCCTAGAGGATTTTATTAAGTGACCAGAGGTGAGGGTTGGCAATACTGAGGATAATGTGAGAATGGAGGATAATTTAGATATAAACACATCACCAACAGAAGTGATTCAATTGGATAGCTCATTGCTCATTAGACTTAGCCCAGGATACTTTTTTAACTTGAAATTTAATTTTTTATTGCTGTAAAAATTGTAACCCAAATCATGTGAACAGCAAGCAAATCTGTTGTTTATTTTTCAATTTTTCTAGCAAGGCATCTACTGACAATAAGAATTTCTAGACTGATTGGATAGAATGACTGGCTCCTCTGCTTTTTAATGCTACCTCCAGTTGCCTCCAAAACATTATTTACATGATGCTATAAATCACTTCCACCCACAAATCACTTTACTTTTGAATCTCCAGGCAAGTGTGATTTAATGTTTTTCTGCTCCTTTTAAAGGAAAAATGAGCAAAACAAATACATATGTAATATTAGACTCATTGCTGCTAAACTATCAAGTAAATTCACTGATGTATGGCCTATTGCTGTCATATGGAGGCTTTCAAATAGTGGGGGGATTAGACGGTATGATGCTTTTAAAGAATAGTTAGTCCAAATTTTGTGTTTAAAATGCATATACGTGTGCCATGCATACAATGGGTAGACACATGCCAGAATAGACTCCCACAGCTAAGACTTCTCAGCTGATCCCAGATCCATCGATTGTACCTACTGTGGCACAGGTTATCTATTTATTCAGCAACTCAGTTTTCTTTCCCTCTAGTCACATAACTAGAATTCATTTCCTGGAAAATTTTGGAACTAGAAATGTCTAGGTAGCTGAGTTTTATGCTAGAGAAAAATGAAGATTTTATAAGCACTCATTCCTGAATTACTGGGTGCTCTAAAATATCTTCTATATAGCACATACATTTACTTTTTCACAAAGCAACCTATGCCATTCCCTAGGGCCCATTTATTTACAAGAGCAAGATAACCTCTGTGTTATTAAACTAGAAATTAAGCTTAATTGAGAATGTAGCCAAAACATTTTCTATGATAAGATTAAACCTTGATCTCAGAACAAGTACATATGTGCTTTAAGAAAAGATTAGCAGGCCTGATCTCACCCCCTGCCTCATACATATTGATTTAATATGGAAGAAAATATAAACAGAAAGGAGGAAGAATGAAGAACTATGAACAAAGATGTGAGCTTGTAAAGAAGCCAGATCTTGTATAGTGGCACCCAGAGCAGAATTTATGATATCAACATCAATAAGCATCAGTTTTATTACTAGCCTCCTCAGCATGAATTATTATTAACCCTATCATCCGAGGACATGTTATTTGGTGGATATTCAGAGCTACTCTCACACTTACCTTTGTCTGTCCTCTCTGGCTCTGTTTCCCTTCTCAAGTACAGCTTGTACTCTACAAAAGCTGCTGCTTCAGCCTCATTACCCTGACAGTGACATTCGCTGTGGTCAGAGTAACATAGCACTGAGAAAATGAAAGTTCAATAGTTTTAATACTCTTGAATGGTGTCCTCCATTCTTTTGGGACAGCTGCTTTTTCTGTGTCCAAGAAACAACCGAGTATGGAAGAAAGACTGCTCAGATGAGAGCAGGCAAGCCAAGCATCAGAAATGGGCAAGAAGGCTCAAGATAGTACCTCAGTAAAGCCTGCATTTCACCAAATAATGAGGATATGAGTTAATTATGAAAAGAAATTATAGTAAGCTTGGCTAAGCCCCAACAGCATGCTAAGAAAACATGGGCATATATGTAAAAACATTTTTAAAGGACACATGAATTTATGAGTGATAGAAAGGGGCATTTATGGGGGCGTTGGAAGTAAGTAGGGGAAATTATGTAATTATATTATAATTTCAAATTATAAGACAAAACTATAAGTTAAAGAAAGGAAAGAAAAGAAAGCATGGGCAAAGTAGGTTGCTTTCTTCATTAGATGTCATAGACTTTGTCTTTAGGACAGCATGATATGAGAAAGAAGGTGGGGGGACAAAATAGAAGTGATCTGTAGTAATCAAGTGGGTGATATGTGCAGCCCATTAAGGCATCAGTAGTATCAATGAAGAGTACACAGAATAACTATTGTACATTAGAGGATACAGTCAGGGATTAAATATGAAAGAATCAGGTGACTATGAGGATATGTATGCCAAGGAAGAAAATCACAGCATCACTGAAGAGAATGGATGGAGTCAAAGGAGCTTGTGATCTTCCCTTGAGTGGTATGTTGAACATAAAGATCAAAATAGTGTTCAGAGATGTTTGAAGGGATACAAGGAAAACTACCAAATTCAATATTACTGAATGTAGTCAAGAATTTTCAAAAAAAAAGTATGAGGGTATGTGTGTGTGTGCTAAGCCTAGTATTTTACACTGAATAATTTTTACATGGAATGTTAACATTTAATATAATGACATTAAGAAATGAGATCATGGGCAGAATATTGCCCTCATAAAATAAACTCCAGAAACATTCTCTCTCTCTCCCTGCCTCCAACTCATTATTTTTCTATTACTCTGTTAGCACACCACAACCAAATCAACTGACAGAAGCATCTATCAGGTCTATAGGTTCAGAGGGTGAGTTTATCACCCTCATGGCAGAAGGCATGTCGGCAAGTAGACAAGCATAGGCCTAGAGTAGAAGCGAGAACTCACATCTTGAGACAACAACCATGAGGCAGAGACATTCTGAATGAGTGAGAAAGATAGAGACTGAGAGACATATATTGAGAGACAGAGATATACAGAGAGATAAAGACAGAGAGAAATGGTTAGGAATGAAATGGGCTTTTGAAGTCTTAAAGCTCACCCTTAGTGTGTGACATACTTCCACCAACAAGGCCACACCCCCTAACCCTTCCCAAACAGTTCAACCAACTGGGACTTAGCACTCAAATATATGAACTTAGAAGAGCCATTCTGGATTAGACTACTGTTGAGGTTTTTGTCTCTTGCTATATATTGTAACATTAAGTGTAGGCCCCTATGCCTTGATTGCCCCATAGATGAAAGAGTCATCACTTAGATCCACATGATGCTATGTGATCTTGCCTCCAAGTTCTTTCTTTTTTTTTTTTTTTTTTTTTTTTTTTTTTTTTTGGTACTTTTAACTTTAATTAATTAAGTGAAGATTGCCCAAGAGTAGCACATCTGTAAACAAGCAGATCCAGTTTTAAGAATCAAAAGAGCAAAAGCATAAATATAAAATTAATAAACCATGATTCATTCTTGGTACACAGTTCACAAATACCATCTTTAATTGTGATTTTTTTCTTACCACTTTATAGTCTGAACCTACCATGATGACTAGGACTAGCAGGCTTAAATATTATTTTTTTTTTTTAGTTATTTTTATTTTCTATATTCTATGTTTACATTTCAAAGGCTTTCCCCTTTCCCAGTTCCCACCCACCATAGTTCCCATAGTTCTTCTCCCCCCCAACTATTCCCCAATCATTCCCCCTCCCCCCTCGGTTTCTTTACTAAACTGGATGCAATCTTTACATGCCCAGGGTCCTCTCCTTTCTTCTTCTTGGGAATCATTTGACTTGCTATTTGTGTCTTGAGTATTTAGTGCTTCTGGGCTCATTAATATCCACTTATCAGTGATTGCATTTCATGTGCATTCTTTTGTGATTGGGTTAGCTCACTCAGGATGATATTTTCCAGGTCTAACCATTTACCTACAAATTGCATGAATTCATTATTTTTAATTGCTGAGTAGTATTCCATTGTATAAATATACCACATTTTCTGTATCCATTCCTCCTTTGAGGGATATTTGGGCTCCTTCCAATTTCTGGCTATTATAAACAAGGCTGCTATAAACATAGTGGAGCATGTGTCTTTATTGCATGTAGGGGAATCCTCTGGGTATATGCCCAGGAGTGGTATGGCAGGGTCCTCTGGGAGTGACATGCCCAATTTTCTGAGGAACCGCCAAACTGATTTCCAGAGTGGTTTTACCATTTTGCAATCCCACCAACAGTGGAGGAGTGTTCCTCTTTCTCCACATGCTCGCCAGCACTTGTTGTCTCTTGAGTTTTTAATCTTAGCCATTCTGACTGGTGTGAGGTGGAATCTCAGGGTTGTTTTGATTTGCATTTCCCTGATGACTAATGATGTTGAACATCTCTTAAGGTGTTTCTCGGCCATCCGAATTTCTTCTGGTGAAAATTCTTTGTTTAGCTCTGTGCCCCATTTTTTGATAGGGCTATTTGTTTCTTTGCGGTCTAACTTCTTGAGTTCTTTGTATATATTGGATATTAGCCCTCTGTCGGATGTGGGGTTGGTAAAGATCTTTTCCCACTTTGTTGGTTGCCGTTTTGTCCTTCGGACAGTGTCCTTTGCTTTGCAGAAACTTTGTAATTTTATGAGGTCCCATTTGTCGATTCTTGATCTTAGTGCGTACGCTATTGGTGTTCTGTTCAGGAACTTTTCCCCTGTGCCCAAGTCCTCCAGGGTCTTCCCAAGTTTCTTTTCTAATAGTTTCAGTGTGTCTGGTTTTATGTGGAGGTCCTTGATCCACTACCTCCAAGTTCTTTCTGACTGGTGAATAAAGATGCCAACATACAATAGATGGGCAGAAGAGACATAGGGTTTGGGGTTCTTGGACTTTGGGGAGAGGAGAACCATGAGGTGGAGAGAGAAAAAGGTAAATGGAGAAGGAAGCCCCATGGGTAGGTGAATCATAAATAGTGGCCATGTGGGTTAGCTAATTGAAATTTAGAGCATCCCAGACATAATATGGCAAATTATATAATGGGATCATTGGCTGGGAAATAGAAATAATAGCATAGTGATAGATATCTGCTCAGATCTTATCCTGTTTAAGGTTTACTGTAAATACAAAGGATATGTGTGTCTTTTTTCAGGAAACTGAATGAAACTGGCAGGGCAGAAACTCCAGATTGAGATTAAAAATATCTATAACAGACTGCCACACCTCTAAGTAGAGAAGCAGAAAGAAGACAGCAAATTAGAAGGTCATTTTCATCATAGCCAAACATGATTGCATCCTGACCTCAGATCTTGTGCTTTCAGCATTCAGAACTGTGGTAAATAAAATTCTGATGCTTACAAGCTTTCCAATCTATGGTAGTATCCTAATGTTTTTAGGAGATCCAAGAAACTAAGACAATGATATACTGAAAACTATTCAGCTGAATAATTTATTACATTTAAGGCTGGGTCTACATAAAGTAAAATACAATTCCCCAAATAACTTTTTTAAGTAGTGAAATTGTTAAGTAGTTTTTACCCTTTATCCTCAAACCTTTGAGTCCATAGATATTAAAAGGAAGAACATAAGTTTTTTGTGTGTGTTTTGTCCTCAATGTATACATTCTGTACTCCAAGATATTATTTCATCAAGGAATTGAGGTAATGCTCTGATGAAATCTGTTGCAAGTACACCAGGACAGGAAGCTACAAATCAGGATTCCATGCTTATCTAACCATTCAGCTTTGAAAATATCAACTTACCATAAAATATACATTTCAATGTGATCAACATGAAAGCATCTAGTGATGATGGTAACTACTGAGATTTGAAAACATGCCATTCATAGCAAACTTCTCTAGAACCCAGTGTAAATCACACTAATGTGCAACAGATGAGATTATGTAAAATGTAGTAGTTGCTCTTGAGCATTCCAATTTCAATCAAGAATCATAGTTACTTTCACACCAATATTTAAAGAAACTTTCTTTTGTGTGGGAACTAAGAAACATGTGCCATTAACATCTTTAACATAATTGTCAACAGTATCAATCACCTATACAGTGTCCCTAATTTTAAGTAATTCTGTTCCTTCTTTCCAAACATTTCATTCATGGGACATTGAATTGTATGTTTACCTATAAACAAAGATATAAACCAAAAAATCCAAAGGAGAGAAAATCCTATATTCTTTCCCAGAGGAGTTGACAGTATATTATCCCTTCAATTTCTTTAAGATATATATATATATATATATATATATATATATATATATATATAGTGTGTGTGTGTGTGTGTGTGTGTGTGTGTGTGTGTGTGTGTTCTACTTAAGACATAATTCAAGGTATACTAAATTCATTTCTCCTTCCATTTCTTTTCAGTGGCTCCCTTAGTTCCATTACTAGAAGACTGTCAATTTCCACAAGTTTCCAGAGTGCTTCAAGAGCTCACTCTCCTGACCTGGAGCACTGTTCTTATTCTATAGGCCCTACTACCTGCTGTCACACCCTCCCTCCCTCAGTCCTATGGCTGTTCTACTCTTTTAACTTTTCTTTGCTGCAGTGGTCTACTTTTCTAACTAGCCTGTGCCCTTTGGATTCTTCTCACTTTTATCTATTCCAGACTCTATTGATAGGTTAAACGTGTTGGATCTTACATGGGGATTCATCCTATAAACAGTCACCAAACCCCAACCTTGTTATGGACAACAAGAAGTGCATACGGGAAGGAACCTGTTATGGTTGTCTCTGGAGGGGCCCAGTCAGAGCCTTATACATACAGAGGCAAACCATTGTACTGGGCATGGGGTCCCCAGTGTAGGAGTTGGAGGATTTTACAGCCCCATGAGAAGAACAATGAGGTTGGCCAACTAGAACCCCCAGGACTCCCAGGGACTAAACCATGAATCAAGGGGTACACATGTACCAGCCAAAAATGTGGCAGAGGGATGTCTTGTTGGGCATCAGTAGGAGAAGTCCTTGGTCCTGTAAAGGCTCAATAGATGCCCCAACAAGGGGAAATGGGGAGGGAGATGGGAGTGGGTTGGTTGGAGGGGCATATACTTGGAGGCAGGGGATAGGAGGGGTTGAGGGTTTTCAGGGTGGGGAGAAACTGGGAAAGGTTTTAGCATTTGAAATGTAAATAAAGATTATATTCAATAAAAAAATTTAAAACTTTAGCGAATGAAGTATAATAGTGAATGAAGTATAATAATAAATTCTAAACATATTTAATGTTCACAGTTTGAACATTACATCCCAAATCTCTGTCCATAGTTGTGACAACAGCATCAAAATATATCTCACAATCCTACCTATCACATTTAAATACTTTTCCCGTCTTCTCAGTCGTTACTATCAATGATAGAACATAGCCTTCTAACAGAAAATTTAGGCATACGTACAATATTGTTGATAACTGGAATAACACTATACATTAGATCCTAGTAGCATTATAATATAGTAACATTCTGGTATAATTATTGAAGCTTAATTCTTATATCAAACAATTGTCCATAAAATCTCTAATGATTATGCCCTGAATATTCAGCAAACTGTGTTTTTGCCTAGTATGTTCAATATGTCCAAGCTATTTTGACAATTTTATGACATATTCATTCTTTGTGTTTTAAAATTTTTTCCTGTAGTATATATTTTATCATGTTCTTCCCTCTACCCTAACTCCTTCCAGACTCTTCCAACCTCCTTCATGTGCTCGTTCTCTCTTTCCCTCCCTCCCTCCCTCTCCCTTCTTTCTCAAAAGCCCATGAAAAAAGATCAAAACAAATATGTAAAAATCCCAATAAGACAAAAATATCAAAACAAAGCATAAAGCACACACACAAAAATATAGAGTGCACTTCTTGCTAGCCTACTGCTCTTGGGCATGGGCCTAATCTAGAGTATGGTGGATATACCCATGACACACTATTGGAAAACACTGATGTGAGTTGCAAATAGATTCTTGCTTAGGGGTGGGACTTTGCATCTACTTCGCTTAAGTGCTACAGTTTTGTCTGGTTTGAACTTGTACAGGTTTTGTGCATGCTGTCTGCCACATTCTCTGCGAGATTATCAGTGGCATTGTATCTGGAAGATGCTGCTTCTTTGGGGTCATTCACCACCTCTGGCTCTTACAAACCTGGTCCTTCTTTTAATGTGCCACACTTTGCACTAAGTGCAAAGCATGTTTCCTACAAAGCTTTTTTACTGATATGCTCAGGTATACTAGAAATGTCTACCTCTTATATCTATCTACCAGTTATCCAGATCCATGTAATAACTACAAATCTATTCTCAAAAGCCAAATAATACCCCACTTCAGCTATACCTACACTTAGACAAGGTTTTAGTTTTGTTTTGTTTTTTATGTGTCTGAACATTTCAGGGAGATGAATTGAATTGACACCAGAGGGACAAATTTCTTTATGTCGCCTGTCATTTTTGTTTCTTATTTTTGGGTCACTTGAGACTTAGGACTGTACTTACCCATTGGTCCATTCTCTCCCCTTTCATACAAAAGAGAAAAAATAAACAAACACAAACCCAGTAATGATGCTAACAGCATACTTTGTTTCCCAAATACAGAAATTTTAGCTCTGCAAAGCCCCTGATGTCATCTCAGGTCAGGGCTCCCCTTCTCATGTCCAAACATTCAGTGGAAGCTTTGAAATGAACACTTTTGAAGAGCCTTGTTAGCCTCCTAGGCCCTACTGAGTGTTCATCCTTTTTATATAACCATCTGAAATGACAGGTTTGAAGTTTAAAAAGAGACTTTGTACTAACATGAGTTTAAGAACCACAAATATGTTACATTTTATTTCCTGGGAATTTTCAGGACTTCCACTCTGTAGACAAGGAAGCTAAGGAATGGAAGGATTAAATAATCCCCCAAACATCTGTGGGTAGAGATTGCTCTAAATGAGAAAGGAGGAGAATCATTTGTCTGGTTGTGAGTCTGTTTCACTGCACTGCTTGGGTGTCCAACAAACTACTCGGGATGGGAGACACAGAGATGCTAGGCTACATTGTTCTTTTCTCTGTATTAGGGTGCTGGGCTTGTAGGACACCAGCATGCTACTTAGGGGAGGCAAAACAGAGCCTAAGATAGGGGTCCCAGCCAATGTTCCTGTGATTCTCAAACTCCTGGGCATCCAGATGCCATTGGGAACCTTGAGATGAGAATCAGGGGATGTGGGCCTGAAATGATCAGGAGTAGGCCGAGGCTTAGTGTAGGGTGAGTTCGAGGAGTGTGGAGAGGCCTTATGCCAGATGAAGGCCTTCCCCAATAATGGTCCTTGATGAGAGGAAACAGTTCTTGCTTGTCTAAACTGTTTATTCATGGTAGAAATGGATGTTTATTACTTACTCAGGGTGGACCAGAGATTAAATACCTTTTGCAGGGAGTGATGCCCAGGGATGAAAGCTCATTGGCTAGACACTTGGGGCTTATCTAGATACCTCATTAGCATGGAGAACTCTAGGCTCTAATACTACATGACTGGCTGTTTTGGTCCTCATAGTGGGGTGTCCTGGCCAAATACTCCAGGACAGGAATGTTATTGGTAGTAGATTCAAATACCTATTGTTTCAATTGTGAGAACTGCCAGGGTTCCTTAATCTGCTCAACCTTACCAGTTCTTTTGTCTGGTGATATAGTTCGATTTGCCCCACATCTGGTCAGAACCGATCAGTAAAATCAATTAATTAACTTGGAGTTAAGAAATCTGACCCAGTAATCCTTGGGGGAAAAGTTATTTTAAAAACCATAGGGTGGAAATAAGTTGCACAGAGCTGTCTTAGCCTGCAATCCTCAATCCTAGTTGAGTAAGCTTGATCTCAAGGGATGAACAGTCAGTGTGGTGGAATACCACTGTGATGCCAGTGCCCAGCAAAGAGAGTCACAACTCAGCAGACAGCCTGTGCTAAAAAAGTGAGTCCTAGCTCAGCATGGATGACATAGCCAAAGCCCTCTCAGGCCATAAGCATAACAAAGAAATATCTACTACCTACAGATGTATTTTCTCAGTTGGCTACCTATCTATTTGAAACTAACTCTTTTTTTTTCCTCTGCCTTTCTCCCTCTTGCTTAGGTTCACAGGTTCTTTATTTGTTTCTCATCACAGATGGTTGTGAGCCACTATGTGGGTGCTGGGATTTGAACTCATGACCTCCTAATTGCATACAAGTGATCCTTTGTATTTGCACCCGCATTCAGGGGACCATGGGATACTCTACCCCCATCAAGGCTCAGCTTGTCAGAAGTAGATGACAGAATGGACTGAAAAGACAACACCCCAAACTCAAGTTTTCTCATTGACTGAATGCATGCCTCCCCATGCGAGTTACTAAACTCATTTGGGCTTCAATTTTCTCCTCTACCAAAAGATCATTAAAGCAATGACCAAACAGGATCATTGCTAGAAATAATAAGTTAAATAATACCATTTTATTAGCAAGAAAACTTCCTCTTATTTGGGATGCGATATTCTGGGTTTGCCTTCTCATTTTACTTTCTTCATCTCTGAAGGGAAAAATAGTAAGAGTTACCTAAATCCTATAGATGTGCAAAAGGTCTAGGGAGAAAATGTCAAAAGATTGAATGACTCTGGGTAGTGGTCGGCCATGTCATTGTTCTGAATGTTTGACAATATCATTTGCTGTAGGAAATAGATGTCATTCTAACCCTTTATAATAATAATAATAATAATAATAATAATTACTATTATTATTATTATTATCTCCTTTTTATTAGATATATTCTTTATTTACATTTCAAATGATTTCCCCTTTTCTGGTCCCCCCAAAAGTTCCATAAGCCATCTCCCCTCCCCCTGTTCCCCAATCAAACCCTCCCGCTTCCCTGTACTGGTATTCCCCTACACTGCTGCATCTGAGCCTTTCCAGGACAGAGACCTCTCTTCCCATTGATGTCCAACTTTTTAACCCTTTTTGAAAGCATTACTAGTTCTCCCTGATCTCAAACAGCTTAACTCCAAATGCAGAAACCACAAGTTGCTCCTCTCCTTTCCTCTCTTCATGGATGCCTAGGCAACTTCTGTGACACATTTTAATTTCTTTTCCTACTATTTCATGGTATCTGCCACGTGAGGTTCCCAAGGGACTCTTTTTATCTTTCATGTGTGCCTGGACACAGGGAGGATCCACTTCATTTAGCAACGTAGAATGCTGGTTGCAATGTAGAAAGCAAAGAACATTAGCCCCTGAAGTCCCACTTCTTGAGCAGGTTTTGTTTACACCCAGACCTGAATATTCAGTTTCCCTGACACCTTCTTCTTATTGAAGCATTCAAGCCACTTATTTCCATTTTCCCTTCCATCCCATCTTTCTATCACTGTCTTCATTGGAATAGCTCTGGAGCTTAATTAAAACAATGAGAATCGAGTTTATACAATTTGTCCAGGTGAATAATATAACCTCACAGTGATTATTTATTGATGTGGACATTAAATTCATGTGCTTTCCATTCCAGTGGGCTAAATTTTTTTCTCTCTCTCTCTTTTTAATACCTTAATTCCTTGTTGTGGGGTTTAATTAATAGGAGATAGTGGCAACAAAGCTCTGGGTCTTAACTGGCAAAGAGAGTGATGTCTCATTTTCATAATCCATGATTCATCTTCAAGTACTGAACTGCTTTTGAAGCATGTGCTGGTGACTCTGTAATAGTCATGTACAGATTTTACTAAATTCAGACAGGCATGCGCCTTGATGGGCCTTGTAACATTCAGCGTCTCAGTGCTGTTCATTCATTTGAGAATCAAATACCTTTGCAGTAAGAACGATGTAGTTGCTGGGTTAAAAGAGGGGTTTGCTGAACAAGGACCTTTTTCAGTGAAAGATGGAATTTTTAAAGCATGAGGAACATCATAGTTGAAAATCTTGAATGAGACCAAGGTAGAATGCAGAGCAGTAGGTTGGTCCCTAAACATATTGTATTCCCAATTAAGGACTTCAGGCTCACGGTGGGGACATGGTTCAGTCAGGCATAAAGTCATTGGGAGGACCAGAGTTTAAACTCCACCCCCCATAACTCGTGAAAAGAAGTTGAGTGTGGTGGCAATGCTTAGAACTCAGAACTGGGGAGGCAGAGACAGGTAGCTCTTCCTGGCCAGCAAGTCTAGCCTAATGGATGAATTCAAGGCTAATGAGAGACTTTTGCAAAGTAAAAATGATGGCAACCTTACCTCTGAACTATACACACACACACACACACACACACACACACACAAAGGATACACATACACACATATAAACACATACATGCACACACACAAGCACACATACACACATATACACACATACATGTACTCACATATGTACACATACATACTCACATGCACATAAACATACACACATACATACTCACATGCACATGTGCATGCACACGTATACACACACACACACACACACACACACACACACACACCATGGTTTTAATATGAAAAATGGTATCATTTTTGTTTTGGTATTTTTCATATTATTGGTCTTTTGTTTTAATTTTTGTTTTGGAGTGTGTGTGTGTGTGTGTGTGTGTGTGTATGTGTGTGTTAGAGGGGCAAACATTAAATTAAGTTGGGTAAAAAGAGAGATGGTGAGAGAATGGATAAGTTGGGGGAGGGGAAAGAATATAAACAAAATGTGATAAATATTTTAATTAAAAGAAATAACCAAAAAGAGAAAGGCAATACAAAGAAATAACTAAAGGGCTATTTCTGAGCTTTTACCCTCAGCATAGCCTAGGGAACGACTCCCTACTCCTTCTATACTCCCAATGACAAAGTTTGACACCACCAAAGTCCATAGGGTCACAAATTATGAGTGAGTGGAGACAAGAGTGCATGACCCTAAACAGTCTCACTGGGTGGCCCTGCCCAGCATGGCCTCCCTATAGCTTTATAGATGGAATTGCTTCTTCCCAAGCCTTCTCAGCCTACATACACTGTCCCCTCACTAAGTTCCTGAGGTGTGGCTAGGGCACTCAGTTGACTAATGGTACGCATGTGTGTCAAAGCTCGTCCAGGTCTTGCCCAGATGTTCTCCTTCATCTCTCATCTCATCTTCCATCAGACTCCCCCTTCTCTACATTGCACACAATCTTCAAAGAATGATTGGATACTTGAACAGGGCCCCATGGCCTGTTCAGTCCCTAATCCAAAAGGGATGCTAACAGTGAATAAGCCGAACTGAGATGATCTCATGCAACTGGGAACAGCCGAATTCATTAAGATGGTAGCAATTTGGCCCAGAGGATAGGCCTGCACAATAGGAGGTTTGATAGTCCAGAAATTTTCTACTTGCATAAGTTATTACTCAGGGCAGCTTTTGATACAGGGTGAGTTCAGTTTGCAGGTAAATACAAAAATGCTCACTTAACATCAGCCTGGTGTATTGGAAATTGTATTCTGAGACACGAGTTTCTATCAAATCTTCAAGCTGAGGAAGCAAAATGAGGATTACAGAGATTACTGATTGAATATATGATATGCAAAGAGATCAATACAGTTCTGAAGTCTGCAAGTATAGGCTGGGTGCTGGCAGTACAGGGGAAGGGAGGTCTGACAGGAGATGAGAGTTGAGACCAAACATCTGGGCAAGGAGTGAACTAAGATAATCTTTGACATACATAGATACTGTTACTCATCTTTATCCTCAGGACAAAGGGATTAATTAATGTAATCATTTTTTTTGTCTGCGGAGAAGCCTTCCTCTTGTGCCCAATGGCGACAAGTAAAAGCTACCGAGCACAGGATGTTCTTCAATGCTCATCTTCTTTAAGTATCTACTCTGTGCAAGATGTTGTACTAGGTGCTAGAGGAGACAAGGGAAAAAAGCAAGTGAATACTTTGTACTGGCTGGTTTTGTGTGTCCACTTGACACAGACTAAAGTTATCACAGAGAAAGAAGCTTCTGTTGGGGAAGTGCCTCCGTGAGATCCAGCTGTGGGGCATTTTCTCTAGGTAGGTGATCAAGGGGGGAGGGCCCATTGGTAACATCCCAGGGCTGGTAGTTTGGGGTTGTATAACAAAGCAAACTGAGCAAGCCAGGGGATGCAAGCCAATAAGAAACATCCCTCCATGGCCTCTGCATCAGCTCCTGTATCCTGACCTGCTGGAGTTCCAGTCCTGACTTCCTTTAGTGATGAACAGCTATGTGGAAGTGTAAGCTGAATAAACCCTTTCCTCCCCAACTTGTTTCTTGGTCATGACGTTTATGCAGGAATAGAAACCCTGACTAAGACATACTGGTGTGTGACTTTCTCTGTTTGTATGATTATTGCTTATTAAGGACCAACCGTAAATGGTTACAACATAGTGCTGGAGCAAACGCAAGCCAAGCAGGGACTTTGCTCCGATATGTAATAATGAAAAGGCTTACAGTACTTCAGGAGAACAAAACCTGTTTCCCTGCAGTACCTATACAACATTGTAGGTAAGAGAGATTTTCTAGAAATAAATAGGAAAAAGACAAGAAAGGATAACAGAGACATGAAAGACAGCTTGTAGTACCTTCTGGAAGTACTATAAGGATGCTAACTAGATAACTTTAGGACAAAAGTCAGATGACAGAAAGACCTTTCTTTCAAGGAAGCCTTTCCTCTTTAATTCACACCATCAGAGTGAAGAGTTTAATTTATCCATTGTTAAATATTAAACTGGCTGCATTTTAGTTGGTGCTAGGTTAAACTGGATGGAGTCTAGGAACTGGGAAAGGAGGACGTTACTATTTTAATGTTCAATAGCTTATTTCTATACCTCTAATAGCGGTCCGCAGCTGGGAAGGGGAAGCATGAGCAGATAACTATTTTTATTTAAATTGATGTGTTGTATTCATAGAGATTAGAGCAGGAAGCTGCAGCTGCGAGAGGAAATTTAAAATTAGAGCAGCTTCAATAGTGCTGCTCACAATTGCAGCCAAATTCCCCGGGTTTGCTCTATAGTAAGCATCCCCCCCCCACCCCACACCCCCTGCATTCGTGACGTATGGGCATTTGCAAACTCACACATTTAATATTTCCATGGGAAATTGAGACTGAACTGCTCTGGGGTATGGAAAAAAGATTCTTGTTTGTTGGATAATTTGCATTCCATCTTCTCTTTCTCTACAAATGTCCATAGCTTTAGAATCATGTCAAAACTGCCAAGTCCTATGTTCAGTTTCCACCAATAAAGAGCCATCATCTGGTTTCCAGGATCTGAGAAGGTATTTTTTGTTCCATATACAGCAGAATTATAAAGCCTTCCCCCGGTGTTATCTGACCAGTAATAATTGCTGCCTTTCAAAGAACTGCTTATATAATTCAGATGCCCTACATTCCCGGAGGCATCAAGGGTCACCTTTGCCTATAAAGTCCAACTGAAAATAGTTCAATCCTCTGTCCCATTCATCTAAAGAGGTCTGTTTTGTTTTGCTTCTGGCTTTCCTTCTTTATATAGATCTCGGATTCTTCACAGAAGTCTCAGGCAAGTTATATCACAGTATTGAGCCTCACCTACAGGCAGGGTATATGCAAGCTCAATGATAATTCTTGTTCCATGTGTATAGAATCTTTCACAGTGCCTGGACTGTTTACCATCCAATTTATCCCACATTATCTGCTGCCCAAAGTGTCTTATATGCTAATGACATGCAGACTTAACTGTGGATGGGTCCTATATTTTATGGTTCCCTGGCTGGTGTTAATCATGCCATCTTGAGTCATATGAGGATGTTCTGGTCAAATGAGCTAATACATATGAGAAAACACTGAAAAGACAGAAGAGCATGCCAAATAATTTGATGTTGTTTTATTTTGGAGCCTTGTTTGACACAGTTGAAGGTGTAATGGGCCAGGCTTTCACTTCTGTTGTATTCTTTGAGTAATGATCACATTAATCTCTCTGTGTTCAACACCTATGACTATGCCAAGCATATAAGGATGGTTAATTTTGAACATGCCTTTGTGTCCAGTCCAAGCAACTGCAGCACAATAGTGTTAGAAGTTTCTGTTGCTCAGGAGAGCTTGTGAAGCTTGACACACCTGGGTGAGTATGCTTCTGTTCGCCATCCTCTGCCAGGCTCTCAGTATTTCTACAGACAATAGACCTGTCATTGGTAAAGTCAGAGAACCTACGAGGACACTGATTGATTTAGGAAATGACAAATGTGTGAGGATTCCCCTGTGGGAAGCTATGGAAATCTGGCTCGTCCAAACATCCTTGGCAACTGTGGAAAAGTCTTTTTTTCCATTGTGGTAAGTTCTCTTCTGGCTGACTAATTCCAAACGAAATCATGCATGGCCCAATTTTCTGCCAGTCTTGCATAGAAACACCCAGTAATAAGTCCATGGAGGAGAGTACCAATTGCTTTACAATCTTGCAAAGGCCACAATTAGAAAGTCTCCCTCCTGCACAGACATGTTGTGAATGGGATAATGTGGAGAGTATGTGGGTGGCTATTTACAGGGAATAGTCACAGCCCCTAAACTGCTTGAGAATGGAAATAAATTCAAAGGATTTTTAAAAATATAACATTCATGTGTCCACTTTGCAGTGTGTTCATTTCGGGTCAATGCAATTTACCTGCAATTCTTTTTCTTATTAATTAATTAATTTATTTTTTACACTTCATATTTTATTCCGCCCCCCCTCCGTCCACTCTGAATGTTCCACATCCCATACCTGCTCCCCACCTCCCTGTTTTTATGTGGATGTCCCCAACCCCCACCCCACCTGACCTCTAACCTCCCTGGGGCCTCCAGTCTTTTGAGGGTGAGGTTCATCATCTCTGAATGAACACAGACCTGGCAGTCCTCTATTGTGTGTGTGTTGGGGGCCTTGTATAGGCTGGTTTATGCAGCCTGTTTGATGGTCCAGCATTTGAGTGATCTTGGGGGTCCATATTAATTGAGATTGCTGGTCCTCCTACAGTATTGCCCTTCTCCTCAGCTTCTTTCAGCCTTCACTAGTTCGATAACAGGGGTCAGCCGCTTTTGTCCATTGGTTGGGTGCAAATATCTGCATCTGACTCTTTCAGCTTCTTGTTGGGTCTTCCAGAGTGCTGTCATGCTAGGTCCCATTTTGTGAGTGCTCCATAGCCTCAGTGATAGTGTCAGGCCTTGGGACCTCCCCCTTGAGCTGGATTCCACTTTGGGCCTATTGCTGGACCTTCTTTTCCTCAGGTTCCTCTCCATTTCCATCCCTGTAATTCTTTTAGACAGAAACAATTATGGGTCAGAGTTGTGACTGTGCGATAGCTCCTCTCTCCCTCATTTGATGGATGCCTTTTCTTCCTGCTGGAAGTAGGCTCTTTAAGTTTCCTCTCCCTACTGTCCAGCATTTTATGTAAGGTCCCTCCCTTTGAGTCCTGAGAGTCTTTCACCTCCCAGGTCTCTAGTGCATTCTGGAGGATCCCTCAACCTCCTATCTCCCAAGGTTGCCTGTTTCCATTCTTTCTGCTGTCTCTCAGGGCTTCAGTACCTTTTCCTCACCCAATACCAGATCAGGTTTCCCTCTCCCCCTACTCCCCCCTCCACTTTCCATCACAGGTCCTTCCCTCCCTCCCTCCATCCCTCCCTCCCTCCCTCCTTCCCTCTCTCCCTCCCTCCCACTTATGATTGCTTTCTTCTCCCTCCCAAGTGGGACTGAGGCATCCTTACTTGGGCACTTCAGCTTGACCATTTTGAGTTCTGTGAACTGTATCTTGGATACTCTGTACTTTTTTTGGGCTAACATCCACTTATTAGTGAGTACATACCATGCATGTCTTTTGGGTCTAAGTTACCTCACTCAGGATATTGATATTTTCTACTTCCATCCATTTGCCTGCAAAACTCAGGATGTCCTTTTTCTTACTAGCAGAGTAGTATTCCATTGTGTAAACAAACCACATTTTCTGTATCCATTCTCCTGTTGTGGGACGTCTGGGTTGTTTCCAGCTTCTGGCTATCACAAATAAGCCCACTATTAACATAGCCAAACACGTGTCCCTGTGGCATGATGGGACATCTTTTGGGTATATTCCCAAGAGTGGTATAGCTGGGTCTTCAGGTAGATCTATTTCCAATTTTCTGTGGAACCTCCAGAATGATTTTCAGAGTGTTTGCCCCAGTTTGCAATCCCACCAGCAATGGAGGAGTGTTCCTCTTTCTCCATATCCTTCCCAACATGTGTTGTCACCTGTGGTTTTGGTCTTAGCCATTCTGATTGCATTCTCATTAAGGACTTTGAACATTTCTTTAGGTATTTCTCAGCTATTTTAGATTCCTCAGTTGTAAAAATCTCAGTTTAGTTTTATACCCCATTTTTTGAGGGTTGCTTGGTTTTTTTCATTATTTTCTTGAGTTCTTTTTATATTTTGGATATTAGCCCTCTATTCAATGGATGTTGGGTTAGAGAAGATTCCACCTAACTCATTCTATGAAGTAACAATTACTCTGATACCTAAACCACACAAGTACCAAACCCAAAAAGAGAACTCCAGACCAATCTCACTTATGAATATTGATGAAAATACTCAATAAAATTCTTGTAAACCAAATCCAAGAACACATCAAAACCATCATTCACCACAATCAGGTAGGCTTCATTCCAGGGATGCAAGGTTGGTTTGATATATGAAAATTCATTAACATAATTCACTATATAAACCAACTCAAAGAAAAACAATCACATGATCATTTCCTTAGATGCAGAAAAAGCATTTGAAAAAATACAATACCCATTCATGTTAATCATATTGAAGAGATCAGGAATTCAAGGCCCATACCTAAATATAATAGAAGCAATATACTGCAAACCAACAACTAATATCCAATTAATATTTAAATATTTAAAACAATCCCTCTGAAATCATGGACAAGGATGCCCAATCTCTTCATATCTATTAAATATAGCACTCAAAGTGCTAGCTAGAACAATAAGACAACAAAATGAGATCAAAGAGATACAAATTGACAAAGAAGAAATAAAGGTATTGCTATTTGCAGATATGATAGTATACATAAGCAACCCCAAAAATTCTACCAGAGAACTTCTATAGCTGATATACAACTTCAGCAAAGTAGCTGGATATAAAATGAAGTCAAATCAGTAGACTTCATTTATGCAAATGATAAACAGATTGAGAAAAAAATTAGGGAAACAACTCCCTTCATAATAGCCACAAGTAATATTAAAATATCTTGGGGTAACTCTAACCAAACAAGTGAAGACCTGTATGACAATAACTTCAGGTCTCTCAAGAAAGAAATCTAAAATTTCAGAAAATAGATCTCCCATGCTCATGGATTGGCAGAATTAACATAGTAAAAATGGCCATCCTACCAAAGGCAATCTATATATTTAATGCAATTCCCCATCAAAATCCCAACACAATTCTTCCAAGATATGGAAAGAACAATTCTCAAATTTAACAGGAAAGGTAAAAAAAAACCTAGCACAGAAAAAACAATTCTTAATAATAAAAGAACAGCTGGGGGAATCACTATCCCTGTCCTCAAGCTTTACTACAGAGCAATAGTGATAAAAACTTCATGGTATTGGTACAGAGACAGACACATTGATCAATGGAATAGATCAGTGGAATAGAATTGAAGATACAGAAATAGAACCACACAGTTAAAGACACTCGATCTTTGACAAAGAACCCAAAAATATACAATGGAAAAAAGAATGCATCTTCAATAAATGGTTCTGGTCTAACTGTATGTATGTAGAAAAATGAAAATAGACCCATATTTGTCACCTTGCACAAGCTGAAGTCCAAGTGGATGAAGGATCTCAACCTAAAACCAGATACATCGAATCTAATAGAAGAGAAAGTGAGAAAGAGCCTTGAACCCATTGGGGTGTGGATGGGGGGTAGAGATTTCCTAAACAGAACTCCAATGGCTCTTGCTCTAAGATCAGGAATTGATAAATGGGACCTCATGAAACTGGAAAGCTTCTGTAAGGCAAAGGACATAGTCAATTACACAAATCAGCAACCTACAGATTGGGAAAAAAATCCTCACCTGCAATTCTTCAACATATTCACAGGTATCTCACCTGCTGGGTTTTTAATGCATTTTAAAATTATTCTTTTTAAAAAAATCATCATGTAAAGTGAACTAGTAAAAAACTTAATTTAATTTAATTTAAAAAGAAACTGTACAATGCTGAGCATGGTGTGTATAATATTTAGGCCAAGCTAAATACATCCTCCTCTTCAAATGATGATTATTTTTCTGAGAATTTTTGAAAGCTTTTCAAGTCACCTTTTCTCTCATCTAATATTTGCCATTATTTTTCCAGCGTCCCTTATCTACTCAGGTTCCTGGTAACTATCATTCAACTTTTAATTTCTATGATAGTGAACGTTTTTAGATGCTATATCTGAGAGAGATCACGGCATACTTGGCTTTCTGTGCCTGGTTTATTTTACTTAATGTGTGATCTCCACTTCTATCTACAATGTTGCAGAAGGTAGAATTTCTTTGCTCAACACAGGAAAGAGCATTCATTCCACTGTGCATATGGACACTGGGAATATCTTCATTTTTCAGCAGTTGATGGACACTGAGTTAGTTTTTATTTCTTGGCTGTTGTGAGCAGTGCTTCGATGAATTATATAAGAATACAGTGTTTTCTTTTTCTGATACTTGGATTTCATTCCCTTTTGATCTATGCCCCATAATACCTTTCCTGGTTCTATTTTTAACTTTGACACTCTTCATTCTGTTTTCCATAATGGCCCTGCTGATTTACATTCCCCCCAACAGTGTACAGAGCTGCCAGTGCATATCTTTTGTCTTTTTGACAATAGCCATTCTTACTGGAGTGAGGTGATATTGCCTTGTGCTTTTGATTTACATGTCTCAGAGGACTATTCATGTCGAACATGTTTCGTGTGCTTGCTATGCATTTATAGGTTTTTTTTGAAATCTCTATTCAGTCTCATGTCCATTTTAAAAGTCAGCTTGTTTCTGCTATTGAATTGTTTCAGTTTCATCTATATTTTGGAAATATATCAACCTTCTGCAAATATTTCCTCTTGTTGTACAGAATGTGTCTTCACATTAATGAATGTCTTCTTGGGTTTGCAGAGGCTTTTTCGTGTGCTTTCTTCTTGCTGGCCTATTGTCTACACTGTAACTCTTTTTTTTCCAATTTGATTTTATTTATTTTTTTATTTTCTATATCCCTTGTTTACATTCCAAAGGCTTTCCCCTTTCCCAGTTTCCCCTTCACCCTATGTCCCATAAGTCCTCTCCCCCCACCACCTCCCGCCGCCTCCCACCTATTCCCCCATCACCTCCCCCCCTCGCCTTTTTTCTGTTCTGGTACTCTCCTAAAAAAAACTGGATCCAGTCTTTTGTAACTCTTTTTTTTTAACATCTTTTTTTTTAATTTTTATTTTCTATGTTCTATGTTTACATTCAAAAGGCTTTCTCCTTTCCCAGTTCCCACCCACCATAGTTCCCATAGTTCCTCTCCCCCCCCAACTGTTCCCCAATCATTCCCCCTCCCCCCTCAGTTTCTTTACTAAACTGGATGCAATCTTTACAGGCCCAGGGTCCTCTCCTTTCTTCTTCTTGGGAATCATTTGACTTGCTATTTGTGTCTTGAGTATTTAGTGCTTCTGGGCTCATTAATATCCACTTATCAGTGATTGCATTTCATGTGCATTCTTTTGTGATTGGGTTAATTCACTCAGGATGATATTTTCCAGGTCTAACCATTTACCTACAAATTGCATGAATTCATTATTTTTAATTGCTGAGTAGTATTCCATTGTATAAATATACCACATTTTCTGTATCCATTCCTCCTTTGAGGGATATTTGGGTTCCTTCCAATTTCTGGCTATTATAAACAAGGCTGCTATAAACATAGTGGAGCATGTGTCCTTATTGCATGCAGGGGAATCCTCTGGGTATATGCCCAGGAGTGGTATGCCAGGGTCCTCTGGAAGTGATATGCCCAATTTTCTGAGGAACCGCCAAACTGATTTCCAGAGTGGTTTTACCATTTTGCAATCCCACCAACAGTGGAGGAGTGTTCCTCTTTCTCCACATCCTCGCCAGCACTTGTTGTCTCTTGAGTTTTTAATCTTAGCCATTCTGACTGGTGTGAGGTGGAATCTCAGGGTTGTTTTGATTTGCATTTCCCTGATGACTAATGATGTTGAACATCTTTTAAGGTGTTTCTCGGCCATCTGAATTTCTTCTGGTGAAAATTCTTTGTTTAGCTCTGTGCCCCATTTTTTGATAGGGTTATTTGGTTCTTTGCGGTCTAACTTTTTGAGTTCTTTGTATATATTGGATATTAGCCCTCTGTCGGATGTGGAGTTGGTGAAGATCTTTTCCCACTTTGTTGGTTGCCGTTTTGTCCTTCTGACAGTGTCCTTTGCTTTGCAGAAACTTTGTAATTTTATGAGGTCCCATTTGTCGATTCTTGATCTTAGAGCATAAGCTATTGGTGTTCTGTTCAGGAACTTTTCCCCTGTGCCCAAGTCCTCCAGGGTCTTCCCAAGTTTCTTTTCTAATAGTTTCAGTGTGTCTGGTTTTATGTGGAGGTCCTTGATCCACTTGGAGTTGATCTTAGTGCAAAGAGATAAGAGTGGGTCAATTCGCATTCTTCTGCATGTTGACCTCCAGTTGAACCAGCACCATTTGTTGAAAAGGCTATTCTGACCTCAAGCAGTACTACAGAGCAATTGTGTTAAAAACTGCATGGTATTGGTATAGCAACAGGCAAGCAGATCAATGGAACAGGATTGAAGACCCAGAAATTAACCCACAGACTTATGGTCACTTGATCTTTGATAAAGGAGCCACAACCATCCGGTGGAATAAAGATAGTCTTTTGTAACTCTTAAAAACAGCTGTTTCAAACTCTCTGAAGGAGCATTCTGCCATGTGAATTACTACTTCTGACATCGTGTTTTGACTATCAGGCGTGGTCTTATTTTTCTGACAGTGTCTGTTGTTGGCATCCAGTCTTGCACGCACATTAAAGAATTTAATTGTTGCATTTAGTCCAGGCTTGCTGACTGAGCTTTGGTTGTATCTATCGGTGCAGTAATTTTATACAGGTTGCCTATGTTTTGGGTTTTTTGTTTGTTTTTGTTTTGTTTCTTGTTGTTGTTTTTTGACATCATAGCCACTTCTGTTCAGCACTGTATAGGACCACAAGCAGTCTTAAAGGAGACTGCTGTTGCTGATTTTTCTCTGGCTTTAGTAGAAGAGGGAAACCCAAGCTCAGGTTTATTTTAAATATTCAGATGATCTACTATACCAAAAGAAACCAGAAAATTCTACCACCACAAAATAATGCATCTACATTTGTGTGTAGCCATTAATTAGCCTGTCCTTGGGGCCAGGGTAATCCCAGATGCCCTGCTAACAGTTGCTGGTTTGTTAGCCACTTTGGGATTATGACTTAATCTGTGCAGAGTGACCATGAATATATTAGCCCCAGGTGCGTATGGTTTATGTGCGGCACCCAATGATATCTCCTAAAAGACCAACAATGTTCTGCTTTGCCTGCTGATGAGATGGCTTGGCTAAAACCTCTGTGTCCACTCAGAGGTGATGCTAGTTAAAATAGATGGTCAGTGGGGCCATGTGCCTTCCCTTGATACTGTCTGTATAGATAATCTGTTTCAGACCCTCTCTATAAAGGCAGGACCAAGAAAGAAGACTAAAATGATATTTCAATGTTGGTTTTCCTAGCCTAGTACTAAATTTCATTATAAACTAAGTCTTATATGATCCCACCCTGCCCAAGTTTGTGGTAGTCACTTATCCACCTACCCTGGTCTGCCTCAGGCTCACTCTTGCACATCTGAGAAATGTAGCAAAGCATTATCGTATGGCAATAGATCAGTTCTAAAGCATCTCATGTAAACTTGGGCTTTTGTATAGGAGCTTTGGCTTTTCTGGGGTGCTAGAGCTTACTATGGAGGTCCTCCAAAACGAATTCATCTTTGTGGTACTGATCCCAGAACACAGAGTTGTTTTCCAAGTTTTTCCAAAGAGGTGTGATGTGGGGTAATGGTTACACTCAGCCTTCTGACTAATGCAGTTCCCCTGCCTTAATCCACCAACCCTTGATACTAGATAGGTTTGTGATCATACAGCTTCTCATTGTGACAGGCTTCACTAAACTTCACTGTGGCAGACTGAGCACTAAGCTTCAAGCTACAGCTTGGACTTACGTTTTAGAAGAGTAGTATGCATAAGTCTTGCTTTCTAGAATTGTAAACATTTTCTCATTTTATTACAGGAAGGCAAGCACTTATAATCTGTCACCAGACAGCCTTAGGTCTGTGAACAAATTTAAGTATAAGAATAGCTATTAAACTTTGCATTCTTCTAGAATAAACATGAGCATGCGTGCATGTGTTTGCACACACCCACAGCCACACCCACCCACCAACACCCACACAAACGGCAGGAGGTCTTAACCTGTTGCTCTTTTCTGCCCGACTACCACTCTTCCAGTTCTTTTTGTTTGTTTGTTTGTTTGTTTTTGTTTGTTTGTTTTGTTTTGTTTTTCGAGACAGGGTTTCTCTGTAGCTCTGGCTGTCCTGGAACTCACTTTGTAGACCAGGCTGGCCTCGAACTCAGAGATCCACCTGCCTCTGCCTCCCAAGTGCTGGGATTAAAGGCGTGAGCCACCAGCGCCCGGCTTACTCTTCCAGTTCTTAATGACATACAGAATGCAAATTAAGTGACATTGCTTGCTCCAGACACTGTTTCACCACCACGCCTTTTGGCTCAGATCCATTATACCAAAATGATATTACGAAAAAAAGAAGATGATATTGTGTAGCTACCCATTGTTGACTTCTCTGTCAATGCATGAAAAATGTTAAAATGAATAAGGTATATATTTAAGAATAATACCTTATAGATGAGAGCTTGCAAAATTAAATATAAATCAAGGGATATAGGGAATGAATTAAGCATCTAATGAGAGCATAGTATATATAAATGACATGCATAGTTTGTTACAACTAAACAATCTATATTAATATTCTATATTAATGTAATTATATAATATTTGATATAATATTTGATACACTATTTGAAAGTAAAATTCAATTTATCCTATCAATTATATAGAAAAACTACATATATGTATTGTGTATCTATATAGCAATAAATTATTCAAAGAGAATCATTAGAACATTGACTTTCCACATCATATTAAATGTTGAGGTTTTTTTTTTTTTTTTTTTTTTTTGGTTTTTTGGAGACAGGGTTTCTCTGTGTGGTCCTGGCTGTCCTGGAACTCATTCTGTAGACCAGGCTGGCCTCGAACTCAGAAATCCGCCTGCCTCTGCCTCCCAAGTGCTGGGATTACAGGCGTGTGCCACCACGCCCAGCTCAAATGTTGAGGTTTTATGATTAAAATAAACTAATTCATATGCTTTGATAACTTATCTATCTTTCACTAGCTGTCCAATATGGCCACTTTGAAAAACTACTGTCATCCAATTTTCTGTATTTAGCCTTTGTAAAGAAAAATCCATGATTCCTAAACACTAATATTATATAAAATTCTCCTGTGGAACTATATAGAGATATATTATCAGGAACAACTAATCAAGTAAGAGACAGCCTATAGAGAGGGAGAAAAACATTGGGTACATATACATCTGACAGATGTTTGATACGTATAATATGCAGAGATAAAAAAAAAAACTAAACAACCAACACAAACAATAAAGCTGTTACTGAAATGAAAAGACGGTTTTCAAAAGATGACCACTTAACACAAGGTGAGAATTTGCAACTTCATGGGCCATTAGACAAATGCAAAGGATTGCTTCGTTGTGGTTCATCTCATTTCTATCTTAACGCTTGCTATCAAGAAAACAGAAGATAGTCTCACAAGAACACCAAGCATACACATAGCATATATACATTGCATATACACAGAGGACCTGGTAAAGACCCATGATGGGCACATGCTTGCTGCTTCAGTCATTTTTGGTCCATTTTTAAAAGAAATATACAAGAGTACATTTCTTTTTTTGTTTGTGTTTTGTTTTGTTGTGTTCATTATTCGTGTCTTATCCCATGGTGATAGGTCAGTTCTAAAGCATCTCATGAAAACTAGGGCTTATGCATAGGACCTTTGGCTTCTGTGGGGTGCTAGAGCTCATTATGGTGGTCCTCCAAACTGAGTCCATCAGGTGGGTCCAGGGACTCACATCAAGGGAATCATGAAGGCAAATGAGGCTTTCTCTCACATACACACTTCTACTTGGCAGCAAAATCCTAAATCACTGCCTGGCATTTTTCCTCCTAAAATACTTTATTACTTACACAGATCTTCCCTAAATAGATATCTTCATATTCTCAGCAAATGTTCTCTGCAAAAATATCTTAGCTTTAAAATAACATTATCAAGTAAATTATCTGTAAAAATGCATTGAGAAAAGTTCACTGCAATATCACAAAAAGTGACAGTAAAAGAAACTGGGGAGGGGAGGGTTGGTGTTATAACAACTAGGAAGTATTTGCTAAGTGAAATCAACTGGAATGGTCACTGAATACCTCAAAATTATGTTCAATAACAAAACAAAGACATTGTAAGGGACGTCATCCATTTTCACACACATGAGCAAAAGTAATTTTCATGGAACATGGTTCACACCTGGATCCTGGAGGCCTTTCTGTCTATAGAGACTGTAAACCATTTTAAAGCATTTGAGAAAAACTATCTATGAAACATCCTGTCTCACATATCTTATTGACAACACAAGTCATCCTATTAAGGATGTGTGAGCTTGAGACAAGGAGAGAAAGAGACCTGAGAAGGATAAAGGATGCGAATACATTCATTTTACATTACAATGTATTAGAAACTGCACTTGGAGCTTGGCAGATGCCTGTTTATACATGCCATGCACCATGGCCTCCACTATGGCTCTGAGTACATTATTGTTTTGGTTTTTTTTGTTGTTCAGATTTCTTTGTACCTACTCTTACAGTAAGCCTTAGGAAGAGAGTCATTGAGAATCGTCTAAATAGAAATGTTATGCCTTTGAAGCTCTTGTTTGCATGGATGCTCTAAAGATAAAACTAAGAGTAAATGAGCCTTTAGACCTGTCTTACCTTGTATTGTATTAATCATGTAGGGGGATCTGAAATATTAAAAATAATTGAAGAACAGTAATGCATTTTAGAATTGCCAGTTGTCAAGATACAGGGAAAAACATGATAAAAAGGAATAGTGATAATATAAACTAAACAAGAACAAAAGTCTAAATGTTATTTAAGAACAATTTTTATATCTGGCCATAAGAAATGTATTTTTGCCGGGCGTGGTGGCGAACACCTGTAATCCCAGCACTTGGGAGGCAGAGGCAGGTGGATTTCTGAGTTCGAGGCCAGCCTGGTGAGTTCCAGGACAGCCAGGACTACACAGAGAAAACCTGTCTCGAAAACCAAAAAAAAAAAAAAAAAAAAAAAAAAAAAAAAAGAAATGTATTTTTGAACACCATTTATTAAATAAGATCAATAGCATATCAGATTATGGAGACATAATAACAGTAATGAAAGGAGAGAAAGACCTTTGTTTACTTCATAAGCATAATAAATTTGCTCCTCTAGTTTTTTCTAGTTATCATATTCTTTGTTTATGTGTTTCTTGAGTCAGATTTCATTATGTAGCTTCAGCTGTACTTGAACTCCAAAGACCAGCTGGCCTAGAACTCACAGAGATCTGCTGGTTCTGTCTCCAAGTGCTGGGCTGGGGTCAAAGGCATGTACCACCCCCACCACCTGGTTTTTAGGTAGTTCATTCCAAAGCACTGATGCTAAACAAAATCTTCTCTGAATAAAAGTTCAGTTTTTAAGACAATTCCTATGGAAGTCTTTTCTGGGAAGAATTTTCTCCCTAGAGATATTTCCCACCTTAGTGACTCTAACCCCTATATACTCTCAAAGAGACTAATCAATCTGTACTAATTTGAGATACTCTAAATTTGACTTTGATGAGAAAAGTCCATTTGTGTTTACAAATGTAATTAGTGCCACTAAGACTATATATGATCCTACATCTCACTGAAATTTTATATAGAAGAGTGACAGAAGTTGAGAAGTATAGAAGAGTTATAGAAGTTTCAAAATATTGTTACAGTATAGAACATTTTAACAGAATCTATATATTGTAAGAACTATGTCAGCAAAATAAGGAATTTGTAAACATTGTATGAATCCAAAAGTTCTACTGCCTTAAAAATAAACTCGATGCATTTTGATCTGAAAAAAGAAACAAGTAAACAAAACCTTATTCAGAGAGTTTTAAATTGTGGCATCAGCATGTTCCTGCAACAGGCTAAAAAGAGAAAAATAAATGGATCTTTGAATATATTTCAAAACCAAAAGCAGAGGTTGAACTAGTCACTAATGCTGAAAGGACTCCTTTGAAACTATTATATTACTAATCCAAAGATTAGATGCTATTAAATATAGCATAAATACATTAACAATATTTTGACTTTGGCATATATCAGTGGAAAAATTATTATGTCGGTCCTAAACATGTGTATAAACAAGCAACACTAAATGGGGTCAGCAAATTGTATTTACATATATATGTAACAATTTATTAGCATTGTTATGCATATATATGAGCATATGTGCATGTATGTAATTTTACCTCCAATTTTGGATTTGTATTTTTCCAAAATTTTGTATTATAGTGTTATAATAGGAATGTTCACCTAATAGTGGGAATTGGTATGTTACTTATCCTCTATAAATGAAGACTTTTGCAGCTGCAACACCTAAGTATGTGCATCTTGACACCAATAAATATGATTTATGATGTATCCATACTTAAATATGTGAATCCTAATAGATACATGTATGAAACAACTCCCACACTTAAAATAATGAAAACAGAGGTCATGAATCTGAAAGAACGCCAGGCGTGGTATATGGGAGAGTTTGAACGGAGGGAAGGGAAGGGGAAATGTCATAATTACACAATAAATTTAAAAACTAATAGAATTAATAAGCATGATGTTGTACATTACATAATAAATTACCATAAACAAATGATTTATATGTGCCAATTTATAAAATTTAAATAATAAAAATGAAAATGAGATTTTTGACAAAAAAATTTTAAGTATGTGAATGAATAGGTGAGTTAATTAGCTTAATTTATTTATCAATGACACCATGCTCCAGGACTCTATATAATTACCTGTCTATTAGAAATAAAATAAACTTAAAAAATCAGTAAAGTGAAAGCAGAAGGTTGCTTCATTGTGTAAACTGAAAAATACTTCACATGAGCATGGTGGTACTTGCCTTTAAATATAGCACTGGGGAGAGGGAGCCAGCTGGAGCTCTGTACTTTAAGGTGATCCTCTCTACAAAAAAATGTTTCTCCATAAAAAATCCTAGCTAGACCCAGAACAGAGAAATCGTGGGGGGGGGGGATGAGTAGGGAATAGCAGGGGAGGGGAGAGGAATTATGGGACATATGGTGGGGGGTAGTTGGGAAAGGGGAAAACCTTTGGAATGTAAACATAGAATATAGAAAATAAAAAAAAATTAAGAAAAAAAATCCTAGCTACCGAAGTGAGTGAGACACAAGCCTTCTAATGCAACTCCCTTCATTCTAACTTACTGGATTTTCATAGGGGAATTTGAAACATCTACATGAATCAATTATTTGAATCTTTGAGACTAACCTATACGTGGATGCATTGTCACAACTCAAGTGTCTTATTTCATATTCTATTAAGTAAAGTGTCATAGCAGGTGACAGTCATTGTGTGAAGCATGATAGACTTTCTACATTCTTATGTTGTGAAGTGTTTTCTTAGTCTTTCACCACACTGTGTGCTGGTGTACTCTTGCAAAGAAATTGGAATATTCAGACCTTGATAGTATCATCATATATATCTGACTGGAGAAGTTTACCATGAGAGACATAATGAGGCAGAACTGGGGAAGAAACCATCATTCTGAATTCTAAATCAGCATTTATTCTAAGATTATGTGACAGTAGAAAGTATTTTGGAGCTTCATTTTCCAAAGTAAGAAGTTGCAGCATAGCATCTTGAAAAGCCAGTCTCTGGTCCTTGGTCTATGTCGCCCCTTCCTCCTGAGGATCCTCACACTGAGTATCTCTGTAGCTACTTCATCTTCTCCCTGAGAATTTGATGTTGTTCTTTCAAATACATTCAGAGGACCAGGGTAGAGGTTCCAGACAGTCTATTTTCCAGTCAAAGATTTCATCTACATAAAAAGAGGACCACAGCACATCTTATTTAGTGATACAAGGCTTCAGTGGGGTGATTGCATGGAGAAGAGAAACACTCATGGAAATCATAGACTCCCACCTAGCAGAAAATACTGAAATTCACTCAAACTATATAATGTGCAAAACCCAAAATCTAAAAAGTTTCTTGATGAAAGAACTTTCCCAACTCAGAGCAAAGCTTTCTTAGGCAGAATGCACAAATTCATTTGAGGATTAAATTCCTTAAATCTACTTGTGAGGAGAAAGATTTAGAAAAGAACATTTAAATATAAGATAATTTTATATATATAATATATATAATATATATAAGGTATATGTTATACTATACCATATTCCAATAAATAATCTCTAACATTAATATCAGATTATTAAATTATGGTTTTATCAGACATGTACACTTTGAATGAACACATATAAAATGATGCAGAAAATGATGGTTTTAGTGATTATTTTGAAAAAGTAAGAACTTGCCAACCCTAAGTATGCCACTCCTTTAAAATAAGCACTATGGTAAGTTTATATTAAATACTTAAAAATTAATGCACATAAGCATTTAAGGAATTCTTTAGGTCATCATTTTCCACTGGGATCCCCATGGACATATAAAAATCTGTACAATTTTACAGATCATTCTCTGGAGAGTTTTTCTTCTGTTTCATTGCTTTAGCAGCCATTTAATTCTCTGTCTAGCTAGAGATTATATGTGGGTGGAGGTAAAGGGTTGGCGCTTCTACAATTCCATATTGACCCTATCACCCTCACAAAGGAGTCCATCATAAACACTGAGAGGAAAAAGTAGGATCAAAATATAGGACAACTACATTGCAGTTGGGGAAATGAAGAGTCCAGGAAGTTTTGAAAACACCTGGCAGAGTTTTATTAAAAAATATATGACTACGGAGTATTGAGCAAGCCTATTTCTGTGCTGCTGCACAAAACAAATGTGTACAAAGATGCCCATGTTCAGAATTTGTTCAGAATTTGTTCAGAATTGTCTAAACAGAGCAACCCATATGTGTGCTGAAGATCAGTAGGGATAATAGGTTTCTCTTGTTGCATCACACAGCAGCACACCCTCAGTGGCTTAAAACAGTCTCTTGCGCAGTTTGTAGTCTATAGTCCAGACATCTTGGCAGCTCACAGAGCTCAAGACAAAAACAGAGGTAAAGGCCAGGATAGGTCCTTTTCCTAAGGTTCTGTGGAAGAGCCTTCCTAGTTTATTCAGATTATTGGTAAAACTCAACTTCTTGGAGCTTTATTATTGGATGGCAATTTTCATCCCTTAGCATTTACGTAGTGTTGCCCTTGAATGGTATCAGTCGCTGAAGCACAGAACATAGTAGTCCCACTCCGATTTTAAAGACAGTAATGATAAGTAAATGCACTAAGTGTTTTCAATCTCTGATTTCTCCTGTGTGGACTAGCTCTTTAGAACTCCCCCATTTTTCAAAGGGCTCACATATTATAATTGGCCTCCCCTGGGAAAATTCTCTTTAGCCATGGGATACAATAGAATTGTAGGACTGACCAACCCACTTTATGTGCAGAAGCTCTTCCTATACTCAAGCACCATGCTCTTTCTTTCTTTCTTTCTTTCTTTCTTTCTTTCTTTCTTTCTTTCTTTCTGTCTGTCTTTCTTACTTCCTTTCTCTTTGTTTGTTTCTTTCTTTCCTTCTTCTTTATAAGAAGTCTACCAATCACCCTGGGTAAGCCAGTGATGAATCTATGCCATGCATTATGATATACATAACACATACAAATAGAACTGCTAATTAAAGCTAAAGCTATTTTATAATTAACAAACACTATGCTAGATGAACTGACCAGACACAAAAGCCCGTATGATTATACTTACATGAAATTCTACAAAGGAAAATTAAGTCTATAGTGAATGACTATCAATGGTGGCTCATAGTATCAAAAACAAAAACAAAAGCAACTCAAGAACAAAAATGAAAACGAAAACAAAATAAATCCACTAAATTTAAGAGAGTCTATGAGTGATGGACTGGCCTGTTTATAACTTAGATTCAACATAGTTATATTTAATTGACTCACTAATATCTTTATTGGATGGTACATTTAGTCATCTCCCATTTTTAAGAAAGAATTATCTACTGAAAGTCACCATTATTTTCTTTAGTATTTTCTCATAGAGATTTTCCCGTTCCCATATAAGGCTTCACTGGCATTCATTTGCAACACTGAACTCTAAGGAGTAGCTTTGCAGATGATTGCTAGCTTTTAAGAACATGCACATTTTGTCCTTAATAACATGTGATCTTATTTTCTCCTCTCCATTCTCGCCTCATTTTATAGAACTTTCAGAACACTATATAATGGTAGTGATGGTAAATATGTTTTTATGTTACTGAGTGTGTTCAAAAACCTTTGACCAAATAGGACTTATTACTTAAGCATTTATATATATGCTACAATAACAAAATAAATGGCCAAGAATTTGGGAAGGAGCAAGTGGGGAGATGGGAAAGGTTGGGTAGTGGAAAGGAAAGGAAAAAAGATGATTTGATTACATTGTAGTTTCAAAGGATTAAATAGAAGTATGAACATGTTCAATAATCTCTATTAAATAAATATTGTACCTCTATTGGTTGAGAACATGTAAAACAGTATCAATTTCTTTTAAATAGAATCAGTAAGCCTAATAATCAGTGAGCTTATAGACAAATGAATTCTGTTAAAGACCACTTCTTTATCTTAGTGTTGGCTACAGTTGCAGAGCAATCTTTATCCACATTCTGTTATCCACACTTTCTGGTCCCAATGAGGAACATATCTATCTTATGGTGACTATTACAACAAAACAGTGATTCTTATTGTTCTATGGCTTCTGAGTGTGACCTCTCAGAATTCCTTGTGTCCTAGCTTATTTTCATCTAGCTTAAAGACTTCTATCCATTATGGAATTGGGACCACATCTCTCTTCCTTTATCCTGGGACCATCTTTTCCACATATAGCTCACCTGGCTCTTCGATGTCTATTGTTATCTGAGTTACTCTGGGAACTAAGCATATTCTACTCTCATCTTCCATTGCCTTTAACGTCCCCAGTATTTCTGTTACTGTTACTTAAAAATCTAGTTTCATTGGTTCTAAGTTTCCTGCCTTGATAATTGAACAGACTCAGCTTTTCCTTGTTCTTTCTCCCTTCCTTCCCTTACTCCTCACTTCTCTTCCTTTGCTTCCCCTCTCTCCTATTTTCTTTCCTTTTGCTTCCCATTATTGTATTTTAAAACAATTAGATCACCAATTAGTTTATATACTTTACCTCAAGGCTATATAAGGTGTAGCTTTATAACATGTTGTAACTTAACTTTGTAACATGTTGCATGTATCCTGATTTTTGTTGCATGTGGCATGAATAAGTACTTGTGAATGAAATGATAAATGGAGAAACAGTTTTGAAAATAGATCCTTTATTTTTGTCCTGTTTTTTTTCCACATTTTATTTACAATTGATACTTTCATTATTTACCAAATAGAGGTAATGATTCTTAGCTGCGATTAGATAATATGAGAAATAAGAAACTGCTTGGTAAGCTACAAGTCTATATAAATGTTAGTCTCTTTTATCCCATAATAACCATCTCAATAAAATTGTATTTGCTTAATAACCCAAAGAGGTCAGTCACTTAAAATAGAAGATAGGATTCCAATAGAGGTGTATGAAGATAAAGGCCCTTTTCTGGCAGTCCCTAAAGATTGTATTATATACTTCTTTGTGGTCTAGGCCACAGAGGGTAAAGATGAGAACAAAACAGGAGGTGGTGTGGAGCAAAAAGGGCTGAAAACAATGTAGAAGAGCCAAGAATGCTAACATGCAACAGCCACAGGAATACATACCATATCCTTCTTCTGATCCTCTGTCTCAGTTTTCCTTCTTCTTTCTTTTGTGTAAAATGGATGTTAGCACAATGGCTAACTGTTCCTCCTTCCTCTCCTCACTTGTTATTTCCAATCCTGCTTGACATATAGGCCTGATATGGTTCTTACTTCACTAGCAAGAACAGCTTTCACGTTCAGGTTAAGGTGTTTGATCTGTGGTGTTTTCTACAGAAGTTTCCTGGAATATTCATACTGCTTGGGACACCCTAGTTGTATATAATAATAATAATAATAATAATAATAATAATAATAGTAATAATAATAATAATAATAATAATAATAGTAGTAGTAGTAGTAGTAGTAGTAGTAATCATTATCATCCTTGGATAAGAGGCTGTAAAATTTTATTACATTATAGAATTATAGCTTCTCCTATGTTTGCCCGACTCTATATTTTCTAACATTTGCATCAAGATGTGTTCTTGATCAATACATATTTTTCTACATATTTAAATATGTTTAAATATGCTATCTTTGATGTTATGGATACGATGCTAAAGTAGTACCCATTATATCTTTCTGATGAGCCTGAGTATTGTTTGATAAAGTGAAAACTAAGGAAGGAGTTGAGTCTCAAGTCTTTTTGCATGGAGAGGATAATACTTCCCCAAGAAGGCATGGGTGATGAGAAAATCTCATTGTTATGCATAGGATACCTTCCTGCAAGTTATTAATTAGGAAGTGTTAAGCAACCCCTGAAACAAGCCAAGCTGTTGCCATTGCTCTTGGTTTCCCATCAGAACTGGGTAATGAAGACACCACATTTTGGTTGTACACATAGAGAACACATAGAGAAATGGAGTCAGAACTGACCCCCAAACTTGCTACCTGTTGTCCTTGCATAATAATGCCAGGAGGTGCCATGTTCACCTCTGGAGGAGAAAAGCCATTAATGATGTTATCCAGGGGCAAACCTGGATACCTTCTGTTCAGACAAGAAGGTGTTGTTTTTCACTAGTTGAACAGTGGCATGAAGGTTATACAGTAACTAGCCACTTTTGGATTGATTGAGGCCAACGGCACAGGAGGAAAGTATTGCATGGAACTTTAAACCTGGTCACACACTCATGACTCAGGAAGCCATAGAGATTTCTCTCTGCAGCAGCTGCAAATAATGCAGAAACTCAAAACTAGTCAGTGTGCTAAAAATAATAAGTCTTGAGTGCTCAATGCTAAATGGGACATCTGTGTCACACCTCATACCTAAGCCACCCTGCGGGTCAGAGAGACCTAAGAAGAGGGAGTAGAAGCAATATGAGATCTGGGAGAAGATAAATGGAGCTATGAGGTGCTTTCTTCTTGACATTACAAGGTCATTCCACTCATGGACTCCCTGCAGCTATATGGTTATCTGAACAAAACCTGCACAAGATTAAACCAACAAGATCAGTCAATATTCCAACAGACACCACTGATTGAACTCAGCGGGTTACTTCCATCCATAACAACAAAAAAAAGGATATAAAGTATAAAGGGGTTCAGAATATATTGGATGTTCTTGTGGAGAGCATGAGGAAGGGACTAGGGTAAAATATGATCAAGATACTTTGTATGTGTTTGAAATTGTCACAGAATAAAAATATTCCATAAAAATAAGGTGGAATAGCATTAGTAAAGATATCTAACATTGACCTCTGGTCTCTACATGCATCCACTCACATACATGTGTGTACACACATGCACACACACACACACACACACACACACACACACACATACACACACACATCAACATGCTCACAAAGAGAGGGGCAGGGTCCATAAGCCATATTTTTAATAACTGAAAATGCAGTTTAGTACATGAGCTCCATATTATCAATAAACTTAGAGGCTGGATGTTTGCATTCTGTACTCTCCCTGATGCATTCTGACTTTACCATCCATGAACCACCCTGAAGCAGAGATGCTGAGAGAACTAACCACATGGGCTAAGATGGCTTTCAGACTTTACCCCTTTCTGTTTGAGGCTAAACAATGTTCACTGATATCTTTGCTATAATGAAAGCAATGAAAGTAAAATTTTAAAAGTGAATGAATCTAGAATAAAATGGCTGTAGAGAACAAAGGATAATCCATGAAAAGCTTAACTTTGTTGTTCTAATAAGCCATGCCATTATGAGTAGACAATGCAAAGTAACAGCAGGGATCAAACCAGGCTCTGGGTTGCGAGATGAGAACGCAATTAAACATAATGTGCTTGTTTCCTGTTATTCTAATAACTGAATCATTAGGAATGTGGACAGGAGAGATCGATAGAGAAAAGAAGACTGATTTATTGTTGTATTATTTTTTAACTTTTAACCTGTCAAAACCATTGTTTTTACCTAATTTTATTTTTTAAATGTTTTATACAAAATGTTTTCAGAGGGTACCTATTAAGGTATATTTTAATACATGCAGTAAGGGTTGAAATTAACACAGGAATATCTTTCTTTTTAAATGTTTTCCTTAATTTAGAGTGAAAACATTTTACATCTTTTCCTCAGGCTTTCCAGAAATACACAGTATGATATCATCATATGTAATTGTCTCTCTTTCAATAACACAACAGAAGTTCTAATTCCTGTCTGGCAGAGACTCAAAAGCCAGATATTGGCATTTTGCTATACTCTGAATGGTTTATTTTTCCCGCCTTATGGATACCACCATACTACTGTCAACTTTATGGAGAGGAGTCTTCCCACAATTCACATGAGTGAGATCATATAAGTGTGACCACTAAGTTAGCCTGTGCCTAACCTCACTTTACATAATGATCTACTTTTCCATCTGTGTTGACATAAGTAATGGAACTTCCTTCATCGACTATTGGACTATGTGTTTACAAATCACATCTCCAGAAAATCATCAACATTTAAAAACAATGAAATGCAGTAGCTGCTGTTAGCATCCTCTACATATTACCATCAGGAAACTCGGCATTCATTTAAAGCCACTTAGATGAACTCCAGAGGGGAATTATGAAATTCATGATGCTTGCTATATCTTAAAAGTTTCTTAGAAACTAAGAAAGACCCCTATTTTCCTTGACAATAGCTCACAAGTAATTTTTCTGTAGTTAACAATTAAAGGTAAAATAAAACTGATGACAACACAGAAAGCCCCCATTTTTCAATGAATTGTATCAACCATGTGTCATTATGAAAAAATGAATGCAATTAAAATTTTCTAAGCTATGTAGTGGCTATATTTTATCTGAGCTAAGCTTAAGGGGGCTGAATCAGTGTTTAGGAGCATATATAGCTCTTTCTGAAGACCTAATTTTGGTACCCAAGCAGCTTACAACCACCTGTAACTATGATTTCAGGTGAATCCAACCACTTGTAACTCTGGTTCTAAGGGAATTAAATGTCTCTTACTTCTTCTTCTTCTTTTCTTTTCTTTTTTTTAATTTATATTTTCTATATTCTATGTTTACCTTCCAAAGGCTTTCCCCTTTCCCAGTTCCCCCCACCATACATCCCATAATTTCTCTCCCCCCCCAACCATTCCCCAATCATCCCCCCCACACACACATGATTTCTCTGTTCTGGGTCTACAAAACTGGATCCAATCTTTTCAGGCCCAGGGTCCTCTCCTTTCTTCTTCTTGGGAATCATTTGACTTGCTAATTGTGCCTTGAGTATTTAGGGCTTCTGGGCTCATTAATATCCACTTATCAGTGATTGCATTTCATGTGTATTCTTTTGTGATTGGGTTAACTCAGTTAGGATGATATTTTCCAGATCTAACCATTTACCTACAAATTGCATGAATTCATTATTTTTAATTGCTGAGTAGTATTCCATTGTATAAATATACTACATTTTCTGTATCCATTCCTCCTTTGAGGGATATTTGGGCTCCTTCCAATTTCTGGCTTTTATAAACAAGGCTGCTATAAACATAGTGGAGTATGTGTCTTTATTGTATGCAGGGGAATCCTCTGGGTATATGCCCAGGAGTGGTATGCCAGGGTCCTCTGGAAGTGACATGCCCAATTTTCTGAGGAACCGCCAAACTGATATCCAGAGTGGTTTTACCATTTTGCAATCCCACCAACAGTGGAGGAGTGTTCCTCTTTCTCCACATCCTCACCAGCACTTGTTGTCTCTTGAGTTTTTAATCTTAGCCATTCTGACTGATGTGAGGTGGAATCTCAGGGTTGTTTTGATTTGTATTTCCCTGATGACTAATGATGTTGAACATCTCTTAAGGTGTTTCTCGGCCATCCGAATTTCTTCTGGTGAAAATTCTTTGTTTAGCTCTGTACCCCATTTTTTTTTTTTTTTTGGTTTTTCGAGACAGGGTTTCTCTGTGTAGCCCTGGCTGTCCTGGAACTCACTCTGTAGACCAGGCTGGCCTCGAACTCAGAAATCTGCCTGCCTCTGCCTCCCAAGTGCTGGGATTAAAGGCATGTGCCACCACTGCCCGGCTGTCTCTTGCTTCTTAAATACCTGCGCACACCTGTACATACATACACACAAATATAAACAGAGAATATATATACATATATACTTATAATAACTCTTTAAAATGAGTAAAAGAGTAAGAGAAAGGAATAAGCAAGGAATTTTGAATGATTCAGACTTGAGTTCAAGTCTCACATTTGCCTGTGTTATGCTCTTGGAAAAATGATTTACTCCCTCACGTTTCAATATGCTCATCTGTAAAATGGGGATAGTTCTTCCTTCCAGATGACTAGTTAGAAGGCAATGGATCTATCTGTACATCTCCAATATGCCAGACAATGATAAATTCCACTAAATATACATTAGTTTACTTGATTGTCTTCTAATAATTTCTTTGATTTTATTATTTAAAATAGCTTCAGATGTCTAGAATTATGCTAAAACTACATATCAAAGGAAAAATGAAATAGTATAATGCAAATGATTCATTTCCATACACTCTGTCAAATTTAATTGAACACTTTATCTGTATATATAAATTTAGTGAGTATAGGAAGAAAAAACAGACCGATAGAATGAAAGAGAGTGAGAGAGGAGGAGAAACGAAAATTCTAGACTAGCTTGAAAGTCCAGTTGTGACTGTTGTGACTAAGTATGGCCATTAATCATTAATAAAAAATAGATAAGAATGTGAAGTAATCATATACATGTTGAACTAAATTGATTTACATATAGCCTAGGTAGGATATACTTGTTAAACTGTCTGGCTTTCCAAGACTGAAATAATGCTTATGTTACCCCTACTAAACAACTGTCATGCCTCACTAGTCCATAATATGTAATTGTGCATAAATGATACCATCTTCCCTTTGTCCTACCAATATGCTATGGTTTTCTTGGCTTTTGTTTTCTGTAATGTTTAAGTCCCTTAACCTGAAGTGTCTTCTAATCCCTCCACAGATGATCAAAGGCTAATATTTCAAATAGAGTCATTGTATCCATAAAATCATAGTAAATCACTTTTATTATCAGTTTATTAAATTTTAAAACATATTAAACTTTTGAGACATCAGAAAATGAAAATAAATCTGTTATTATGGTCTGGGAAGATAAAGGACTCAATATGGAGTGCTCCAGATTTCATCAGTGTTTGTTGCATTTGAGTTTCTAAATAACTTTGAGATTAGGTTCTAGGGGAGCTATCTAATTTCCAATATCTATTTGTTGTCCATACAAACCATTAAAATATCCTGCGAATTCCATCACGGCAGCACGAAAACTACTTCTCCCAGATGGCTTCTCATATCCAATAATGGAACAAAACAAATTGTTGGAACATGAGTCTTGATTTTGGTTTTGTAACATATGGTCTTTCATTTATATCACACAATAAAGCACTTAAAAATAGATGGAACTTGTGGAATTTGCATAAATTCCCTTGCCTGTGTGCCAATATATTTGAGCTCTTTTGTCTTATCGCCTGTGCAAAACTGCATTGTTTAGGGACCATATCTTGCATTTATCTGTATTGGACAGGTCCCCTAGTACCTGCCTAATGATACTTGGATCTTTTACCTGGGTGGATATAAAAACAGAATGAGATTTTCATAAGAAAAATACTTTATAAAGTGCATGATTTGATTGGTATATACTTAATAATGTAAACAATCCTGAAATAGAAAATTTTCTTACAGCTCTAAGCATTCTTATATCTCTATCTCTATCTCTATCTCTATCTCTATCTAATCTATATCTAAATCTATAATGACATCATGAAGGGGCCATTTGGGATCTCCAACCAAACTTAAAATGTGCAAACTAGGCGAGCGTGTGCACGCGCACATGCACGCACACCCACACACACAGTTTTTGCTTAGCTGGGATGGTTGCAGCTAACACATTGCTTTCTCATTTCCAACACAGAGAAAATATGACCTAGAAAAAGTCTAGTAGAGGTGAAACAACAAGACCTCTGTTTATGAGGAAAAAGACCAATTGTGTAATCCTCTTGCCTTGCCCTGGGCCAAACATGCTTCTGTGTTGAAAGGGATGAATCTTCTTGTTACCGCTCTGTGCATGTGCCTTTTTGAATATCCCCTTGGGTAAGAGCAGCCTCCAGCTGCTCCCTTTGATGTTTCACTCTGCTTCCCATTACTTATATTTCAAAAAGCCAAAAATATTTGGTGCATTAATATTTTGTATTTTGTTATTTGTGTTAAATAACATTATTTTGTATTTATGTTACAGCCAATGTGCAGCATCCATTCCTTAAGTAACTGCACAGATTCCCAAATTCTCAAATGCTTATCCAAAAAGTATATTGATATACTTTTTGCCAAAATAATTCTTTAAATTTTAAGAGAGACTTGTCTTCATTTTAAAAACTAAGATACATTGATTTGAACCTAGATTCAAATCTCAAAATTAAGACCCTTAAATGGGAAACACTTCGAGAAACTAGCTTGGGATTTTCCTACCAAGGATGATTTTTATAATGGTTTTTCTTCTTAAAGCCCTGCAGGAATGCTTACCATATATTTACATTAGGAAAAACATTGCTTGATTGTAGGGAAGTTCAAATCATGTTTATTAAGTTCATGTTTCACACAAATATTAAAATGTATATTGTTTTGTTGTAGGGTTTAATAAGAGTTTTTGATTAATATAAGTGTATAAGTTAAGATGTAAACAGTCAATTACATTAACCCAACTTATAAAAATTTTAGTGACCTCCTTTATTCCTGTTGAGAAAAAGAAGAAAAAAGTTGTAGAAATTCTATATTGAGAAAACATGTCCTATGCCATGTCTGGAATGCACAAAACATCTCAAATACAGCAGATTCCAGCAAAACTTATACTTCATACATACACCTGAAGGTTAATCTTAAAATAGAATGTATAACTCCATGGTTTAAAATTTATCCTAACCTTACCTAATTGGTTAAAATAAAATTAAACTCTTGAATTTAGCAATTAGAATGAGAACCTCTTCTGCTGAATTTTAAAGAAGTCATACTTGAATAATTTTCATATCTAAAGGAGGAGGCAAGCTCTGATACAATGTAAAGTTCTTGTCTCAAGTAAAGACAAATAGTAAAGAAAGAGAGTGCTAAACTCCTCATCATCTCTCCCTGAGAGAAGGAAGGGAAGCTACCTCAGAAAACCCCAGAAAGAAGCCACATTCTTTGTAAAGTTTAAGAATAAAAGGAAAATGGGATACACAGGTTCAATGTCAAAGTCAAATCAAAGCTTTGTGGGTGGTAGCTCATATCTATTGGAGGCTGGAGCTAAAGTATAGCTTATAAGCTTCCAGAATACACAGAGAATTCAAAGCTATCAAGGCTACAGAATGAGAGCTCATCATAAAAGAAAGCAAGTCAGTCAACATTTATCAATATGTGTTTGATATTATATGATATCCCATTCATGCTTTACAGAAATGTGTGTACATCACTCCCTCAAAGGCTCAGGTAGCACCATACAGGAGAGAAGAAAAGAATGTAAGAGCCCAAAGGTGAGAGGGGACCATGATGTGACATTGGTGGGCCATGCCACTCATGAACTAACAGCAGGTGTGTTTGCCTTCAATAGTGCTGGCAGGACACTGAGGCCAGGACCAATCAGTTCTAGGTGGTTGGCACTCGTGAGAAGCAGTGCTGCCTCTCCAGGGGAGCTATTGGCAGTGGAAGGATGACTGTCTTCAGTGATACAGCTGACATGTGGATAGCTCAACACTCACTCTCATGCCGGTGGTTGTGGTTAAATCCTGTGAGTCACAAAGGAAAAGAATAATAAAAAAAAGACATGAATGAGGGATAGGGACTTGGAACAAATATAGAGTAGAGGGGATAGATGGGAGGGGAACAGTTGAATGAGTATAGCAGAAATGTGTTTGTACATGGATATATGTAAGTATGTGTATGTATATATGGATGTCTATGCAGAATAAATTAAAAACAAGAAAAGAAAAACAAAACAGAAGAGACATAAGCTTTTTCTTAATTTTTATCCTTTGTTCTCACACAAACATGAAAATATGAACCCTTATAGCTTTTCTTCTCCAAGGAGATAATAATTAAAACAGTGCTCACAGAGGAAACAAAAGAAAAAATAAATAGGAAGGGGGTTACAACACCTCCACCCTTTTCTTCTTTAACATGAGGAGCTAAAGGATTGACTTAGACAAAATATTCATCTACATTATTGTTAATCAACACCACTAAGGATACTGCCTTATCCAAGGGTTTGTGAGCCATTGCTTCATCAGCAGATTTAGAATCTCAGGACTCCAACTGAACTCCGGTTTGGCTATGCATGCTCTTGCTTTGAAATAGAAGACAGACATCGAGGAAAGCCCTCTACAGAATAGTGATGAAATCACAGTGGGCTTGTCTGTTTCCCTTGCCTGCTCTCCAGCAGTTAAGCTTCTACCACCATGGCTGCTGCACAATTCGTTTTGTGAGGCTCACCTGGGTTGATATTTCACATTTTCCCCCTACTCCTTAGAATCTCCTGTAAAGGCTTATTCCATTCTACTTGCTTCTCAAGATTGAGTTTCCTGGGGTTTGGAATATGCCTCTTTTTATATTTTTGTCTGCCATTGCTATGTACCATAAAACCCAATGTATTTTAAGAAAGAGGATCAACTAATGCATCACTAAATTGCAACCTCTATCCGGAAAGCCAAGGTTTGTATTGGAGAGGAACAACGTGCTTATAAATATTTAGCAAGGGAGTCACCAGGTAGGTGGTAAAATCAGTCTTGTTCAAAAGAAATAGATGGTTCTTATGTTTTAATGCCCATGTATTTAAAATTTCTCAAGAGGGCAGTCTCTAAGGTCAGATGCAAATGGAGGTTGGGAGGAACACATGCAGGTTCAGGGATATATGAGCTACTAGCTGAAAACATTTTAATCCTCTTGCAATTTAATTAGCATAATCCTGCTAAATTCCAATATTTATTACTTCCATTATCTTTGTTTTCAGCTACTTGTGTTTATAATCGCTTATTAAATTAGCAGAATACTACAATTTAGGAAGAAAGCCTAACTTCTTATTGGACTTCACCATGTATTATATTATCACTAAATGTAGAAAGCATCCAAACGATATAATTTTAAATGACAAACTTTATATACACTTTACATTTGTCCTGAACATGGAAAAAATATAATACAGCAGTTGTGGCCAGGTTAATTCTTATTATCAACTTGACAAAGGAACACTAGAATCACTGGAGAGCTTGCCAGTTTTGATGTTTTGAGGGGAATTAACTGAGGGGAAAAGACCTACCTTAAGTAGAGGCTCTGAGCCCCAAGAAAATTAAAGTGGAGAAAAGCACAGGGAAGTTTAAGGATCATCAACATACATCCTTCTAAGCTTACAGGCTCCAGAAGGAATGTGAGCAGCTGTCTCCATTTGCTGCAGCGTGCCTTCCTACCATCACAGGCTAGGCGAAATACATCCTTCTTTCCACAGTCCCTTTTTGGCAAGAATTTTGTCACAGCATGAAGAGAATGACTCATAGAGTATATATTTTAAAATTTTCGGCCAACAAAAACAAGAGTCATGTGTATAGAAATCAAACGTAAAGACTGTTTTAAAACAGATGCAATAAATATAGAGATTGCTGTAAAGAAACCTTATGGAAAAAGAAGGAAAAATATGGAGCCCAAACCTAAAGAAGCTATAGGAATGTATTAGAGAAAAGTGTGTGCCTATTGTCTGGGCAAAAGAGCAAAAGCTTGAGGAATAACATGGAGGAAGGAGTAATGTCTCAGGATGTAGCAACTGCTGAGATTAGGAACATAAACTGAGCCCCTTACTGTTGATGTCATATGAGTCCTACCTGTTCTTGTACAGCTACATAAAATCATTCACTTAAAGCGAGAGGTGGGAAAAGGGAATACATTTCCCGAAATTGAGTAGAGTGGAGATTAGCAACATATGGCCCTGAGAAGCCCCTTGAGAGTCTGACTGGCTGGAGCCGTAGGCTGGCTGCCAGCCCCTATTAAGTGGGGGAGTTGATTAGAGGAGACAACAGGAGCCTTTGCTTGATTTAGGAAAATGGATTTCCAAACAAATTAATGGCAGTGTAACCATGAAATCCTCAAACTTGTAAATCTATATGCTAACAGATAATACAACAGTCAATGATTAGGAATGATACTTTCTTTACTTATTGTTTTTGTTTTATTTTTACATGTTTTCAAAACCTGTGTAGAATATTCATGCTCAAAGGTTCTAATTTTCTGTACTTAAGTGAATCCAATATGCATTAGAGAAGAAACTTCTTGAATGTTTAACACCTCCTACAAGCTACTAAGCCCTATTACTTATCTCTTAAACTCATCTTGAATTTCATTCAATGAGACTAAAAGTTGTCACTTTAGCAATTCATCACGACAGGATGAGTAAAATTCTAAGTTAGCACATACATAGTACTTCTAAATGCATTGCTATGCTTTTTATTTTGCTTTTTTCTTACATATCCTGACTGCAGCTTTCCCTCCCTACACTCTTCCCAGTTCTACCCATAACCTTCCCTCTCCCATAGATTAACTCTTTCTAGATCGTTCCATAGTTTTTAGTAGAGGTTAATTGTTGGCCAATTGGGTCTTATAAACTCCAAGACATTACAGGCTATTGCTGTTTTGCTAGGCTTTCCTCTAGAACTTGACAAGAAGACCCTATTATCTTATAGATTCTTATGAATATCCCCTATTAATCTTGCTGAAGTTGGTATCCCATACTGGTAATCAGAATCTTGACTAATGGAAGAAGAATTAGAACTTTAGAATAGAACACTTTATCCAAGCAAAAATATGCTTTACAGAGAATACACAATCCTTGAAAATACACAACTGCTCGATGAGGAAATAAATGGGTCTTCAACACTGCTGATTATTCAGAATCAGAGTTTTGAACATATATGCCCATGTGTGTGTACACATACATAAATACATACAATATACATACATATATACATACATACATACATACATACATATGTACATGCAGCAATTCTGAATAATTCTTTTCACCAATGAAAATGTAAAGAAGGGGTCACTGGAATATTGAGTCAATCCAATTCTTTGATGCTATATGATCACCATTTATTGCTTCCACTGAATGTCAAATTGTAGAGACACAGCCTCGGCAGGATTAAACACCAAAATAGGGCTTCACATGAATTTTTGACATTTCTCTCCTTGGATGCTATTAAGAGAACTGACAAGTACTTACTTTCGGGAGAACTATTCAACACTCTTATGAATAACCAGGGAATTGGATGCACCAGAGATCGCATAAATACATTTAAAAATGTTTCTACCATTTCTTATTAGTTGTGGATAGTAACTTCTACACAACTCCTAGTTGTTCTAATCTAGCATGAACAATTGGAAAACTTGAAATTAAAATTTATTGGCTTCTAGTAGGACAACTGTTTCATCTTGTAATAAATAATAAATGGTAGATGAATAAGCATTTAGTAAGAGCTTACAGTATGCATGCCAGGAATTTGTCAAGTTCTTTTATTTAAATACTGATAATTTATTTGATTCTTATTCTTTCAAAATAAATGAATAAATGTGAGATATAGCACTCAGATTATGTAACTTTTCCACTCAACTACTGATCCACAGTTGAGCTCTGACTGTTAAGCCTACACTCTTAAGTACTTTATGGTGATATAATTATTCAGCTCATGTTTTAAAAGATAAAACTCAATATGAATATATATACATATACATATATATGTTTATATGAGTACACACACATATACATGCGTGTATACAAGTACACAAGTATACATCTATACATATATGTATATATACATACATATACATACACATATACACACACATAGTAATTATACATATATATGTATACCTTCTATGGACAGCAAAGTCCTAAAATAAACTCCAACTTCAGTGCAACATAAATAGAAAAAATAGAAAAAATTAATCCTTTTCCTAATGTGTGTGGAATTTTTGGTCATTGTTTTTAAAATATTAGCATTGGGTGCTTTCTGTTCTTGGGACCAAAACAGCTTCTCATCTTCATATATTTTCCAGCAACAATGAAATAAATCTTTTTAAGGCTATGCTATGAAAAGACCATTGGGAGATAAGATTCATAAAAATGCATTTAAAGCATATGACATGTCTAGACCATCCTTTCCTTTCATTTGGAAACAAAATCCATTCTGATGCAGAAAATGCAGTGTGAAATATTCTAAAACATGTTTATTTCCCTTTTTCAAAAAATGACTTAGAAATGGCAGCTCATAATTCCCAGAGAGCAGTAAGTGCTGTAAAATTTAAAAGGAAGTTAGTAGTCATTATGAGACCAACTTAGGCCCTGTGCCATCTTGCTCGTTTGCTGTTATAGGGACTAGAATGCTGTGCTTATTTCTGTTATTTGATGTGGGATGTCTAAGGGCACCAATCTTTTCCTTTAGGGAAGGAGAGACAAAATCTGTGAGCTTCGACAGTGACTACACTGACAAGGACTATGAAATTTGAATGGTACATAACTGATGGTAATTTCAGGTAGGGAGTTTATATTTTATTTCTCCAGTGATATCTTTAAAATGGAGTATAAATTGAAAGCGTGCTTGTGCACCAAGCCAGGTCCTTCGGGTGTTCAGTCAAAGAAGTAAGTCCTCCAGCTGGCTCATAACAGATACAGCCATTCCTTGGCTCTGGTTTTGAAATATTTCAAGCTTTGAGTTCATCAACAATTTCTACAATATCCTTAGGTTGCAGATCAGCATAGTAGTCTTCATTTATTTGAACCATTGGAGCATTTACACAAGCTGATAGTCATTACATTGCAAATGCAGCTTGAAATTTCAAGCCTGGTAGTAGAAGATAATTTTTAGAAATATTTTGAGATGCATTTTTTAACTCTCAAAACATGCCTTTCAAATGCTTTAATATGCATGATCGTACTTCTCTTCTTTCATCCTACTCCTCTTCTTCTTGCTCTTCTTGTTCTTGTTCTTCTTGCTCTTCTTGTTTTTCTCCTTGTTCTTCTTCTCCTCATTCTTCTTGTTCTTGTGCTTGTTCTTCTTGTTTTTCTTCTTCTTCTTCTTCTTCTTCTTCTTCTTCTTCTTCTTCTTCTTCTTCTTCTTGTTCTTCTTGTTCTTGTTCTTCTTCTTCTTGTTCTTGTTCTTCTTGTTCTTGTTCTTCTTGTTCTTGTTCTTCTTGTTCTTGTTCTTGTTCTTGTTCTTGTTCTTCTTGTTCTTCTTGTTCTTGTTCTTCTTGTTCTTGTTCTTCTTCTTGTTCTTCTTGTTCTTCTTGTTCTTCTTGTTCTTGTTCTTGTTCTTGTTCTTGTTCTTGTTCTTGTTCTTCTTCTTCTTCTTCTTCTTCTTCTTCTTCTTCTTCTTCTTCTTCTTCTTCTTCTTCTTCTTGTTCTTCTTGTTCTTCTTGTTCTTCTTGTTCTTCTTGTTCTTCTTCTTCTTCTTCTTCTTCTTCTTCTTCTTCTTCTTCTTCTTCTTCTTCAAAAATAGAACTGCGCCTTATAAAGGGACAGCTTCAGATATATATATGTGTGTGTGTGTGTGTGTGTGTGCGCGCGCTACAGTTGATAAAACAGTTACCTTCCACACATATTTTCAGCAAAATATTTACTTGTATCTAAACTATAGATATTATTTACATGAAATTATATGTAAATTTAAAATAAAAGTTCCCTTTTGATGAATGAAAAGGGTATTTGTCTCACTCAAATCATGACCAAGTGAAATTGCTAAACTATTGAAGAAAGAGTAAGTCTGATAAATATTTATGTAGAACATTTTTCTCTGAAGTTTGAAGTAAAGAAAAAATAAATTAAAATAAATTAATAAAATAAAATAAAATAAAACATGATATGCCATCATTTCAACATTTTAACATTTCAACATGAATTGCAATCGCAGATAAGTGGATATTAATGAGCCCAGAAGCTCTGAATACTCAAGACACAATTTGCTAAACATAAGATTCCCAAGAAAAGGGATGGAAAGGACCCTGGTCCAGAAAAGACTAAAACCCTAAAACCAGTTTTGTAGGAGAGTACCAGAACAGAGAAATGGTGGGGAGGGGGGTGATTGGGGATTGGGGGGGGGGAAAGGACTTATGGCACATATGGTGAGAGGGGGAACTGGAAAGGGGAAAGCCTTTGGAATGTAAACAAAGAATATAGAAAATAAAAGGAATGTGGCCCATAGTTCTGTATACTAGCAATGTTTGCAGTATGGAATTATTAAGAGGGGGCCTGAGGTCTTTTCAGGTGTCAAATGTCAAGTGTTTCTATAATAGTCATATGATAGAAGTTATCTTTTGTGGGCATCCTCTCATGAGTAAATATAGAGTATTTCTCAGGGCCTGAGAGACACCAGATATTGTAATCTATTGAGTGCAGTAGCAACTATGAGAATCCAATTGTTTTCTGTTGAACTACATAAAGGAGCTTGCAAAAATAGAGAACAATATTATCCTTATCAAATTTCATAGTTTTTCATAAAAATGTGTTATTTCTGTGAACATATTAATAATTATTGCTCTATAAAATTAAATATAGTTTTAATTTTCAAATAAAATAAAATAAAATAAAATAAAATAAAATAAAATAAAATAAAATAAAACAAAACATGATATGCCATCATTTCAAAATTTAACAGCATGTGATCTGGTGAGGAGGTAAAACCAGTGATGTTCTTTTGTAGAAGGTTGTTTGTACAGCTGTTTAAGTTTAACTTTTACCATGATGATGTGTTCCTACAGCATTTTGCTAACTTTGCTTCCATGGTGACATTGATAATGCTCCCACCCCTATGGTCATCTCTCTCAAAAGCTCATTGCTGGAAAGTTGTCAACTTATGTGCTCTATGTTGCTTCTATAGGAAAACTCACTCACCATTTGTATCTCCTCTTCAGTCAAGACAAGCTTCAGTTAGTGGAGACTATATTCCTCAAAAATGTCAGCCAAAAAATAATTAAAAGAAAAAAATTAACACATTATCTGGGAGTTAGATTAGCTTTGGAACACTCAAGATTTTAGAAGAAAACCATCACTAGAGTTTTAGACACCCACACATGTGCTTGACTGTCTATGATTACCTATACTTAGGTTGTGTTCAGGTATCCTAAGAAATTCCAAGTTCTAACATTTCAATAACCATGAGCCTCTACTCAAGGGGGAAATAATGCTAAGCCAGTTTTAAATTGTATACAAAGCCAGATAGTAAACACTGAGAAAATTGTTGGCTACAGTAATTTATGGCCAATAAGTAGATGGCCAAGAAATAAGTCTATTGACAGCAGTGGTACTTCCTGGGAAACACTGCAAGCTTTGCAGAATTCATCATGACAGCCTCAGATGAGATAATAGAGGAATTTTAATCCAGTAACATGACTGCTCTGGCAAGGGAACACAACCAAAGACCTAGTTCTGAGTGATACAACTAGAATTATATATCTTTAATCCCTCTGGCTGGAATACAGTTATACCTTTAGTATACACCTTTCATCCTAAACAATGAAGGTACAGTTAGTGTGTAGAAGGTAACAGCTAAGTTTTAAAATGCCATCTAATTGAGGGGCAAAGTGAAGAGTCAGGGAAGGAATGAATCAAAGATAAGATACACCCAACTCTCACAAGGACAGACAGAAGAGGACTTAAGAGAGGACAAGACAGACAGACAGACAGAGAGAGAGAGAGAGAGAGAGAGAGAGAGAGAGAGAGAGAGAGGTGGAGGGAGGAAGAGGAGAGAGAGAGGGAGAGAGAGAGAGAGAGAAGAGAGAGAGAGAGAGAGAGAGAGAGAGAGGTTTTACCAGGACAGTTTTACAGAGATAGGTTGCAGGTGAAGAAAGAAGGAGCCAGAGAAAGAGAAAAAGCCAGACTGGAACATATGGCCTAAGTTAGTATCAGGCCAAGCATAGCAAAGCAGTTAGAAGCTGGGAGAAGTCAGATTGAATCAGTCAGCTTGGAGTGGAGTTGGGAACAGAAGAGTTAAATTGAACCAGCCAGCCAGAGTTCAGAAAGAGCTAAGAAGCATGAGTTTATTTAGCAGTAAGCCTCCAAGGCAACAATTATATTTGGCAAATAAAATCAACATTTGCAAATTACAATCTGTTTCATCACCTACACCTTCAGTTCCATCATTCTTGCCTCTCCAACCCTGTAGTTCTAGGGATTAAAACATGAATCTTACATATGCTACTTAAGTGCTGTCTTATAAAGCAATGTCCTCCTCAATTCATTCATTTAAGTTATATCAAGTATTTATATTTGCTTCTATATAATGACATAAGACCTTAATTCTATTTCTCCTTCTTAATATCCATAATACATTTCTTAGAATGCAACCTTCTGAGAGGATTTTTTTTTCAAATCAGATCCCAGTTTAGGATTTAGAGGGAGGTCTTGTTTCTCTAATAAAAGAAGAAACTGTCAGCTAAAATTACTTCTATGACAAGCACGAACATATATTATAGCAAACAAAACAAAGTAAGAATTCTATTATAGTGTATTGCTAAGTTCATCTTTACTTGTTTCTGGGAAAAAAACAAAAAAAACAAAAAACAAACAAACAAAAAAAAACAAAACAAAAGAACCTGCCAAGGAGTCAGGTGTCACAATGGGAAGAAAGTGGCTAATTAGTCCTGATAAGCATGTCTACCTTTCCCATGCTATGACATGCCATTGCTGTCCAAAATTTCCACACTCAAGAACTATGAGATTGAGATATTAAAAATTACAAAGCAAAGGTCCCATAATGCTTTAAGTGAGGTTAGCATTTTTGTTTGGGGCTATGTCCCTTGTTCTTCTGCACTGTGGACAGCCCATGGGCTCTGAGTAGGTGGCCCCTGAAACGTTAAGCAAAGGTTGAAGCTAAAAGTAAGCAATGTGGAAATGCTATAAACAGGTGTATTGTTCATCCAGAAGCACAAATTTTCTGTGATCTTTTCACAGTGAGAGAGCAAAGATACCTTTTACATTAAATGCTCCAAATAATATTCCCTGCCTTTCTCGTCACTGCCATTTCTGTAGTTAAAACACAGAAAGGACTCTAAAAACAGAATAGAACTTATTATTCTCAGGTCAGTGATTTTTCACAACTACTTGCCAGACAGGAAATATTTTTACTCAAAATATTTGTATTTCATTGTTATATTTTAGTGAGTGAAAAGCAAAATATGGAGAAATAATAAAATGTAAAAGCAAAACAGAAGAGGGAAACATGCAGAAGCCTGTTCTATAAATAGGACTATTGTGAAATTCATCTGAGACATCTTTGACCTCTAGATCCACCTTCTTCTGCTTCTCTACATTGCTATGCCCAATATACATTTCCAGAGTCTCCCTGTCTCCTTCTCTCTCTCTCTCTCTCTCTCTCTCTCTGTCTCTCTCTTTCTCTCTCTCTCTCCCCCTCCCTCTCTTCCTTCCTCTCTGTTCTAAGACTTTGTATGCTTCTATGAAAAGCTAGCATGATTTAATATTTAAAAACTTACATTCAATCAATTCACGCCAACTATTTAAAACTCATTATAGGGGTCATGCAGGGTCTATGTCAAAAGCAAAGTTCCAGGGAAACACCTTCCATCACAGTTAAATGTTTTCACTATCAAAAGAGCAATTCAAGGTCTTTATTGATTAATGCTGTAGTCCTTTTATTGACTGTCATAAAAGAATACTCAGAGGCATTTTCAGGTTAAATAACCTTCATTTCATTCCTGCAGGATATACTCACTTAACCAAAATAGCTAAAATTCTCATCTGGTTGGCTATAAAGAAGAGATTCATGGTGGAGTGTGTGTATAGAATAGGAAAATAAATATATTCATATCATAATAAAAATAGATGGAGGTCATATTCGTCGGATGAGGGGAGGAGACTACACTACCTCAACCTGGGATTTGGCTCTTGAGTAAACCTTACAGCTGAGCCAAACACTATTTCTCTGTTTAATTTTTAAAAAGCACTGATTACTGAAGTCAGGCAATGTAGCTGTGAGCTTTACTAAGCAGGGAGGAGTCTGGATTAAGGCTGTCTTCATTTGCAATTTGCAGAGTTTTTTTTCTACTTAAATGTGTATCACAAATTGTGATCTTTACTTCAAAAAGGACTGTGTGTGACTTTGATAAAAGAGTCATGGTTAACAATTAACACTTCTATTAAAAATTCATTTTAAAATCATTTAAGTGTATAGAATTGCAGCTATCAGTGGAAATGAACTCAGGTGTGGCATCAATTTTCTGAAACATATTTGTTTCTCCCTTCTTGGGTTGGTTAAGCATCACCTTAGATTCAGATTTGTGACTTTTCTACATCATTATACGTACATTTTCTCATCTTTTGTCACTAACAGTACAACTTAAATGCCTTGAAATCAAGCTATTAATTTATCCAAACTCTTATTGAAGAGAGACTTTTATGGCTTTTGAGAGAATATTCCTCCTTCCTTATACCATGAATATCATCTTAATATTTCTTTCAAGGGTAGGATTCCACAAATATGAAATCGTACATTTGCTTCTCTCAACAGCCTGAGCAATGCTCAGGCAATTTCAGAAACATTTTTAAAGGTGAAACATATAAACATAAATGAAAACTAAAGAGAAAATGCTCCTTTCAAAAAATAGTTAATGGCATTATTCCTCAAATTATTCTACAAGATAGAAACAGAGGCAAATTGCTCAATTCATTTTAAGGACCCATGAAAGAATTACATAGCAACTTCCCTCGTGAAAATAGATGGAAACATTCTCAATAAAATGCTTTCAAATCCAGGAACACATCAAAAGAATCATCTACCATAATCAAGTAGGCTCCAATATAGAGATGCTGGGATGGTTCAACATAAGAAAACCTGTCAACGTAATTCACCATATATACAAATTGAAAAGAAAGACAGAAGCATTTCAATAGATGCAGCAAATGCCTTTGACAAAAATCCTGCGTGATTTTGTGATATAAGTTCTGGAGGAACTAGGGATACAAGGAACTTGCCTAAATATAATAAAGGCAATTTATAGCAAGCCATGGCCAACATTGATGAAAATGGAAAAAATACTCAAAGCAATTCCAATAAAATCAGGAACAAGGCAGGTTATCCATTCTATCCATGCCTATTTAATATATTTCTTGGAAGTATTAGTTAGAGCAATAAAGCAACTGAAGGAGATCAAGTGGATTCAACTTGGAAAGGAAAAAGTCAGATTGATCATTTGCAGATGATAAAATACTACTATACATGAGTGACCCAAAAAATTCACTAGGAAACTCCAAAAGCTGATAAACACTCTCAGCAAAGTAGCATGTTAGAGTTAATACACACACACACACACACACACACACATACATACACACACACACACACCAGTAGCCCTCCTAAGTAGATAAATGAACTGATGAAGAAGTCAGGGAAACTCCTTTCATAATAGCCTCCATAATATAAAGTATCTCTGGGTAACTCTAACAAAGCAAATAAAAGTCTTTTATGATTAAAAAATGCAAGTGATTGAAGAAGTTACCAGAGCATGGAAAGACCTCCTGTGTTATATAATAAAAATAGCCACCTACCAAAAGTGAACTATAGATTCAATGCAATACCTATTAAAAATCTAACATACTTTTTCACATATCTTGAAAGGAGAATTCTCAACTTCATATGGAAACATTAAAAACCCAGAATAGCTAAAAAATAACCTGAATAATGAAAGAACTTCTAGCGATGTCACCATTTCTAATTTCATGATGTACCACAAAGCTATAGTAATAAAAACAAATGGTACTAAAAAGCAAAACAACAACAAACAAACAAGCAAACAAAGAAAACATTCACACACCTTTGGACAACAGGGATTTTGTTTGTTTGTGGGAAAAAGACAGCATGTTGCTGGTCAAATCAGATTGTGGCATGTTGAAAATCAAAATTGATCCATACTTATCACTCTCCACAAAATTCAATCCCAAATGGATCAAAGACCATTCTATAAAACAAGATACACTGAACCTGATACAATAGAAAGAAAAGACTTGCCTTGCTTGAATTTATTGGCACAGGAAAAGTCCAAACAAAACACCCTTAGCACAGGAACTTGCATTAACAATTAATAATGGGGCCAGAAGAGATCGGCAGATCCTGGAACCAACAGCTCAGCAATGGTCACTGTCCCCTGGGGACAGGCGTGCTGTGCTTTCAGCGGGCCGCCATCTTGCCTCAGGACACCATGTGAACAGCGGGCACAGCGAACGGCTGGAGTCAGGTGTGTGGACAGAGATATAGCTTAGCTTAGCTCTGCAGGAGATCTGGGCACAGACTGCTCAGCTGCAGGTGCAGACCACCGCGGGCCGGCTCTCCAGGCGGGCTGGCAGCAAGGGGCCATCTTGCCTCAGGACACAGCGCAGAATTCTAGCAGCTGGAGTCAGGGGCTTGGACTGAGACCTAGTTTAGTCTAACACAGACAACGCCGCCAGGCTCTGTCCCATACCCAGAGCCAGAAGAGATCGGCAGATCAGGGCACCAACCGCTCAGCAACGGTCACTGTCCCCTGGAGACAGGCACTCTATGCTTTCAGTGGGGCTTCCATCTACAATAAGACCAACTAACTCCAGAGATAAACAGATGGCAAAAGGCAAATGTAGGAACGTTATTAATAGAAATCAAGGCAATATGGCACCATCTGAACCCAATTCTCCAACCACAGCAAGTCCTGGATATCCCAGCACACCAGAAAAACAAGAGTTAGATATAAAAGCACAGGTCATGATGCTCCCAGAGGAACACAAAAAAGACATAAACAAATCATTTAAAGAAATGCAGGGGAACATCAATAGGGTAGAAGCTCTTACAATGCAAACACAAAAAAACACTTAAAGAACTCCAGGAGAATATGGGCCAACAGACAGAAACCAATAAAGAGGAAATGAGAAAATCAGTTAAAGAAATGCAGGAGAACTTGAAACAACATGAAGAAGTCATGAAAAAGGGAGCACAAAAATATATTAAAGAATTACATGAAAACACAAACAAACAAATGAAGGAACTGAGCAAAACCATCCAATATCTGAACACAGAGGAAGAAACAACTAAGAAATCACAAAACGAGGCAACTTTGGAGATAGAAAACCTTGGGAAGAAATCAGGGGTCGTAGATGCAAACATCAACAACAGAATACAAGAGATAGAGATAAGAATCTCAGATGCTGAAGATAACATAGTAACCATTGACTCCACAGTGAAAGAAAATGCAAAATCCAAAAGGCTTGTAACCCAAAACATCCAGGAAATCCAGGACACAATGAGAAGACACCAAACCTAAGGATTATAGGGATAGATGAGAGTGAAGATCTACAACTTAAAGGGCCAGCAAATATCTTTAACAAAATTATGGAAGAAAACTTCCCTAACTTAAAGAGAGAGATGCCCATGAATATGCAAGAAGCCTACAGAACTCCAAACAGACTGGACCAGAACAGAAACACCTCTCGTCACATAATAATCAAAACCCCAAATGTACTAAACAAAGAAAGAATATTAAAGGCAGTAAGAGAAAAAGGCCAAGTAACATATAAAGGAAGACCTATCAGAATCACACCAGACTTCTCTCCAGAAACCATGAAAGCTAGAAGATCCTGGGCAGACCTCATGCAGACCCTAAGAGAACACAAATGTCAGCCAAGACTAATATACCCAGCAAAACTCTCAATCAACATAGATGGAAAAATCAAAATATTCCATGACAGGACCAAATTTACACAATATCTTTCCACTAACCCAGCTCTACAAAGGATAATAGGGGGAAAACTCCAATACAAGGAAGGAAACTGCACACAAGAAAAAGCAAGACAGTACCCTTCTTCCATCAAACTCAAAGGAAGATAACTACTCAAAAACAAAAATAACATCAAAAATGTCAGGAAGTAATAATCTCTATTCCTTAATATCTCTTAACATCAATGGACTCAATTCCCCAATAAAAAGACATAGACTAACAGACTGGATACGGAAACAGGACCCTACATTTTGCTGCTTACAGAAAACACACCTCAGAGTCAAAGACAAACCTTAGAGTAAAAGGATGGAAGACAATTTTGCAAGCAAATGGTCACAGGAAGCAAGCTGAAATAGCCATTTTAATATCAGATAAAATTGACTTTCAACCCAAAGTCATCAAAAGAGACACAGAAGGTCAATTCTTGCTAGTCAAAGGAAGAATCCACCAAGAAGAACTCACAATTCTAAACATCTACACTCCAAATGTAAGGGCACCCTCATTCGTAAAAGAAACATTACTAAAGCTCAAAGCACACATTGCACCTAACACAATGATTGTGGGGGACCTCAATACTCCACTATCCACAGTGGACCGATCAGGAAAACAGAAACTAAACAGGGACACGGAGAAACTCATCGAAACTTTGGACCAATTGGATTTAACAGATATATATATAGACCATTTCACCCTAAAGCAAAAGACTATATTTTTTTCTCAGCTCCTCATGGTACCTTCTCCAAAATCGACCATATAATTGGACATAAGACAGACCTCAACAAATATAAAAAGATCGAACTAATCCCATGCCTCTTATCAGATAACCATGGAGTAAGAGTATTCTTCAATAGCAACAAAAACAACAGAAAATCCTCATACACGTGGAGGCTGAACAATATTCTACTCAATGATACCTTAGTCCAGGAAGAAATAAAGAAAGAAATCAAAGATTTCTTAGAATTTAATGAAAATGAAGACAAAACATACCCAAATCTATGGGACACAATGAAAGCAGTGCTTAGAGGAAAACATAGCCCTGAGTGTCTCCAAAAAGAAACAGGAGAAAGCATATACTAGCAACTTAATGGCCCACTTGAAAGCTCTGGAACAAAAAGAAGCAATTTCACCCATGAGGAGTAGAAGACAGGAAATCATCAAACTCAGGGCTGAAATCAATCAAGTTGAAACAAAGAGAAACATACAAAGAATCAACAAAACCAGGAGCTGGTTCTTTGAGAAAATCAACAAGATAGATAAACCCCTAGCCAGACTTACCAAAAAGCACAGAGACAGTATTCAAATTAACAAAATTAGAAATGAAAAGGGAGATATAACAACAGAAACTGAGGAAATTAAAAAAATCATCAGATCCTACTACAAAAACCTATACTCAAGGCAACTGGTGAACCTGGAGGAAATGGACAATTTCCTAGACAGTTACCAAATAGCAAAATTAAACCAGGATCAAATAGCTCGTCTAAACAGACTCATAACCCCCAAAGAAATGGAAGGGGTCATAGAAAGTCTTCCAACCAAAAAAAGCACAGGACCAGATGGTTTTAGTGCAGAATTCTACTAGAACTTCAAAGAAGTCCTGATACTGATACTCTTCAAACTATTCTACAAAATAGAAACAGAAGGAACACTACCCAACTCACTCTATGAAGCCACAATTACCCTGATACCAAAACCACACAAAGATCCAACTAAGAAAGAGAACTACAGGCCAATTTCTCTTATGAATATCGATGCAAAAATACTAAACAAAATACTTGCCAACCGAATCCAAGAACACACCAAAACGATCATTCACCATGATCAAGTTGATTTCATCCCAGGGATGCAGGGATGGTTCAAAATACGGAAATCCATCAACATAATCCACTACATAAACAAACTCAAAGATAAAAACCACATGGTCATCTCATTGGATACTGAAAAAGCATTTGACAATATTCAGCATCCTTTCATGCTAAAGGTCTTTGAAAGAGCAGGAATTCAAGGCCCATATCTAAAAATAGTAAAAGCAATATACAGCAGACCAGTAGCCAACATCAAAGTAAACATAGAAAAATTTGAAGCAATCCCACTAAAATCAGGGACTAAACAAGGCTGTCCCCTCTCACCATATCTCTTCAATATAGTACTTGAGGTACTAGCTAGAGCAATTAGACAACAGAGGGAAGTCAAATGAATACAAATTGGAAAGGAAGAAGTCAAACTATCACTATTCACAGATGATATGATAGTATACTTAAGCGACCCAAAAAAACTCCACCAGAGAACTCCTGCAACTGATAAACAACTTCAGCAATGTGGCTGGGTATAAAATCAACTCAAGCAAATCAGTAGCCTTCCTATAATGAAGGATAAGCAGGCCGAGAAAGAAATTAGGGAAATGACACTCTTCACAATAGCCACAAATGATATAAAGTATCTTGGCTTGATGCTAACCAAATGTGTGAAAGATTTATATGACAAAAACTTCAGGTCTCTGAAGAGGGAAATTGAAGAAGACATCAGAAAATGGGAAAATCTTCCATGCCCGTGGGTAGGCAGGACTAATATAGTCAAAATGGCCATCTTGCCCAAAACAATATACAGATTCAATGCAATCCCCATCAAAATCCCAACTCAGTTCTTCATAGAGTTAGAAAAAGCAATTCTCAAATTCATCTGGAATAACAAAAAACCCAGGATAGCTAAAACTATCATCAACAGCAGAAGAACTTCTGGGGGAATCAATATTCCGGACCTCAAGCAATATTACAGAGCAGTGGTATTAAAAACTGCATGGTATCGGTTCAGTGACAGGGAGGCAGATCAATGGAATAGGATGGAAGACCTAGAATTGAACCCGCACATCTATGGCCAATTGATCTTTGACAAAGGAGCTGAAAACATCCAGTGGAAAAGATAGCCTTTTCAACAGATGGTACTGGCTCAACTGGAGGTCAACATGCAGAAGAATGAGAATTGATCCACTCTTATCTTCTTGCACTAAGCTCAACTCCAAGTGGATCAAGGACCCTCCACATAAAACCAGACACACTAAAACTAATAGAAAAGAAACTGGGGAAGACCCTTGAGGACATTGGCTCATGGGAAAAATTCCTGAACAGAACACCAATTGCTTATGCTCTAAGAGCAAGAATAGACAAATGGGACCTCATAAAATTACAAAGTTTCTGTAAGGCAAAAGACACTGTCAAAAGGATAAATCTGCATCCAACAAATTGGGAAAAGATCTTCACCAACCCCGCATCCGACAGAGGGGTAATATCCAATGTATACAAAGAACTCAAGAGGTTAGACCCCAGAAAACCAAATAACCCTATCCAAAAATGGGGTACAGAGCTAAACAGAGACTTTTCACCTGAAGAAATTCGGATGGCTGAGAAACACCTTAAAAAATGTTCAACATCATTAGTCATTAGGGAAATATAAGTCAAAACAACCCTGAGATTTCACCTCACACCAGTCAGAATGGCTAAGATTAAAAACTCAGAAGACATCAGGTGTTGGCGAGGATGTGGAGAAAGAGGAACACTCCTCCACTGCTGGTGGGAATGCAAGCTGGTACAACCACTCTGGAAATCAGTCTGGCAGTTCCTCAGAAAACTGGACATGATACTTCCGGAGGACCCAGCCATACCACTCCTGGGAATATACCCAGAAGATTCACCAGCATGCAATAAGGATACATGCTCCACTATGTCCATAGCAGCCTTATATATAATAGCCAGAAGCTGGAAAGAACCCAGATGTCCCTCAACAGAGGAATGAATACAAAAAATGTGGTATATATACACAATGGTGTACTATTCAGCCATTAGAAACAATGAATTCATGAAATTCTTAGAGAAATGGATGGAGCTGGAGAACATCATACTAAGTGAGGTGACCCAGTCTCAAAAGAATACCCATGGTATGCAGTCACAGATAAGTGGATATTAGCCTAGAAGCTTGGAACACCAAAGACATAAATCACATACCAAGTGAGGTCTGACAAGAAGAAAGGAGTGGACACTGGTGCTAGAATGGACCATAGCATCATTGTGGGGGAGTACAAGAACAGTGAGGTGGGAGGGGTTGGATGAGGTAGCAGGGGGAGGGAAAAGGGCATGTGGGATTCTTGGGGGTGGGGAAGCAGAAAAAGGGAAATGAATTGTAAATATAGAATATATCCAATAAAAAAATGAAAAAAAAACAATTAATAATGGGACTTCCTGAAACGGAGATGCTTCTTCATGGCAAAGGACACTGTCCTTCAGGCAGCCTACAATATGGCAAAAGATTTTACCAACTACAAATCCAATAGAGGGCTAACATGCAAAATATATAAAGAACTCAAGTAAAAATACTTGTATCAAGAAAAAAATAGCCCTATTTAAAAAAAATTGGGTACAAATCTAAAAAGAGAATCCTCAAAAGAGGAAACTTATGTTGTTGAGAAAAACTTAAAGGAATGTTCAGCGTTGCTGGCCATAGAGAAATGCAAATAAAAACTCCTATGATATTTCATCTTGCCCTTGTCTAAATGGCTAAGATCAGCAAAACAAGTCCAGCTTATGCTGACAAGGATGTGGATTATCAGAAAAACAATAGGGCATTACTGGTGGGAATGCAAACCCATTCACTAACTATGAAAATCAGTGTGGCAATTCCTCGGAAATGTAACAATTGATGTACCTCAAGATCTAGCTATACCACTCTTGGGCATACATCTAAATAGGACTTCATCATACCACAAGGACACTTACTTGCTCAACTGTGTTCATTATTGCTACATTTATAAGAGCCAGAAATTGGAAGCAAGTTAGATGTCCTACAACAGAAGAATGCATAACCAAAATGTAATACATTTACACAGTGGAGTATTTATTACTTAACTGCTAAAAATGAAATTCTCAGGCAAGTAAGTGGAAAAAAAATCATTCTGATTGAGATATCTCAGAATCAGAAAGACATATATGGTATATATTTGATTATATGTAGTTATTAGCTGGGAAGTCAATGATAATTAGGCTACAATCCATGAAACTACAGAAGGTAGGTATAAAGTAAAGAACTAGAGGGAACAGACAGATCTCATTAGGAAAGGGAAACAAAGTCCATAGTTATGAATGGATGGAGTAATGGAATGGAAGAATTAAGTGGAAAGGGATAAGGGTTTGTGAGAGGGAATACAGAGAAATATGGTTAAAACTGAGGGACATTGGATGGGTAGTATGCCATGTGATACAGGAGAAACTCTTTAAGATATATACATATATGAAGGAAACCTCAAAGAAATTGCTGTAGATTGGGGGAGACAGAGTCCCAACTGGCCATCTCTTTTCACCAAAATTTCTAGCACCAGGATTAGGTTATATATAATCAAGTTGTTGGCCAAGAATTCCCACACAAACCAGGCTGTCTCTGAGACTATAGGTGCTTTCCACAAATTGCCAGCAACATCCCATTACCTCAATTCATTTTTAGCAGCTAAGTAATAAATACTCCATTGTTTAATGTATTACATTTTGGTTGTGCATTCTTCTGTTGTAGGACATCTAACTTGCTTCCAATTTCTGGCTCTTATAAATGTAGCAATAATGAACATGGTTGAGCAAGTAAGTAAAGGTAACACCTACAAAGCTCATTGAAAATGGAAATGTTGAGCTGGTGCCTATTCAAAAATTTAATTTCTACATTATAGCACATTTGACCTAGATGTATACCCTGTATACTGCACACTGTTTTGTTTTAATTTTGTGAATCTGTTTGATTTGACTTAACATGAGGTTAGTCCATTCTATTCTCTTACAAACATGACTCCATTCCTTTTTATGCCTGACTGATGCTACGTTGCACACAATATGTTCAACATATTTTCTTTTATTTTTTTCAGTTTTTAAAATCTATTTAAAGAATTAAATATTCTATTTAGAGAATTAAATATGATAGAAGTAGGAAAAATCTCTTATGAAGTCCTCTATGAAAGGAAATTGTGACAAGTACCTGATTAGACAGAAATCATTCCATCTCCAAGAGAGAATATGCAGCGTAACTGTGGCTTCATAGAATGAATTGGGTAGTGTTCCTTCTGATTCTATTTTGTGGAACAGTTTAAAGAGTATTGGTATTAGGTCTTCCTTGAAGGTCTGATAGAATTCTGCATTAAACCCATCTGGTCCTGGGCTTTTTTGATTAGGAGACTTTTAATGATTGCTTCTATTTCATTAGGGGTTATGGGACTGTTTAACTTTGGTATTTGGTATCTGTCTATAAAATTGTCCATTTCATTCAGATTTACCAGTTTTGTTGAAAATAAGCTTTTGTAGTAGGATCTGAGGCTGGTTCCGCTGCCGGCTGGATGGGAAACAGCTGGGAAGATTTTTTGAATTTCCTCAGTTTCTGTTGTTTTATCTCCCTGTTCATTTCTGATTTTGTTAATTTGGATACTGTCTCTGTGCCCTCTGGTTAGTCTAGCTAAGGCTTTATCTATCATGTTGACTTTCTAAAAGAACCAGCTCCTTGTTTTGTTGACACTTTGTATAGTTATTTTTGTTTCTACTTTGTTGATTTCAGCCCTGAGTTTCATTATTTCCTGCCATCTATTCCTCTTGGGTGTATTTGCTTTTTGTTCTAGAACTTTCAGGTGTGCTGTTAAGCTGCTAGTGTATGCTCTCTCCAGTTTCTTTTTGAAGGTACTCAGACCTGAGTTTTCCTCTTAGCTCTGCTTTCATTGTGTCCCATAAGTTTGGGTATGTTGTGCCTTCATTTTCATTAAATTCTAAAAAGTCTAATTTTTTTCTTTCTTTTTTCCTTTGCCAAGTTGGCATTGTTCAGCTTCCATGTGTATGTGGGTTTTCTGTTGTTTTTGTTGCAATTGAAGACCAGCCTTAGGCAGTGGTGATCTGATAGTATGCATGGGATTACGTCAATCTTGTATTGGTTGAGGGTTGTTTTGTGACCAATTATATGGTCAGTTTTGGAGAAGGTACCATGAAGTGCTGAGAAGAAGGTATATTCTTTTGTTTTAGGATGAAATTCTATAGATATCTGTTAAATCCATTTGGTCCATAACTACTCTCAGTTTCAATGTGTCTCTTTTTAGTTTGTGTTTCCATGATCTGTCCATTGATGAGAATGGGGTTTTGAAGTCTCCCACTATTATTGTGGGAAGTGCAATGTGTGCTTTGAGCTTTAGTAAAGTTTCTTTTATGAATGTGGATGCCCTTGCATTTGGAACATAGATGTTCAGAATTAGAAGTTCTTCTTGGTAGAGTTTTACTTTGATGAGTATAAAATGTCCTTTCTTATCCTTTTTGATAGCTTTCAGTTAAAAGTTGATTTTATTCAATATTAGAATGGCTATTCCAGCTTTGTTCTTGGGACCATTTGCTTGGAAAATTGTTTTCCAGGCCTTTGTTCTGAGGTAGTGTTTGTCTCAGGCACTGAGGTCCATTTCCTGTATGCAGCAAAATGCGGTCCTATTTACCTATCCAGTCTGTTAGTCTATGTCTTTTTATTGGGGAATGGAGTCCATTGATGTTGAGAGTTATTCAGGAATAGTTATTATTACTTCCTGGGTTTTTTTTGTTATTTTTATGTTTGTGTGGCTACCTTCTTTTAGGATTGTTGAAAGAAGACTAAATTCTTGCTTTTTCTAGGGTATATTTTCCCTCCTTGTGTTGGAATTTTTCTTCTTTTATCCTTTGTAGGGCTGGATTTGTGGAAAGATAGTGTGTAAATTTGGTTTTGTCACGGAATATCTTGCTTTCTCCATCCTTGTGTTGGAATTTTTCTTCTTTTATCCTTTGTAGGGCTGGATTTGTGGAAAGATAGTGTGTAAATTTGGTTTTGTCACAGAATATCTTGCTTTCTCCATCTATGGCGATTGAGATTTTTGCTGGGTATAGTACTCTGGGCTGAAGTTTGTGTTCTCTTAAGGTCTGTATGACATCTGCCCAGGATCATCTACCTTCCACCTTCTCTGTTGAGAAGTCTGGTGTAATTCTGGTAGGTCTGTCTATATATGTAACTTGACCATTTTTCCTTACTGCACTTAATATTCTTTCTTTGTTTTTTGAATTTGTTGTTTTGACTATTGTGTGATGGGAGAAATTTCTTTTCTGGTCCAATCTATTTGGCAATCTGTAGGCTTCTTGTATGTTTATGGGCATCTCCTTCTTTAGTTTAGGAAAGTTTTCTTCTATAATTTTGTTGACGATATTTACTGGCCCTTTAACTTTGGAATCTTCACTCTCTTCTATACCCATTATCCTTAGGTTTGGTCTTCACACTGTGTTCTGGATTTCTTGGATGTTTTGAATTTCACATTTTCTTTGTCTGTTGTTTCAATGTTTTCTAATGGAACCTTCTGCACCTACACTCTTCTTTCCTTTTGGTGATGCTTGCATCTATGACTCCTAATAGTTTCTCTCTTATTAATTATTAAACATAGAATTTTTTCTTATATAATATAATCTGAACAGTTTCCCCTCCTTCTACTCCTCTTAGTTCCTCTCCTCTCCCATCTGTGCCTAGTTCATTTCTGTCTTTTATTAGACAAAGAACAGGCTTCTAAGAGATAACAATAATATATAACCAAATGAATACAATAAGATAAAACAAAAAATCATCATAAAGATAAGGTAACAGAAAAAAAACCCTGAGAGAAGGTACAAGAATCAGAGTCCTACTCATTTATACATCCAGAAGTCTCATAAAAAGTGCTGAACTAAACTATAGGATATATGCAGAGGACCTGGTGCAGACCTAGGAAGGTCCTATGCTTGCTGATTTAGAGTCCTTGCATTCATATAATTTTTTCTCAGTTTACTTAAAGAACTTTGTTTTCCTGGTCTCCTTTCTCAATTTCCTGCCTCCCCTACTCCTTCTGTGGTCTCTCATTTGGGGTACCCTGAGCTCTGAGGGAACTGGATTGATAGAGACATTCTATTTAAAGCTGTGTGACTCAAGGTCTCTTACTTTGTGTGATATCTAGCTGTGGGTCTCTGTACTTGTTTCCATCTGCAGCAGAAAGAAGCCTCTCTGAGGATGGAGGAGCAAGACACAGATCTATGAATATTGCAGAATATCATTAGGATGATTTTAGCTGGTACTTTCTGTTTTTAGACCAGTAATATATAGTTTTGCCCTAGGTTTCTGTTCCTTGGTCAGTAAAGCAGTCTCAGTATGGGTTCCATCGCATATTATTGAAAAAAAGTAAATGAATGAATAAATAAAAACCTAGCCACTAGAGTAAAAACGAATAAATGAACTGTCACATCTACTGGGAGAGAGAAAAACACTTTTTTTCTAACTGAATGACACTAAGTATTTCAGGACAGGCCTCATGTTTAGTAGTAGCTGACCAATATATAATGGATACAAAGGTGTGTGTGTGTGTGTGTGTGTGTGTGTGTGTGTGTATTTGGGTACAGTTGGCAATTCATTTTTTTCTGTGGTGGGAGATATTTTGTTTTCTTGATTTTGGTGGTTTTGTTGTTTTGGTTGTTTGTTGTAGAGAAAGAATTAAAGTCGGGGGGATAGGGAAAGGAGCTGGAAGGACTTGGAAGAGGGGGAAATATGATCAAAAGATATTTAAATTTAAATTTTGTATTACATAATAAAATTCTATCATCAAAAAGAAGGAAAAGAAAAATGCTCTATGTGTAAACAGGCCTCTCAGTCTATTTTCAGCCCCTGGGCATTAGCCACTTACAGAACTAATGAGCTTAAAACTTAATCTGTGAATTCTTCAAAATCTTAGTATGTTTATCCTAATTTATAAAATGTTCATGGGTCTGAGGCTATCAACAGATTATCAGAGCCAGGAACTACTTTCCATTGTGTTGAAAACATTCTATGAATACCATTTTTTCAATGACATGCAAGTTCCAATTTATAAAAATCTCACAAGCAATCTCAAAGATTCTCTCTACTGATAAGGCAAGGCCTTCTTAGTTGGAAATATATAGGAAACACAGTTGTTCAAATGGAATTATCTATATTATTTTCTCTAAATGAAATGGTAAAGCCATTGTGTTATCTTTGGGAAATTATTAAAAAAAACATTATAATTTAAAAGGATAAAAGATAATGAGAGGGTGGGAACTGAGAAGGTGCACTTTGACACAGGTTGCCTCTCATACTTGGCATCTTGGTCTTCTTTTTCCTCCAAGTGTGCTGCTCATTCGCATCACTCAACTCAAACCCAAATGAAGACAGACCTACTTCAGGATTTTCTCAACATCCTCAACTTACTCCAGCACTTAAATCACTAATATAAAGTACTATCTTCTATCTATGCTGCTGTTTCCCTAACATAGATGATAGTAATAATTATCTAGGGAAGATTTTTAATATACCTGTTAGGACTCCACAGCAGAGATCCTCCACAACAGAGTCATCCAAATGACTAAGACAGAGGTCCACAGTTCACTACTGCCATTAATATCCTTTATGGTTCTGAAAGTCAAGTTTGGGAGAAACATGTGTTATAGTCCTCCAGCAAAGAAAGTTGATGACTGTTACAAATAAGTTTAATGTTTTATTAATTGTAATGTGCTTTGGGATCTTGTTCATGACAAAGATAGGATGGTAATTGAGATACTTTTGAACATGAATGTGTTCATTCTTCAAACTTTTATTAAATATTTGCAGTCCAAGTTCATACAGGAGGGAGGGCTATGAATTGCTTGTTATGGTTAGAGTGACTGAAAAGCCAGTTCAGGATTATAACAAAAAGAAAAAAAAGTAGATTAAAGCACAATGCCATCTTAAGACATAATAAGCACTTATTTAGTCTTCATCTCTGGCTTCTGGCTAGAGCCCTTAAAAGAGTAGCAAAGTCCTAAAGTAGAATCTTTGACAGTAGTTATTGGTTTGTACCAAAAGAGTAAAGTGAAGAAGGATTTTTGATATACCTTATGCGAACATGTCAATCAATTTGAGTTTATTATGCTGGTAAATTGGCTTTTGAAAATACTCCAAGGAAGGAATCCTCCAAAAAAACAAATCATGTGATCAGAAAGTTAGGACTTTCAGTCTTTAGGGAGGAGAGAAAAACTAGAAATGCACTTATTAGGGGTCAATAATTTGATCAACTATACTTACATAATAACATCTTCATAATACTCTAAACAATTAAGTCCATAGAGATTTTTCACTGGCAGCCCAGGAGTGTCTGAAGAGCAGAGAGTCCAGGCAGAACATGGAACTTGACTATCTACTTGGTGCCATGGAGACTCTATGGATCTGCCCCACTTGGCTGTATCATTTAGAATAAACTGTAAGTATGCTTCTTGCCTTGCACCACCCTAGCAAACTACCAAACCCAAGAAATAAACCCTGATTGCTTGCTTGTGATGAAAAGTATCAGAGAGCCCAATCTTCATCTAAGCAAGTGGTTTTCAGCCTTCCTAATGTTCCATACTTTGCTATAGTTTCTCATGTTTTACTGACTCCCAACCATAAAATGTTGGTGGTACTTCATAACTGTAATTTGTCTACTGTTAGGAATCCTAATGAAAAAAAATATGATTTACAGCGAGTCTTATGTAACTGCTGTGAAAAGTCTGTGACTTCCTGAAAAGAGTTGTTACCCATAGGTTGAAAAGCACTCTCTAAAGACTAAAATAGGTTGCATAGGGACCAAGTCCCTAATGTGGATTTAATGAAAATGTCAGACAGTCAGTGTTAAAACTGACATAAATTATAGGACAGAATTGGTGTCAGCAAAGAGTCCCACCTACATTCCTTGCCATATACTATTGGTATTTGCATATATTTGGTATCAGAAGTATTATGGAAGTAACTGTATAATAGATGACTATTCCTTTATTTACACATAATATGATGCCTTAGTTATAGTGTTACTGATATGAACAAAAACCTTGACCAAAGCAACTCTTATAAGCACAACGTGTAATTGGGGCTAGCTAACAGGTTCAGAGGTTCAGTCCATTATTATCAAGGCAAGAGCATGGCAGCATAAGCATCCAGGCAGGTATGGTGCAGGAGGAGCTGAGAGTTCTACATCTTAATCTGAGGGCTGCTATAAGACTGGCTTCCACATGGTTAGGAGGAATGTCTTATTACTCACCCACAAAGAGACACTTCCTCCAAGAAGGCCATACCTACTCCAACAAGGCCACACCCCCTAATAGTGCCACTCCCTGGGCCAAGTATATTCAAACCACCATATAGGAATATGAGAAAAATTGTTCAGGAATTGAAAGTAGAGAATATGTAAACCCTACTGGTAGATAAGGAGATACAGTAAGATGAAATATACATATATATTTTTCTTTTGGTCTTCATATTCTTTCTATATTTAGTCCTACCCTGGTCCCTAAGCCTAAGATAAACTGTATGATATATATGTCCCCTTTAAAGCTGAGAACTCCAAAGTCTCATATTTACTGTCCAATGATCAATAGAGAGCTTCTATGACAAGTGCCACCTACTTCAATGAAAAGCATCTCTAATAAGGATTGGAAGATGCACTGAGCAATAAATGAGTCATTAAGCATCATTTTAATACTACGTCCATTTAAAGGAATACTAGTGTTTAGTTCTCCTCTAGGACCTATCTAGTCATAGGCCCTTGACGTCATTATTAGGCCTTAGAGCCATTTAGAAAGTGGTTGGTTATTCCCATAATATTCATGCCAGTATTGGTGCAATGGGAATAATATTGTCAGGCAAAGCATTGTTATTGCTTGCAGAGTTCAAAGGTTGGTGAGATCGGTGCTTACTTTTTTTCTCCAGTAGTATACAAAATAACTTCAAGCCAGTTAAGGACAGAACATCCAAGTAAGTAGCTGTTATATGAAATAATGCAAACTGTATCTTCAAACAAATCCTATCTGACTTCTCTGATTCCATGCCTGAAGAGCTACTAGGCTGCACAGACTAGAGTCCTTTTAGAGTTTCTTATTCAGTAGAAAGTATCCATTTCCAAGGCTTTTCATCGACCTGCTTCTCTAGGACCACATTCTCTGTCTCTATGCATGATGAATGTTTCTTCTCTGTCTTTATACTGTATCTTTCAAGCTTACTCTTAATATACTAACTTCAGTGATAGCTCCTTTGGGGACAAAAATATTAGTTGCTGAGTATGAGGAACAGAAATCTAAAGTTGAGAAACACTGGTGGTTCTGAGTGGCAAAAGTTACTGTACTTAAAGGAATTCATTTGCAGAAAGAGGCAAAAATAACAGACAGTTAAATGATAAATGTCAGAGATTAAGAAATACTTTGCAACACAACTAATTCTAGTGTCAAAGTGAATACGTGGGATTAGGGAACATTGATGGCAAAGTCAAAACACAAGAAAGGTTTAGTTTAAATGGATTCAGTTCAAGATGAGCAGCAACACATGGAATCAATCACTTATTTGGTAGAATATTTTGGCGCTCAGAATAACAGTTTGGAGAATGAGGGAGATGGGTTAAAGCTAACTACATGCACAACTAGATGATGTGTGAAATATTTTTAAGATGTAACATGGCTTTCCTTAGGCAGTATCTACGCTAGAAAGTCCTAATGAGTAGATGACAAGTCTCTGAAATTGCAAAGCCACTAAACCACTGTGAAACCTGTACTAATATATACTTTCACTGATACATGGACATTCAATTCTTGGATTCTAATCAATGTGCTGCTAATTAATGCATTGCTAATTAAAATTGAGAGTTGTGATACTGCTGTTGCAATTAAAGCTGAATTTTCCACTGAAACTCTTAACAAAGGTGAGCTTTGTGAAGGAAAACAGTTCTCTATGTCTAAAATGTTTCTGTAATTTGATTTTAGTTGTTGAAAAGGTCATTAATTAAAGAATAAAGCTAGTTTCAACAAAACAAATTCTAGCCAGGCTGTAACTGTTGGAATAAATATAATTTTAAAATTTTACTTATGTACATTTACAAATACTTAATATAAAATGTAACCACTATTATTCACCAGGGAATGGAATTATTTTAGCCTTGCAAACTTCATTAGTCTTTCTTTTTTTTCAATTTCATTCTAATTTTATTTGTATGATTATCACTTTATCTGAGTTTGTCTTTTTTTTAATTTTTATTTTCTATATTCTATGTTTACATTCCAAAGGATTTCCCCTTTCCCAGTTTCCCCCCACCATATGTCCCATAATTCCTCTCCCCCCAACTATTCCCCAATCATTCCCCCTCCTCCCATGGTTTCTCTACAAAACTGGATCCAATCTTTACAGGCCCAGGGTCCTCTCCTTTCTTCTTCTTGGGAATCATTTGACTTGCTAATTGTGCCTTGAGTATTTAGGGCTTCTGGGCTCATTAATATCCACTTATCAGTGATTGCATTTCATGTGTATTCTTTTGTGATTGGGTTAACTCACTCAGGATGATATTTTCCAGGTCTAACCATTTACCTACAAATTGCATGAGTTCATTATTTTTAATTGCTGAGTAGTACTCCATTGTATAAATATACCACATTTTCTGTATCCATTCCTCCTTTGAGGGATATTTGGGTTCCTTACAATTTCTGGCTATTATAAACAAGGCTGCTATAAACATAGTGGAGCATGTGTCTTTATTGTATGCAGGGGAATCCTCTGGGTATATGCCCAGGAGTGGTATGCCAGGGTCCTCTGGAAGTGACATGCCCAATTTTCTGAGGAACAGCCAAACTGATTTCCATAGTGGTTTTATCATTTTGCAATCCCACCAACAGTGGAGGAGTGTTCCTCTTTCTCCACATCCTCGCCAGCACTTTTTGTCTTTTGAGTTTTTAATCTAAGCCATTCTGACTGGTGTGAGGTGGAATCTCAGGGTTGTTTTGATTTGCATTTCCCTGATGACTAATGATGTTGAACATCTCTTAAGGTGTTTCTCGGCCATCCAAATTTCTTCTGGTGAAAATTCTTTGTTTAGCTCTGTACCCCATTTTTTGATATGGTTATTTGGTTCTTTGGGGTCTAACTTCTTAAGTTCTTTGTATATATTGGATATTAGCCCTCTGTTGGATGTGGGGTTGGTGAAGATCTTTTCCCACTTTGTTGGTTGTCGTTTTGTCCTTCGGACAGTGTCCTTTGCCTTGCAGAAACTTTGTAATTTTATGAGGTCCCATTTGTCAATTCTTGATCTTAGTGCATAAGCTATTGGTGTTCTGTTCAGGAACTTTCCCCCTGTGCCTATGTCCTCCAGGGTCTTCTCAAGTTTCTTTTCTAATAGATCCAGTGTGTCTGGTTTTATGTGGAGGTCATTAATACACTTGTAGTTGATCTTAGTGCAAAGAGATAAGAGTGCATCAATTCGCATTCTTCTGCATGTTGACCTCCAGTTGAACCAGCACCATTTGTTGAAAAGGCTATCTTTATTACATTGGATGGTTGTGGCTCCTTTATCAAAGATCAAGTGACCATAAGTCTGTGGGTTAATTTCTGGGTCTTCAATCCTATTCCATTGAACCACTTGCCTGTTGCTGTACCAATACCATGCAGTTTTTAACACAATTGCTCTGTAGTACTGTTTAAGGTCAGGGATATTGATTCCCCCAGAAGTCCTTTTACTGTTGAGAATAGATTTAGCTATCCTGGGATTTTTGTTGCTCCAGATGAATTTGAGAATTGCTCTTTCTAGATCTATGAAGAATTGAGTTGGGATTTTGATGGGGATCGCATTGAATCTGTATATTGCTTTTGGCAAGATGGTCATTTTTACTATATTGATCCTGCCAATCCAGGAGCAAGAAATATTTTTCCATCTTCTGAGGTCTTCTTTGATTTCTTTCTTCAAGGACTTGAAGTTCCTGCCATACAGATCTTTCGCTTGTTTGGTTAGAGTTATGCCAAGGTACTTTATGTTGTTTGTGGCTATTGTGAAGGGTGTTATTTCCCTAACTTCTTTATCAGTCTGCTTGTCCTTTGAGTACAAGATTTGCTTGAGTTAATTTTATAACCTGCCACTTTGCTGAAGTTGTTTATCAGCTGTAGAAGTTCTCTGGTGGAGTTTTTTGGGTCGCTTAAGTGAACTATCATATCATCTGCAAATAATGATAGTTTGACTTCTTCCTTTCCAATTTGTATCCCTTTGACTTTCTTATGTTATCTAATTGCTCTCACTAGAACTTCAAGTACTATATTGAAAAGATATGGAGAGAGAGGGAGCCTTGTCTAGTCCCTGATTTTAGTGGGATTGCTTCAAGTTTCTCTCCATTTATTTTGATGTTGGCTATTGGTTTGCTGTAGATTGCTTTTACTATGTTTAGGTATGGGCCTTGAATTCCTGCTCTTTCCAAGACTTTTAGCATGAAAGGATGCTGAATTTTGTTGAATGCTTTTTCAGCATCTAATGAGATGACCATGTGGTTTTTTTCTTTTAGTTTGTTTATGTAGTGGATTACATTGATGGATTTCCGTATGTTAAACCATCCCTGCATTCCTGGGATGAAGCCTACTTGATCATGGTGAATGATCGTTTTGATGTGCTCATGGATTCGGTTGGCAAGAATTTTATTTAGTATTTTTGCATCGATATTCATAAGAGAAATTGGCCTGTAGTTCTCTTTCTTTGTTGGATCTTTTTGTGGTTTAGGTATTAGCGTAATTGTGGCTTCAAAGAATGAGTTGGGCAGTATCCCTTCTGTCTCTATTTTGTGGACTAGTTTGAAAAGTATTGGTGTTAAGTCTTCTTTGAAGGTCTGGTAGAATTCTGCACTAAAACCATCTGGTCCCGTACTTTTTTTGGTTGGGAGGCTTTCTATAACCCCTTCTATTTCTTTAGGGGTTATGGGACTATTTAGCTGATCTATTTGATCCTGATTTAATTTTGGTATTTGGTATCTGTCTAGGAAATTGTCCATTTCCTCCAGTTTCTCCAGTTGTTTTGAGTATAGACCTTTGTAGTAGGATCTGATGATCTTTTGAATTTCCTCAGTTTCTGTTTTTATGTCTCCCTTTTCATTTCTAAGTTTGTTAATTTGTATACTGTCTCTGTGTCCTTTGGTTAGTCTGGCTAAGGGTTTATCTATCTTGTTGATTTTCTCAAAGAACCAGCTCCTGGTCTTGTTGATTCTTTGTATGGTTCGCTTTGTTCCTACTTGATTAATTTCAGCCCTGAGTTTGATGATTTCTTGTCTTCTACTCCTCCTGGGTGAATTAACTTCTTTTTCTTCCAGGGCTTTAAGGTGTGCTGTTAAGCTGCTAGTGTATGCTCTCTCCAGTTTCTTTTTGGATGCACTTGGAGCTATGAGTTTTCCTCTTAGTACTGCGTTCATTGTGTCCCATAGATTTGGGTAGTTCAGGTTTTTTAAATATTATTTATTTAAAATTAGGCAACAAAAGCATGTTCCTAATTTTCTTTACATTGCTTTTAGTTTTTGAGATTATAATATAATAATATCACTTTCCTTTCCTACCTCCAAGCTCTTCCATAAACCCTGTTCATGTCTTTCAAATTCATGGCCCCTTTCTTCACTAATTATTCTTACATACATATCATTTTCCAAACTGAGTAAATAGTACCAATCAACTGCCAGCACCAGTTTCATCAGATATAATCTTTTCTACTTCCTGTCTAATACTCAACTTCAAATCATGAGTATCAGTCATGAAGCTTGATTTTTCAAAACAGAATATTCTTTAATCAATACTTAAGGCCATCTTACTTGATGGACAATGGGTTGTTTTTTGTCTCTATATCCCTTTTGATACTTTCTCTTATAATTTCTTGCAATGCTCAAGTGGTGAGCTTTATATTTGGAGGTTTAAAAAAAGGTACATTTATCTGTTTGAGGGGAAATGTTTCTGTTCTCACTCTTCTCAGAGTCCTGAAATATTGTTTTTCTGGTCCTCTATGCTCTTTAGGGTACATTTAATGATCACCTGATATTGATTTTCTCCTTTGGATCTGTACCACAGCAACTGTAACCTCTGACTCCACATTATTCCCATTGAAATGTGTGTTTTGTCCTGCTAAGAAGCAGGCCACATGTTTTGTCTTTTGAAGCTGATGTCTTAGCCTAAAATTTCCCTTGCTATTATACTCTCTATTCTATCAGCAAAAGGAAAAAGTTCAGCGAGTGAACACTGTTCTTTCAGTGGTGTTATATTCTATTGGAGCTTGCACAACATCTGAAATTGCAGGCTCAAACAGTGGGTCAAACACATAGTAGCAAATTCTGGGCTTTGAAAGCCTTCATTTTTTTTCCACTTTGCTAAAAATATTTTCTGAGAGCTTTAGACTGGTCTAGCTCAGTGACTCTTTCCTGAATAACTTATAATCAAACTTTTGATTCATGGTATTCTGAGAATCTCACTTATCAAATAAGTGACATGGGTCAAAGAAATATAGAAGTATCCAAATGCTCAGACTGTTATTATAAAGCATAGAACAGTATAAATGCTGGCATTCGCCTCAAGAGAACAGCTGTGTTTTTTTTAAACCTATTATCAGGCTGCAGTTTTTGTGTTTTTCAGAGCTTTAAGTCAATACATAATCCTATCAGAATGTTTTGTCCATTTAATAAATATTTACTAAGAATATCCCATGAGACTGCGAACCAAGCCTTCTCTTACACAAAGGTGATGCAGAGATGAGGAAGTTCAGTTTTGCTGATAATTAGACATCTATTTGAAAAATGCAAAGAATAACCCACAAAGAGCTTATCCAATTTTAGTTCAGGAATTTTTTCTGCAATCCTGAAAGTGGATTTTACTCTACATTTTCTTTTAGTCAGTCAAATGCATTTGACAGAATATGGGAAAGGAATTATATTGCACATTCCTTGCATAAGGAAGGATGGTGACAAAGAATGGGAGAGCCACGCTGCCCTGGGAATTTTGCCATAGCTTTTTGTTCACTCATGAAATCATGCAAAGAATATAACCCACATTCCAAAAACACATCAGGCACCCTGAATACGCTGGAGTTATTAACCCTCAAAGAACCTACGTTCTGGTGGGAGGGGCAAAGTGTCAAAGAATATCACAAATAATAAAGTTGGAAGAGTTCCAGGAATAGACTATGGACCCGGTGCTAAATAGCACAAGCCATTCATAACTGATTCACTTTTAAAACACAAATCAAAGCTGCTAAGTTTGGGGGAAGTTTTACGGGGGAAAACAATCCCTGCAATGTGCACCTTTGTCACCAGGCATAGACTACATCTGAATATGTTCCTGTGACAATGAAAGACATCCCCTATAACCCACAAACTTATGGGTTCTCCACTTTATTCCCAGGTAATTGTGCTTGACTGCTTCCATTTTCTTTAATGAAGATGTAACACTGTGTCATATTTGAAACACAATGTATAGAGTAACGTATCTCCCCCTAGAGAGTGTTTAAACTAGAACTACATCATATATTTCCCATCTGTATTATGGGATACTACTGACTCCTTTGGAATTATCATGACAAATGAAATACAATTTAATTACTGATTCTACTCTTGCAACTAAAATATGCAAACTATATCTTGTGGTGGTAGTGGTGGAGGGTGTGTGTGTGTGTGTGTGTGTGTGTGCCCGCGCATGCGCATAGGCTTCTTATGATCATCCTTGAATTTGACTTATTTTGTCAATAGTTTAATCTGCAATACAAATTATAGACAGGTTTGTAAGGTGACCTGACAGAGAAGGAATCTGCAAATACTTCATTCAAAACTTGAGCCATCAGCCGGGCGGTGGTGGCGCACGCCTTTAATCCCAGCACTTGGGAGGCAGAGGCAGGCGAATTTCTGAGTTCGAGGCTAGCCTGGTCTACAAAATGAGTTCCAGGACAGTCAGAGCTACACAGAGAAATCCTATCTCGAAAAAAACAAAAACAAAAACAGAACAAAACAAAACAAACAAACAAACAAACAAACAAAAAATAACTTGAGCCATCATTCTGTTTTTATCATATTGTCACAGAAATCTCGAGGATGCCATAGAAATCACAGCACTGCCCAAGCTTGGAAGTCATACTTGTTTTCTCTTTATTCCCAAAAGCTCACATTTAGCAATCTAAGAAACTGTGCTGAATTTCATACGCTAGTATGAGCCATATTATCTCTCTGCTTCTTGAGCCTATATGGCAAGCAGAGTAAATCTTCTTAAATACCATTCACCCACTAAAAATATTATCTTGATGACTTTTTATATTATACTTGGAATGAAAGTCAAAATGTTTCTCACAACTATTGTGCCCCCTTGTTATTTTTTTGTGAACCACTCCCATTATTGTAACATGCTAGAATTTCACTTCATTCTATATATTTCAGTCACTTGCTCATGCTGTTTCCAAACTATGTCCACTGTCCCTTCTGCTTGAAATGCTCTTCCCTAAATGTCTACTGATATCTTTCTGTCACCTCTAAAATGGCATCCCTAATTCTGACGTTTTGTTAATATAAGAACTTTATTTCCCCATTCAAAACTGTCTGGAGAGAGGAGAGCATTCCAACCTTACACAGAACCAGCTTCTACATGTTTTTCAGGGTGTAGCTATGATCTAAATTTCCATCCTGTTATTTCATTACAACTCCTTCCTGCAACAATTTTGCCCTTGAATAGAAGGAGATATTCTTTTGTATTGTAAGAATAATGCCTGCATTCAAAGCAACTCTCTCCTCAGTTCTGAGTCTTTTTCTCCACTGTTATATCCTTTGGGGGGAAAAAGAACCGAAACAAAAAGGAAATAAAGAGAAGACATTTGCCCTCGTTTATATTATGTATTTTACCTGTGTTGTGTATCTTCCCTGTTCTTTTCTGTGCTTCCCAATGTATTTTGCAATTGTGGTCTGGCATCTGAAGTTAAGCTTCAGGCTTCCCTAAGGCCTTTTAAAAATGAAAGCCATTTTCTTCTTCCTGCATTTAACCTCATGGGTGCCTTGCCATCATCAACTCCTTACTCACCTCCAGCCAAGTGGACATGAAGGACAGTGGGGTTGCCCATTTTTACCAGACAATGGCATCCAGTCATCTACCATTTCGCTTCTATCTGCTGACTCACTGCCCATCTAGACGCCTAAGGGAAGTCTCTGGCAGAGAGCTGGAATGTGTAGATAAATGGCGACTGATAAATTTCATCACGGCTCAATACATTCCTCTCCCCTAGGTCCATGCTTTCACTCAAAGCCATAATGATTAGGTTTTACTCAGACACGTTTATGTTACTGTTTATTTCATCCGTTTGGCTTTCAGCCTACAAAATATGTATTTATCACCTGTTTCTATTCATATAATTATTATGATGGGGATAAAAGGGTAAATAAAGCACACGGGTTGGCATATAGCAGGTTCTCAATTGTACCTTTAAGTAATAAAGTGATGACCGACCAGGAACCACAGAATCCACACTAGGCAATACTAAGACATTTTACATAATACAAATTGGGCCATAAAATCAAACTATGCAATGTATTTACTCCCACTTGAATTAAATTATTTGAGAACATTATAACTGGTAAATCATATGCACAATGTCATTCAGTGTACTAATTATTATGACTGAAGAAAATCAAGCACATTTTCCAGAATAAATATAGAAGAAATAAAACAGGTTTAATCTGAAGTAAAGCTAAAGTTTGATTAACTCTCTGGCAAAGGGTCCCAGGCAATATAAGCTTGCTGACTATGGTACAATGTATGCCAAAAAGACACAGCTACATAACTCAAAGAACAAAGAACGGAATGAAAACATTAGACTGAACCCAGAGCTTGAAAAGCATGTGGAAAGTCCACATTTTGCTTATTTTTTACTATTTAAAAACATTCTAAGAAAAAAATAAAAATTTAACATATGAGAAGGAATTATACCATTGGTGCTTATTTAGCATTATCAATTTTAAGTGGCGATAAAATAACATAAGTGAAATTAAAGTAAATTACAATTTTAATTTTTTCAGTCTTTTCAGAACAGTAGAAATGCTAAAAACAGCACATGGGCAAGTCCCATGCTTCAATACCATAATAATCTCTTATAGTGATCCTCAATTTATTCTTAATTTGTCTTTGAAAAAGCTTAAAAGAACAAATATAAATAAACAGCAAAGATGCATATGATATATATGTCCAATTTTCCTTATGCAATTTGCCTGTCATCATTTAACTACATTGGCAGAAAGTAATTAATTACAAGAACATATTTTCTTTTTCCTTCAGTCTTTTGTGGCTCTTCTATAAGCAACATGTATATTTTAAATATATTAATAAGTGAAATAAAAACAGTTTGCACATTCTTAATATGAACCCTGACTTGAAAGCACAAGAACCAGGGTGTATAGTGAATTTACATGACCCAGGTCTAGTGAAGGTACAAAGTCTGCCAGTGTGCAACTAGATAGGCAGAAAGGTTTCCCTTTGTTGTGATAATCCAAAAATTCAGAATCAGGACCGGTACACAGGTAAGGCACCTAACAGTGTAAAGTATTTGGCAAGCACCCCTGAGTTGAACAACTCCTGCATTTGTTTGTTTAGAGAGTTCATATTTCCATTGTCTCAGTTTCCTCAGCCTCATGAAAAGTAAATTCAGAGTAATTCCTTCTTGGGTCGTTGAACTTTTAAGGGCAAACCATACGTGTCAATCATGATCACACAGCTTCAGCACTCTTCACTTGAGCATGAGCTAACATGCATGATCAACTGGTACTTAGTAGCAGCTGTAAGATGAGGACTTAGTAGAAAATTGAACTGTAGCTGAGGGAGGCTGTTGGCATAACTTAAAGCAGAAAGTGCAGTTTACCAGAGCGGTTTTATAGCATTCATCATGGTAACATATGCCTTTGGAAATGAACCATGAATTACAGCTGGCTAGATTAAAGACTCATTCATCAACAAAGTAAGCTGGATGTTCTGAACTCATATACATACAAGTAAGAATAGACAGACTCAGCAAATGTGTGTGTGTGTGTGTGTGTGTGTGTGTGTGTATGTGTGTGGTGGTAGGGTGTTCATGAGAGGGATTAGATGGAGGAAAGGGAAAGAAAAAGTATATAATTATATTTAAAATTGAAAAGATTAATAATGGAAACTAGGTAATGGCCAATTTTATTGTCAAAACAGTGCTTTCATATGTATTACACAAAGTCCTTGAAAATGTAATTCATTATGATGGGCTCTCTGAAAAATAGAATATACAGTGATTATATTGTATATAGTTTCATATTCCTCATGGCCATGTAATAAAGTGACTTGTCCTTAGAGAGATCTGCTCTTTTTTGGCACAGAGGTATACATGCAGATAAAAATACTCACAATCAATTAATCAATCAATTGATCTTGTTTTAAAAAGTAAAAATGAAATAGATCTCTAAAAAGCAGAGCAAAATAAGTATTTTAAAACTAGATATTGACTAGAAGTTTAAATAGAAATTTCAATAGCCATTCCCATGAGATTTTAGTTATGATAGATGTAGGCCATATATGTAAATTGGCTTGTTTGTTAACAGGAATATTTATTTGTATGTTAGAAATCAATAAACTGTGGGAAATAATTCAACAGATTTCCACTGCAATTAGAACAAAGTCAAAACCACTCAAGCTAGTGATAGACATTGATATCATCTTCCACTTTGGTCTTGAACTCATCTGGAAAATAAATTTTACTAAGTAAGCCTTCTTCTTTCTTCTAGAAGACACCACAGAGTTACTTACATTCCAGACCTGTCCAGAAGTGACTTACCTTTTAAAAAGATGGGTGTTTGTTTGTTTGTTTTAATCTTTAACTATGAGTAAATGTGTGTCTGTGTGAGGGTATATGTACCCAAGTGCAGGTATCTGCAGAGGCCAAAGGAGGACAGAAAATCTCCAGAAGCAGGAGGTACAAGCCACCTGATGCAGTCTCTAGTTCTCAGCAAGGGCAGTATGTGATTTTAAACAGCTCTCTCTCCAGCCTAACTTCTTTTATGATCACCTTGTTTATTTACCTGTTTGTTTAGTGTGAAGGGTGTGTGTGTGTGTGAGTGAGTGTGTGTGTGTGTGTGTGTGTGTGTGTGTGTAGTACTATGCGGATGTGGAAGGCCACAGACAACCTCCAGGAGATGGTTCTCTCCCATGACCATATGGCTTCCAGGGATCAAGTTTAGGTCATCTGGCTTGGCAGAAAGTTCCTTACTTTACTAGCTGTGCCATTGTGTCAGTCTCACAATTAACCTACATTTGTTTAAGTTGTAGGTAAAAATATTCTCTCAGGACAAGGTCCCCTTCTCTTTTGGCTTTCACAATTGTTCCTGTCACTTTCAATTACGGATTAGTTTATATACTTTGTGGTCTTATATCATGTACCTGTACTGGACTGAATTTTATCTTAGAATATACTTGCAAAACAGCTCCTCTAATTACCACTGTGTCACCATCATCTAAAACCGAGCATTCAACTAACTAGGTAACTGGTTGAGTAAAGAAACTACCTTTGAGGTTTCATTTTGGATGTCTTCATTTTTCCAAGGAGTTCTGGGTGGTTATCCAGAATGTAAGCAATTACTCACCTGATTTACAATTGATTAATGTCACAGTGAGTTAATATTTAATTTAGAAAACTTTCTGTGGCTTGTGTTCTTCAGGCAGGAGAAAACGAAGAAAAACAAAATCAGTTTATTTTCTATAACACGCACCAAGAATAAGAACCCAATTCTAGATAAACGAAAGGCACATTACAGCCAAATGTGCCTTAACAGAGTATTAGTAATGGCAACTACAAACATCAATCTAGAGGGCAGCAATTATTCACTCATTCATATCCCATCCTTTCAGCTTCTAGTCAGTCTCATCAGCTCTGTGAACCATTCCTACAGCTTCCACTCTTCTCAGTTAAAATTAATCGTGTGTGAATCCAAACATCTATGTCTACTTATATATTCCTTTAGAGTATAAAATTCTATTTAACTCTTCTTACAGCTGGCTCTTCTATAATATAGATTGATTCTTTTGGACTCAGATTATGCTCATTTATCAGCCTTGTCCTTGTACCTATTATACAACAATAATCAAATATTTTAATAAATATATGCTTTTAAGCTAAAAATAAAATGTCCTCATCAGACTCAGTATATATATATATATATATATACATACTCCAGCATCCATCACTAGCCTTGGCACCTGTCAATCATAGCTTTAAAACAAGAATTAACATACTATGGTCTTTCATCTTAGTCCTATGATCACACACTAAGAGTGATCTGTATGTTTGTGAATGATAGTTTTGAGATTGTAATTTGATTATAGTATTTCTCCTTTTCTTTTCCTCCCTCCAAATACCCCTATATACTTCAATTTAAAAAATGACACACAAGGAGAAACATTCAACATCCATAACAAAATTCTATAAGCTTACTCTAAAAATGGGCACCTACAGGTGCCTGGACCTACAGAAAGCAGTCAAGCAAAGGATTGCTTTATTAGTCAGGGTTTTATCAGTAGAAAGCAGAGAAGTGTCTGCCTCCATGAATTTTAGGGTTAAAAAAAAAGAAAGCCCTCTTTAAAATGTCTATCTCTGCCCCATCGCCTACTCTACAGTGTTCACAGACACTTACAGGAAAGTGCACTTGGTATGTAATTCTACCTGGGTTGATCTCAAACAATGTCATGGCTTATGGGGCCAAACCAACATCTTTTCTAATTTATTGACACTTGTAAAAATGTTCCAGTGTCACTCCAAATTGACTTAAAAACTGGGGATATCCTTCTCATACCATTTTATTAATTTAACTGACTTCTCATGAAAATGCGTTCTGTGGTGAAATGGATTGAAGAGCACTAATATTTTTCTCAAGTAGTATGCTGTTGCTCCACTCAATGATACATCTTGAAATAAAGTCAATATTCTTTTTAGCTTAATGGACAAAAATTAAAAAAAAATAGAAAAGGAGAGAGGCAGGGAGGGAAAAAGAGAAGTAGATTTGTTCTTAGACTTCATAGCTTACTGTACTAAACAAGTTGCCATTTTATTTATTTGATGATAAATTCCAGAAGTAATAAAAATAAAAGAATGAGAGAAAGTTAACATGTCATTTTTTTGTACCAAAGAGCTTTCATGAGATATATTTGTCCTTTGTGTGTTCTTTTTATCTCTTAACTTCCTCACCTTTGTTTTCAATATCCAACACAAGACTAGGACATACTCAGAAATACACCTTCCCATTTCTCATTTTCCAAGTAATCAACAAATATGAATGGCTGACAGAGTCTGTGAATTGCCACACAACAGGACTGCCCTCAATTAACATCTTCTCTGAGCAAATCCACAGTGAACAAAGTACTCTTTGTCCCCAAACAACACCTTAAGGAAACAAGATATAAATTAATGAAAAGAGGGAGAAAGAACTTTTAGACTGAGCCCGTTAGGATCATATTTAAGCAGTCATCTATTTTGGTCATTTCAACACTTAAAAAAATATACAACAAAGAAAAACAAAAACAAATAAACAATCCCCAAAAAACAACTAACGAACCACATATGCAACAACAAAACAGCAAAAAAGGCCTGAAATATTTCCTATTTGTACTGAAGCAATCACTCTCACAGGATAATTAAAAATAATGTTCAGTGAATTTTGTATCCTGCATCTCAAGTGAAAGAGGGGTGAAAGACCAGCTCTCTCAATAGTTTACATCTTCTCAGGATAAAAAGAGCCAAAGTGAGTTAATTGACTCTGCCCTGCATCCTTAAAAGCCAAATGAAAAAAATCATCCTCTGTGCACACACGCAACCTGAAACACATGACCGCATGCCTAACTGAAGAATCCTAGGTATTGCATGGATTCTTTTCTACTTAGTGGTAACATGAAGAAAACTACAAGTAAGTTTCTAACTATTTTGCTTCCCCTGTAAGGAACAGCATTTAGATACTCTTTACCTCAGCCATGGAGGCTCAGAAAAGGATTTTTACAATTTCAAAGCTGAAGAGAAGAGCTACAGAGGAGAGATATAACAGCTGATAAAGGTAATGCTGACCAGGAAGCTTTTAAATTCCTTTCAAAATCTTTTATCAAGCCACATTCTATTACAGAATATGGTGGGTTTTTAAATTGGATTTTCCTCTAGCTGTAAAAGTAAGTTTGTTGTCTGTCCCCTTTGTGGGAGCCCCAGAACTATTAAACTGCTACCTTTGTGAAGACAGAAAATGGCCCAAAGCCTTAGGGATATATTGAACCTATGGGTGTTTAAAAAAGAAGAAAATAAGAAGTATGTGTCTGTTAATTCCATTGATATTTATTGAGTACTACTATGTACTAAGAAAACAGAAAAATTCCTGCCATTAATGTGCTTACTATGTAGTTGAAAGAATCAGACAACAGGTAAGAAGCACATTATATAACTGAGTGACTTATTAATAGTATATTAAAGATTATTTTTATGGAAAAAAAACAAGCAAGTGACAGAAACCTGAAGGAAGAGAGCATTTTACAATTTTTATTAATTGTCACACACTCTAAGTCGCATGAAGAAAGTGATATTTAGGTCTCTGAAGAATGAATATTCAGGAGAAAGTTTCAAGCAAATGAAACAACCAGATCAAAAGTCTTGTTGTGGACTATGCCTAGTGTGTTTGTTAAAACACAAAGATTTGAATGGCAAGACCATAAGGAGTGAAGCCAAATCACGTTAATTAAAAAGTGTGAGGAGACAGATCATAAAGAGACTGAGTCATAATTTGAAAAATACTTGGATACCTAACAGCAGATTTGAGGAAAAGCATGAAGAGTTATACTCAAGCTGTATGGCATAAACTTGCAGATAGCATGAGCATTTTAGAAACTAAAAGGCATTATCTTTTTATGAGTCATGCCTCACCTCATATTACATGAGGTAGCATGTTTAGAACACAAGCGAATTGACTATTTCCAGGTTTGTGATGACTAGCGAGCTGCTGTACCTCTAAAGGACAGTGAGTGCCAGCGTTGGCTGCCAAGCATAACTATTCCATGGGCTGAGGCCTGGGAAGATAATGGAGGAAAGACTAAAGATTTTAACCAGTATGGCTTATCTTAAAGCTGAAGGGTTGATGATGATCTTCAAATGTTTTAGTTGTCACAGTGATTATACTCTTTTCTATCCAAGCCAGAATGTGTCTGCTGAAGCTACAAAAAAATTGCAGGAGGCTATTATAACTGTGAGAATGACAGGATGGAAGTATATGTAAAATTTGTATGGTTATAATGTAGAGGAGGTGCTGACAGGAGCCACCTATGATGAATGTCAGATAGATGTACCAGATAGGAGCTCAGGAGTGCTGTTAAAACGTGGAAATAGGGGCTCAGTCTCAGTCATGCCACTGATGCTAAATGACAATATCAGTAGTTTAGTAAGAGAAAATGATCTGTCATAAGTATGCCTGGATACCAGAACTTACTGCCTCTAACATTATACCCATTTCATAGTACAGCTGAGTGAATGTGCATAACACGGATAGGATAGCTTGTAGAACATGCAGTAATTAGAATATATGGTTTCGAGTATACTCACCATAAAGAACTGATAAATTGATGATAATAGATATGCTAAGTATTCAGATTTCATCATTACTTAATACACAAATTAATCAAACAACAACATTGTAATTCATAAGCACATACAAGAATATTTAGTATGGCCTTTACTGCCAAGGGAATAACAAAAAAAATTCTCATTGGCTGAACACTTAATAGGATCATGTTTATACATATCAAAAATGAGATTAAATGTCTAAGATTATGATTATATATAAAATAAAAATATGCATAAATGCAAATGATAGTATAATGTATATCTACAATTCAACTCTTGTGTATGAATGGGAAGTCAAAGCTTATCCAAATCACTACTATTGCATTACACAGATGTCAAAAATTAAAGACAAATTTATGCCATGTGTCTCTAGGAAGCATGTGATTTTTTTAAAAAAAGTAAAATAAAATTAATTACTCTTAAACAGTAGCATTTCTTGTTCTGGACTACAATAAAAGGGATAGGTGTAGGAAATACTTTCTTATAAACTAGTCCTAGTAGGATAGAAATATAAAACAAAGATTTCATGAGGAAAAAATTGACACCATTGACCTTCTATATTGAGGAAAATGATTTATAATCAAATTTATCTGAGAAATTCTTACTATCTTTAAAGGGGGAAACATGTAATCAAATGAGCATATTCATTAAAAAATGGCATATTACAAAAAGCTACTTCCTGCTCTTTTGCTGTGTTGATAAACATGCCATACATATTATGTGTATATGTTAACATTTTTTATTTAACTTGGAAGGATTTTCCCAAAGTCTCTGATGTCCATTTTAGTAGCTTTTCTACCTGATAGCCCAAAATTTAGTCTGAAATTCATTTATTCAATCAAAATAATATGCTTTGTCCTTAAAACAACTAAATCTTCTGTGATCAAAAGAATGAAAAATTCTTTAAATAGTGTGTGGTGGTCTTGTTACCATTTTTGGTGAACTACGTTTGATGGGTTTTACCATAAGAATGAAATTCTTTGTAAGACAATCTCCAATTTTCAGCAAACGGAATCACCTTGAGTTCTTATCAAGTGCTCTATCAGCTCAAGTGTGCCACATAGTTTAGCTCCCTGTTTTAATCTCCTGTCATCTTCTTATCAACAATCAATTTTTATTAGCACTTTCAAATCTAAGCTATAGGGTTGGTGTAATGAAGAGAATATTACCAGGTAGTTCATAAGATACCATGAGATAAAAATTGGATATACTCTGGGAGTGTAGATGGAATAGAAAATTTCAAGTTAACTACCTTAATTCTAAAGGAAAATGACACACAGACACACAGACACACACACACACACACACACACACACAGACATACACACACAGAGACACAGACACACACACACACACACACACACACACACACACACCCCTCTGTACAGAAACATAGCAAATTATTTTAAGTCAGGCATTAGACTCAGTCATAGAATCAAGGCTACTAGTTCTAGGATCAGTGCTCAAATGACCAGAACCTTCTACCCCTTACCCAATGCAAAAACAAAGAAGCCAATAGAGGTCAGGCAATTGAGAGAATTGCTGTCAGTAATGTCTATCCTCACACCTGCACAATGTCATTAATCAACCAACCAACCAACCAAATAACCAACCAAACAAAGAAACCTTGATTAATACTAATAAAATAGTTCATAAAATATAAGGAAAATTTTTATTTTCTCATTTTCGTGTTTTACTTTTAATGTAGAAGTAATAGGGTACGTGAATATTGCCTGCAGTATGTAGCCCATGCAGGTAGGATTACACATTTGCCAGGGAAACGCATTTCCAGTTACTTCCATCCCCTTGATTTTCTTTCTTTCCTCCTGAATCAATTGCTTCCTTGCCTCCTGGACAAAGCTGATGCTACATTTATTATTGAGATTCTGAAAAGAATGGAAGCTAAAAGGTTTTTGACACCTTGTAAGAGTTTGTGAGATGTTGTTGACAGGATAAGATGTTGGTTCTTTTATGTTTTTAGAAACACTACCTTTTCCATTACAATTAAACTAATAGCCAAGGTACATTACTTTTAATGTAGGATATCTTAATGGTCATGGACCATAAATACTAGATTTTAGGAAATATATCATTTGTCCTTTTGGAAACCCATTTGAGCGAATCTGTAAAGCCACCTGGCACTGAGTTGTTCCACTTGGATTAGAACACTCCAGGTGATACAATGAATAAGCCTGATCCCACATTGCCTTGCATTCTGAAGACTGGCTGTGTGACAACACCCAGTGCCTATTAAATCCTGGTGGTGAAACATTCAGCAATAAAGCCAGTTCACCTGAGTTGATTTCCACAGGCAGTTGTATTAATCACGACGTTCTGGGTTCTTCTGTTCTGCATCCTTACTGACTAATATGTAAACGATGCTAGGTAAATCCCACCAGCTTCGTGACAAGCAGCTATAGTTTTATTCTTTATTACAGGGTGAAAAAGAATCCCTTCAGGAAATGCAATTTTTTATCACTCAATGTCAAGCAAGTCAGAAAGTATTAGTTTATAATGCTTAAAGTTTCAAAATGCTTAAACACTAAAAGATGGTGAGATACAAAAGAAAACATAAAATTCTGCACAGATTATTTCTTCTTCCCTCCTTCCCTCCCTTTTTCCCTCCCCTTCATCATCATCATATCATCATGATCATCATCATTATCATCATCATCACTATTAATTACTTTTATGTTTTTACAGTCCAGTCGTTAACCCCCCCTTCTGGTCTGCCCTCCCACAGTTCCTCTTCCCATTTCTCCTCTCTCCTGTCTCCAAGAGGATGTCTCCACCCTTAACCCCCCCAACACCAGGCCTCCCCACTCCTGACACCTCAGGAGTACTGGGTTCATCATCTCTCACTGAGGCCAGACCAGGTAGTCCTCTGCTGTATATGGGGAGGGGGAAGTGGGGGACAGAGCTAGGACCACTTAGTGTATGTTCAGTGTCTGAGAGATCTCAGGGGTCTGGATTAGTTGAGACTGCTGGTCTTCCTATGGGGTCTCCCTCCTCAGCTTCTTCCAGCCTTTCCCTAATTCAACCACAGGAGTCCCCCAACTTATGTTTATTGGTTGGGTGTAAGTATCTGCTTCTTTCTCAGTCAGCTGCTTGTTGGGCCTCTTGGAGGTTAGCCATGCTAGGCTCCTGTCTGTAAACATACCATAGCATCAGTAATAGGGTCAGGCCTTGGGGCCTCCCCTTGAGCTGGATGCCAATTTGAGCTTGTCATTGGACCTCCTTTTCCTCAATCTCTTCTCCATTTTTGTCCCTGAAGTTCTTTTAGATAGGAACAATTCTGGGTCAGGGGTTTTGACTGTGTGATAGCAACCCCATCCTTCAATTGATGCCCTGTCTTTGTACTGAAGGTGAACTCTACAAGTTCCCCCTCCCCACTGTTGGGTCCTTTTTAAATTTTATTTATTTATTTTATTTATTTATTTTATTTATTTATTTATTTATTTATTTATTTTTGGTTTTTCGAGACAGGGTTTCTCTGTGTAGCTCCGGCTGTCCTGGAACTCACTCTGTAGACCAGGCTGTCCTCAAACTCAGAAATCCATCTGCCTCTGCCTCCCAAGTGCCTTTTTTTTATTTTTAAGCTTGATTTCTTTTCCCAATTTACCCTTCCCTTATTCTCCCTTTCTTATTTCTTTTTTATTTCAAGGCTTACTAAGTTATTACATAGTAAGTGAAAAGGTCATAATGTACTTTAGATATCTGTGAGATACAGAAAAAAAAATCTGTGCGACTCAGATTTGGTGGACAGTCCTTAACAATTACAGGAATGTGATAACAACAGAAGACTGTCTCCATTCCTTTATGGATTCATCCAACAGATATCTAGAGTTACTCTTCACCAAATAGCATCTCAGACACGAGGGGTTGAATTGAAAAACCATAGCTAGGAAATCCAGGTTATATGGGAACCCAGGCAATAAAGGAGAAAGCAAACACATTTTCAAAAAAATCAGGTCAAGTTATGATTAGAGAGGCCCCACACAGCTAGCTGTCATATGTAGAATGATGAGCTTAAATAGGATGACCTAATTTGAGACTGTTCTAAAACAGTAAAATACAATTGTATGCAGTCTGGCTAAAAAGAGTAATTTGTCTGAAACAATCAAATATATTAGTTGATAGAATAGATCTTTAACTCTCAGCCAGTATCACAACTATTTGTTAAAGCAAATATAAATAAATATTCTTATATGACTACCACTTACATGCATGATACTAGTTATTCACTATAGAGATCACAGAGTAGAGTTAGAGCCAGACTTAACCCTTTGTTAATTTAGGATACTTAGACACGAGCAACTGAATTGCAAAAGTCAGACTATGATAAAAACGTAAGAATATTTTGAAATCTACAGACTGGTGTGCCTCTGCTTCAATCTCCTAATGGCTTCCTGCCGCACTCAATATAAATTTAAAAGGCCTAGCAATGACCTTCAAAGCTCTACATGATTTGGCTGTTATTACATTTTTGACCTTATATCTCACTCCTTGTCTCTATAGTTCACTCTGTTCAGTCATACTGAATTGCTTGCTGTTTTCCAAAGTGCCAAATACTATCCAAGATGAAGACTTTAGAACTGCCTCTGTCCTCTAAATAGCCACATAGCCCGTCATTTCTTTCAAAAATTTGTTCAAATGCTACCTTCTCAAAAGGACTTAATAGAGCTCCATGTTAGCTTCCATATTCCACTGTACTTATCCTCTATTATGTAGAGAAAATTATAATATGGTACTATATATGCTGTTTATTATTCATTTTTGCTGATTAAACTACAAACCCAATGTATCTAAGAAGCTTCATCTTATATATATTCCAAAAAATCCTAACAATTTCTGAAACACAATAAGTTTCTATATTAGGAAATGTTTCCTAGAGAAATAGAACTTATAGAATGTATGTATATATACACACAATATTCATATATACACACATACACACTATGAATACACATATATACTATACATACACATACATATATATGCATATATATACATATATATGCAATGAGGTCTAGCTAGGCTAATAATGGCTTTTTACTAAGATGGTCTAAGAATCTGGTAATTGTTCCTTTCACAAGGCTTGATGTCTCAGCTGTTCTTTAGAATCGTACATAATCTTCTAATACCAGAATGGTATTAGAATGCTATTGAAAGCAAGACCAAGCTGGCAAAGAGAGAAGAAGCTTCTTTCTTCCGTGTCCTTTATACAGTTTTCCAGAAGAAAGAATGGTCCAGATTAAAGGCAAACCTTCCTACTTTAAAAGATCTGGATTAAAGATAAATCCTACCACCTCAAAAGATTAGAAGTGTATCTTCCAACTTCAAGTGATTTAAATCAATCAATCAATAAATAAACATATACCCCTTAGAGCTGTGCCCAGCCATTTGGATTTCAGTTGGTTAGAGATGGAGTCCAGTTGACAATCAAGAATAGTCATGCCAATGGCACCCTGTAAGTATCTATGAAAAAAAGGTGATTGTGCTCAATTTCGAGAGGAGGGTAGACATAGAAAAATAATCAGAATTGCCTTGGTGTATGAATGAATACCATGAAGTTATAGACCTGAAAGGCATTCCTGCCTAATCTGCCTTACCTCATAATATTACCCTTTCAGAATGTGTAGGATATTTTTGAAATAGAGAATTTTTAATGCAATGTTTACATTGAGATAAGTATGAATCATGGCAGGCATGTGACCACAGGGCATATCTTCTTTACTGTCCCATTGTCGTTACAACTATGCATCTATTTCCTTTCTACTGGATGACATCTCAGAGAGTATCCTGACTCTTTATATCATTCTTGGAAATTTGTCTCTTGGATTCAAAGTTACAATATCAGCTATTCAAGTAAACTTTCAAGTCTAATTATTTTTCAGCACCAGGACCTATCCCCCTCCATCTATGAGAAGTGGGGGAAGATGTTGTAAGGATGAGCTAAGAGGGGCTAGCAGTCAGAAAGAAAGATGCCTGGATTTCTTTTGCTCTTTCCAGCAGTTCAAGCACAGACCCCTCCAGAGAAGGAGCTAGGAAGGACAAACGAATGGAGATGAGAGCCGACCAGAATCAAGAGTGTCACAAGTGGATGCTTATTGATTCTGATGGCTTTCTGCCCCCAGAATCTTTCTCTTATTGGTCATTTCATGGTCGATAAATCACCTCTGATCTTTGTGCACTGTTCCTTAAGCACCCACAGCATCTCTGTGACTTCTGGTCACTTATTCCTTCTCAGACCACATAAGTCAGATCTAAGAAAGTGATTTGCATGCAGCCTCTGACATGGCACTTAAGATAGAACTCTGAGAGTTTCTCCAGTTCCTCACTTTAACTGACCCATGGAAAACTCTCATTCTTTCACTCAACAAAACCACTTTCTCCTTGTTCTAGTTATTACCAAATACATACAGCTATTTTTCGGTTTTGAAAATGTTTAATGTGCTGCTTCCCCAATCTGCCTACCTCCAATTTAAAGTTTCTATTACAGTACAGAATGCCCTTTAAGAACTTTCCTTTGAAACTGTAGTGAAGGAAAAGCATACCCAATTTTCCCCAACAGAAGGAGGGCTGACATTCATACAACACACTGTCTCAACCTTGGCTCCATCCATATTTAATAAATTGGACATTCTCACTGTCATATTGAATGAGCTTAAGAGCTGTCGCATGAAGTTCTGTTATAAGAACCAAGAGAATAGTTTATTTCACTATTGATATCTAACATAGAATAGTATCTGTTTACTTATAACTTGGTCCTAACTTTTATTTTGACATCTAATCCCATTTACAAAATGTTCCCCTGTCTCCTAATACCAATTCTAAATTCCTGAGTCTTGCATCCAAAATAATAATATGGCCTCTTTTCTAGCTTTGCAACCTTTCTATCATGTTCAAGTAATATTCCCAAGTATCTTATTCATTCCTGTATGAAATTCTTATTGCCTAGATGCTATCTTTCAATCCATGTGCCATACATTGGAAGATAAACATGACAGACAATTTCCTTTTTTTTTCAAATATACTATAAATTGTTGTGTTTTTCCTACTATTCATGCTTTAAAATAATATTTTATTCTTCTTTGGACAGGAAACTCAAATTGATGTCTTACTCATGTTATATCCCCAAATCCCTTTCCATGTGTAACCTTCTCTGAATTCCACGGGAAGAGTTCATTGGGTTTTCCCCCTATGTTGCTGTCACACTATATTGCTTTGAGCCAACACGCTAATATATTGAGGTTTGAGCTATACATATTGGAGTTGACTACATATTACAGACATGTACATTATTTACATTAATTCATAATAATTCATCATTTTGTCTCAAAGTAGAAAAATATAATTTTTGTTTATATATAGGTATAGATACTTGTATTATTAAAAAAGTAAGTGTAAATGGAGTTCCTTAAAGAGGCATATAAGTCAGTAGCCACATACTTGTAGAGCAGCAAGTCCATTCCAGATGCAAATAATATGTGCTTGAGAATGGAAGACTTTTAATCAGTAAGGGTAGGGATGGAGAGATGGTTGATTAATTGCCTACTGCTCAAACATAGGTGTAACCAGTTTAGCAGAAACAAAGACATTCTAGAGACATGCTTATGGCTCTCAATCTAACAGACTATGTAATCAATGGATACCAAATAAGTGGGAATTTTCCCAGGAATCTCATGCTGGAAGAAAGGTTCCAAACAGAAGGACAATGAGTCTTTCTGAATGAGATTGTACACAATTTACAGGATAAGACTGAAACTCAAATAATGATTGTTAAAGGTCAGTGTGTCAAAACATCAACCAGGACTGCTTAATTATGGAAATTCTTGGCCTTCTATTTAAACTCTGATCTCACTCTACAACCCCAAAAGTACATTTGAGAGCTTTACGGGATCTATTGATTCCTCCTCCTGATGTGGTCATATTAAATGAATCTCTTTTTTCAGCTTTTGACTTTTAATGTGGCTCTTTTAACTGACTTATGGAGAACAGGTGGCCAGCAGAGCTAACGGGCACAAGTTGTGACCTCTATGTTTAATAACATAAGGATGTGAGTTCTGATTCCCAACACCCCCATAAAACCTAAGCCCCATGCTGGGGGCTGCAAGTGGAGACAGGTAGATCCAGGGAGCACAGAGGCCAGCCAGTCTAGCCAGACTGGGGATATCCTTGTTCTGAAAGATCTTATCTCAAAACACAAGAGAGAAATTGCTTTGGAAGACACCTATCTCCCTCTTGTCTCCATACACATATACACATACACATGAACATGTATTCTTAATCTCTATCTCTTTCGCTCTCTCTTTCTTTCTCTTTCTTTCTGTCTCTCTCACACACACAGAGTTTATTTTCACATTAAGCAAACATGAGATGGAATGAATAAAATGGAGAGTAGTCTATGCGTAATTGAATATGCGAAAGAGATCTAATGATACTCCTAAAAATATTCATTATACATTTAAAAAAGTAGAGCTTTAAGAAAAAATATTACATGCTTCGAAACAAGACCATTCCCAGAAAGTCATCATTAGAGTAGTAAACATAGAACAAAAAAGGGCAAATATCACAAATATCACATGAATCACTGTGGAGCTGGAAATGCCTTCATCAAAGAATCAAAAAGAGGAGATGCCAACGGTGCTCTGAGTGAGGGGAGATGACTGGCAGGATGATAATACAAAAGCTGTGGGACTTCACAAGGGGTGAAGATGATTCTTGTTCTAGTTCAGACATGGTAATTTTAGGGGCAAGTAAACTGCTCCATTAAGATCTACAGGAGATCCTGTCATACAGATCTTTCACTTGTTTGGTTAGAGTTATGCCAAGGTACTTTATGTTGTTTGTGGCTATTGTGAAGGGTGTTATTTCCCTAACTTCTTTCTCAGCCTGCTTGTCCTTTGAGTACAAGAAGGCTACTGATTTGCTTGGGTTAATTTTATAACCAGCCACGTTGCTGAAGTTGTTTATCAGCTGTAGAAGTTCTCTGGTGGAGTTTTTTGGATCGCTTAAGTAGACTATCATATCATCTGCAAATAATGATACTTTGACTTCTTCCTTTCCAATTTGTATCCCTTTGACTTCCTTATGTTGTCTAATTGCTCTCGCTAGAACTTCAAGTACTATACTGAAAAGATATGGAGAGAGAGGACAGCCTTGTCTAGTCCCTGATTTTAGTGGGATTGCTTCAAGTTTCTCTCCATTTATTTTGATGTTGGCTACTGGTTTGCTGTAGATTGCTTTTACTATGTTTAGGTATGGGCCTTGAATTCTGTATGACAGGAACTTCAAGTCCCTGAAGAAAGAAATCGAAGAAGACCTCAGAAGATGGAAAAATATTTCTTGCTCCTGGATTGGCAGGATCAATATAGTAAAAATGTCCATCTTGCCAAAAGCAATCTACAGATTCAATGCAATCCCCATCAAAATCCCAAATCAATTCTTCATAGATCTAGAAAGAGCAATTCTCAAATTCATCTGGAGCAACAAAAAACCCAGGATAGCTAAAACTATTCTCAACAATAAAAGGACTTCTGGGGGAATCAATATCCCTGACCTCAAGCAGTACTACAGAGCAATTGTGTTAAAAACTGCATGGTATTGGTACAGCAACAGGCAGGTAGATCAATGGAATAGGATTGAAGACCCAGAAATGAACCCACAGACTTATGGTCACTTGATCTTTGATAAAGGAGCCACAACAATCCGGTGGAAAAGATAGCCTTTTCAACAAATGGTGCTGGCTCAACTGGAGGTCAACATGCAGAAGAATGCGAATTGACCCACTCTTATCTCCTTGTACTAAGATCAACTCCAAGTGGATCAAGACCTCCACATAAAACCAGACACACTGAAACTATTAGAAAAGAAACTTGGGAAGACCCTGGAGGACATGGGCACAGGGGTAAAGTTCCTGAACAGAACACCAATAGCTTATGCTCTAAGATCAAGAATTGACAAATGGGACCTCATAAAATTACAAAGTTTCTGTAAGGCAAAGGACACTGTCAGAAGGACAAAACGGCAACCAACAACGTGGGAAATGATCTTCACCAACCCCACATCCGACAGAGGGCTAATATCCAATATATACAAAGAACTCAAGAAGTTAGACCCCAAAGAACCAAATAACCCTATCAAAAATGGGGTACAGAGCTAAACAAAGAATTTTTACCAGAAGAAATTCGGATGGCCGAGAAACACCTTAAGAGATGTTCAACATCATTAGTCATCAGGGAAATGCAAATCAAAACAACCCTGAGATTCCACCTCACTCCAGTCAGAATGGCTAAGATTAAAAACTCGAGAGACAACAAGTGCTGGCGAGGATGTGGAGAAAGAGGAACACTCCTCCACTGTTGGTGGGATTGCAAAATGGTAAAACCGCTCTGGAAATCAGTGTAGCGGTTCTTCAGAAAATTGGGCATGCCACTCCCAGAGGACCCTGGCATACCACTCCTGGGAATATACCCAGAGGATTCCTCTGCATACAACAAAGACACATGCTCCACTATGTTTATAGCAGCCTTGTTTATAATAGCCAGAAATTGGAAGGAGCCCAGATATCCCTCAAAAGAGGAATGGATACAGAAAATGTGGTATATTTATACAATGGAGTACTACTCAGCAATTAAAAATAATGAATTCATGCAATTTGTAGGTAAATGGTTAGATCTGGAAACTATCATCCTAAGTGAGCTAACCCAATCACAAAAGAATACACATGAAATGCAATCACTGATAAGTGGATATTAATGAGCCCAGAAGCCCTAAATACTCAAGGCACAATTAGCAAGTCAAATGACTCTCAAGAAGAAAAAAAGGAGAGGACCCTGGGCCTGTAAAGATTGGATCCAGTATTGTAGACCCAGAACAGAGAAATCGTGGGGGGGGGGGGAAAGAGTGGGGAATAGCATAGGGGGAGAGGAATTATGGGACATATGGTGGGGGGTAACTGGGAAAGGGGAAAGCCTTTGGAATGTAAACAAAGAATATAGAAAATAAATATCTACAGGAGAGAGACTGCCACACTGAGAGGGTCCACAAGAAAGGAGCTAATGATCTAATGAGTGGAGAATTACAAAGGCTTGTGACAAAGCCCAGGCCCATTTGTGATAATAAGACTCTATAAAAGGTACAGTGAATTTGTTTTTAAGGGTTACTAACTCCAAGTATGACGAGAAGCATAACAGCATTATATTTATTCCCATATAAGGAAAGAAAACCTGCATGCAACTCTCCTTAAGGAATAAAAGGAAAAAAATTTGGAAAGACTCTGCCCCTATGAATCAAGGACCAAAAACATAAAGAAGGAAAAACCTGTGATCAGCAGCACACTCAACCGAATTTCCAAACAAGTAAGTTAGTGAGAATTGACAATTAGCAGACTTGACATTGTAGAAAATTTAATTAGCCGTTTACAGGATGAATCAGGGAAGACACCAAAAACTCCCTAAGAAAAGGTTAAATAGGCACTGACAGAGAAAACAAGCAAAACAGCAAAGTGAAGACACAGCTCCTGGGAGAGACTCCTCCAGAGAAAGCAGAACAAATGGGAATTAAATAATAAGGCCACATGAAATAGAGAATTTAAAAAAACCCGGATATTTGGAAAAAGAATAATTAGTTTCCAGTCAAATGAAGCAAAGAAATTACTTGGTAATACTTGGTAATGATTTTGCATTTTAAGCAAAAAGAATGTGTCAAAAGAGAAGCACAAAAATGCAAAAGGGCTTGACACTCCTTTCAAACACCAAATACCAGAACACAGGGGAAACACAGAAAGGAAAGATCACCACCAATTTCTGCATTCAGCCAAGCTGCTGCTCAAATGGGAAGGAAGTAGCAGGTCAAGGTCTCATAAAGGAGCTGACTTTCCTGAGGCTGCTTTTCAAAATTAAGTCAGAGGTAAAAGGTGGAAGAAAAAAAGACTACAGATAATAAGTCACAAAGGGAACAGAAAAAAAAATGTGTACTAGTATTTAAAATGTGGTGGCTCACAGTTACTGTTGCAGTGATAAAACCGCATGACCAAGACAACTTGGGAAGGAAGGGTTTTACTTTAGCTTACATCCCCAGGTACATCAATCACTGAGGGAAATCAAGACAGGAACAGGGCAGGAGCCTGGAAGCTGGAGCTCATGCCGAGGCCGTGGATGGTTGTTGTTTACTGGCTTACTCTTAGGACCTACTCAGCCTGCTTTCTTTTTTCTTTTTTTACTTTTTTATTGGATATATACTACATTTACATTTCATGTCCCTTTTTCTGGTTCGCTACCCCCCCAAAGGTCCCACATGCCCTTTTCCCTCCCCATGTTCCCCCATCCACCCCTTCCCACTTCCCTGTTCTGGTGTTCCCCTACGCTGATGCTTTGAGCATTTCCAGAACCAGTGTCCACTCCTTCCTCCTTGTCAGACATCATTTGGTATGTGGATTATGTCTTTGGTGTCCCAAGATTCTAGGCTAATATCCACTTATCAGTGAGTGCATACCATGGGTATTTTTTAAGACTGGGTTGCCATCACTTATGATGTTCTCCAGCTCCATCCATTTGTCTAAGAATTTCATGAATTCATTGTTTCTAATGACTGAATAGTACTCCATTGTGAATTTATACCACATTTTTTGTATCCATTCCTCCGTTGAGGGACATTTGGGCTCTTTCCAGCTTCTGGCTATTATAAATAAGGCTGCTATGAACATAGTGGAACATGTATCCTTATTACATGCAGGGGAATCTTCTGGGTGTATGCCCAGGAGTGGTATGGCAGGGTCCTCAGGAAGTATCATGTCCAGTTTTCTGAGGAAAGGCCAGACTGATTTCCAGAGTGGTTCTACCAGCTTGCAATACTACCAGCAGTGGAGGAGTGATTCTCTTTCTCTACATCCTCGCCAACACCTGCTGTTTCCTGAGATTTTAATCTTAGCCATTCTGACTGCTGTGAGGTGAAATCTCAGGGTTGTTTTGATTTGCATTTCTCTAATGACTAATGATGTTGAACATTTCTTAAAGTGCTTCTCAGCCATCTGAATTTCTTCAGGTGAAAAGTCTTTGTTTAGCTCTGTACCCCATTTTTTGATAGGGTTATTTGGTTTTCTGGAGTCTAACTTCTTGAGCTCTTTGTATATATTGGATATTAGTCCTCTGTCAGATGCAAGGTTGGTGACGATCTTTTCCCAATTTGTCCCAATTTGCCGATTTGTCCTTTTGACAATGTCTTTTGCCTTACAGAAACTTTGTAATTTGCCTGCTTTCTTATAGCATCCAGGACAACTAACACAGGAATGGCACCACCCACAATGGGCTAGGCCCTCCTCTATCTATCACTAATCAAGAAAATCTTTTACAGCTGGATATTTTGGAAGCCTTTTCTCAGTTGAGATTCCCCTTCTTCAGATAAGTCTAGCTTATGTCACTTTAACTTAGGAATAACCAGCACATGGGGTAAATTTATACATAAAATCACAGTGTTTATTTTAAGGGATTGTTTCGTTTGGTTTGTTTTTTAACATTTTCATGATGGATGTACCCTCATGAAATCAGGCCCAGCTATTGCAGAAAAGTATGGACAGAACGAATTCTAAGAATTCAGCGGCACTACCTTATCTAGTCACTCAATGTGGAAAGTCAGGTAAGATAGACAGGTTGATAGACAGATTACTTTATAGAAACAGGGTTATAGTTTTATTTCAATTACATATGGTATAGATTCTGGAATGTTTGAAATATTTAAAAAACCTACATAGTCATCATAAAGTAAGTAAAATATATAAAGGAGATTAAAATAAGTAATATAGAACTATAATTTCTATTTTGAATAAAAATAATGGATTAAAGGATAAAATTATGTGGACAAAATTATAAACATTTGTGGCAGGCAGAATATTTTTTATTGAAAATGATATTTATACAGTAGATTGTCGTTGCAATTTCTCCTCTCTCGACCTGCCCCCAAATTATAATTAAATTTTGAAAATTGGACCAAAAAAATCTCCAAAGAAGAAAATATAGAATGCTGCAGTCAGATGAAGGACATAGTGACTATAATATCGTGACTAGGGCTCTGTGGTAACTTGAATAAGGTGGTTTTGCATGCATTTCAAATGCCTCTGGCCAAGTCTGCTAAGTTGTTTGGCACTCAGTCATCTAAGTAAACATCTATCTACATGTTCTAGTTAGCAAACTGCTTTCAACCATTCTTATTTGTAAGATGAATATTATTGAAATTAAAAACTAAATAGAACATGGCTAAAAAGAAAATAAAGGGATAATGTGGATTGTTGTTTGTTTTTATATTTGGTCTTAGTCAAAATGCTGGGAGACAATTTATGTTTAAACTTTATATTCTCCCTCACTTTCTGGGCAATCTCTAATCTGTGAGAATATCTACCTCCCCCACCATCTCCACTTCTGTCTCTGCTTTGAGAATCACTGTCTTAAACCTTTGGATATTCCTACTTCCTGGAATGATTTCCAAAGACCCACATTCTGTCTGCTCTCCTTGAGTGAGCTTATATATCCATCCCCTTGGTCAGGTTACTATTTATGACACAGGCATAGACCGCCAGCTTTAATCTCTAGCACAGACTCCTTCCTGAGCTCCAGACGCATATTTCTACTACTGTCAGAATCTCCATTTGGATGGAATTCTTCCTCCTGGCTCACTCCCAGATCTTCAATCCCCTCCATTCCCACAGACAGCATTGTGATCGTTACCAAAATAGCCCGATTTTGTTCTACTTCTCTCTTGTGCCTCCTCATCTAATTGGTCATATTAGAATATTTTTCTGGAATAATATTTCATCACTCTAGTTATTTTGTTTAGCAAGACTAAGGTTTTTCTCTGCTTTTATGAGGGAGCCTATCTTGCTTAGAACAGTTGAAAGAAAGTAATCAACTTTTAGAGTTCATTTCTTTCTTTTTTATCTGCCAGTGTGAGTCCTTGCTCGGATCCCTAATTCTCCAAATGCTTCCCTACTTGGTACTGTAGGCCAGAGACACATGACCTGCTTCCCACAGCACACACTTGCCATTGCTGTACTTATAGAACTAGAGTTGTGTCTTCTTTTTATCTTTCTTTCTTGTTTTGGAAAGGCATGTTCTTTATTGAAAAAGGAAGTAAAAACCTTTTATGATAAAATTGAAGATTTACATGGAAAATATTTCTGATAAAAGAGAAGAGATATGTAGAAAAACAGGTTAAAATTGACAATTTTCATGGAAAATTGAAGAGTAATGTGGTAGACATAAAAGACATTGCTAAATTAATTGAAAAAGGAAATAGAAACATTTTATGATAAAATTGAGGATTTACATGGAAACATTTCTGATAAAATTGTAGGAAAATGTAGAAAAACATGCTAAATTGAGGATTATCATGGAAAATTTTATATAGATATAACAATGGTAGGCATAAAAATATTACTAAGTTGATTGAAAGTGGAATCATGAACATTTTCTGATAAAGTTGAAGATTTACATAGAAAATATTTCTGATAATATTGAAATATATAGAAAAAATGTTAAAATGGTAGATTATCATGGAAAATAATACAGATAAAATGGTAGGCATAAAAATAATTCTAAGTTGCTTGAAAGTGGTATTATAAACATTTTCAGGTAAAATTGAAGATTTACATGGAAAATATTTCTGATAAAATTCAAGAAATATATAGAAAAACATGTTAAAATTGACTATTTCATTGGCACCAGGGAGGCAAGAGACTCCACACCCTTCTATGCACAGCCCGCCAGGTGAGAGTGATCTCCCAGCAGAGCTTTCACATCTGAGCACAGAAGTGATATGTCCACCTTCTCTCTGAACGGCACCAGCTAGGAGCACACAGGGCATAAAATCAGTGGAGCAGCTGGGATGGAAGTCTTCCTGCCGCCATTGGCACCAGAGAGCTGGGAAACTCCACAGCCTTCTGTGCATAGCCCACCAGAGAGAGAGAGATATCTCCCAGCAGTGCTTTCACTTCTGAGATCACAGGAGTAAGATCACAGGCTTACAAGCCCACAGGAGGAACAAACTTCAGCCAGAGACAACAAAACCAACTAGCACTAGAGATAATGGCGAAAGGCAAGCACAAGAACCCTACCAACAGATACCAAGACCAACATCAGAACTCAGTTCTCCTACCACAGCAAGTCCCAGATACTCCAACACTCCAGAAAAGGAAGAGTTGGATATAAAATTGTATCTCATGATGCTGATAGAGGGTTTCAAGAAAGACTTAAATAACTCCCTTAAAAATACAGGCGAACATGGGTCAACAGGTAAAAGCTCCTAAAGAGGAAACACAAAAATCACTTAAAGAAATACAGGAGATCATGGGTCAACAGCCCTTAAAGAAGAAACACAAAAATCCCTTAAAGAATTACAGGAAAACAGAAATAATCAAGTGAAGGAAATGAGCAAAACCATACAAGATCTAAAGGTGGAAGTAGAAACAATAAAGAAATCACAAAGTGAGACATCTCTGGAGATAGAAAACCTTGAAAAGAATCCAGAAGTCATAGATGCAACCATCAACAACAGAATACAAGAGATAGGAGAAAGAACCTCAGATGCTGAAGATACCAGAGAAAACATTGACTCAACAGTCAAAGAAAATGCAAAATGCATAAAGCTGGTAACCCAAAACATCCAGGAACTCCAGGACACAATGAGAAGTCCAAACCTAAGGATTATAGGTATAGACAAGAGCGAGGATTTACATCTTAAAGGCCCAGTAAATATCTTCAACAAAATTATAGAAGAAAACTTCCCTAACCTAGAGAAAGATGCCCATGAACATACAAGAAGCCTTCAGAACTCCAAACAGACTGGACAAGAACAGAAAGTCCTCCTAGCACATAATAATGTTTTTAATGTCTACCATGTTATCTGCATTATGTTTCATGATAATCTTCAATTTTAATATACCTTTTTATATACTTCCTATATTTTATCAGAAATGTTTACAATGTAAATTTTTGATTTTATCACAAATGTTTCTAATTCCACCTTCAATTAATTTAGTTTTTATATCTACCATTTTATATATAAAATTTTCCATGAAATAGTCAATTTTAATGTGTTTGTCCACATATTTCTTGAATTTTACCAGAAATATTTTCCATGTAAATCTTTAATTTTATCTGAAAATGTTTATAATTCCACCTTCAATCAACTTAGAATTATTTTTATGCCTATTATTTTTTCTGTATAATTTCCATGATGATCTTTAATTTTAACATGTTTTTCTATATATTTCTTCAATTTTATCAGAAATATTTTCCATGTAAATCTTCAAGTTTATCAGAAAATGTTTATAATTCCACTTTCAATCAACTTAGAAATACTTTTATGCCTACCATTATGATATCTATATAAAAATTTCCATGATAATCTTCATTTCTAACATGTTTTTGTACATTTTTCTGCAATTTTATCAGAAATATTTTCCACATAAATCTTCAATTCTATCATAAAATGTCTATTCCATATTTCAATTAATTTAGCAATGTTTTATATGACTACCACTTTACTGTTCAATTTTCATGGAAATTTTTACTTCTCTTTTCAATTATATATATATATATATATATAATTGGCTATTTCATGGAAAATTATACAGTTAAAATGGTAGACATAAAAAACCTTTCTAAATTAATTGAAGGTGGAATTAAAAACATTTTGTTACAGAACCAGAGATTTACATGGAAAACATTTCTGATAAAATAGAAGTATATAGAAAAACATGTTAAAATTGAAGATTATTATGAAAAATAATGAAGATAAAATGGTAGACATAAAAATTACTAAATTTATTGAAAGAGGAATTACAAACATTTTCTGATAAAATTGAAGATTTACATGAAAGATATTTCTGTTAATCTATGTCTTTTTATTAAGGAGTTGAGTCCATTGTTGTTAACAGATATTAAGGAATAGTGATTGTTGCTTCCTGTTATTTTTTATGTTATTTTTAGGTTTGTGCTGTTATCTTCTTTTAGGTTTGAGGGACGAAGATAACTTTCTTGCTTTTTCTAGGGTGTAGTTTCCCTCCTTGTGTTGGTGTTTTCCATCAATTATCCTTTGTAGGGCTGGATTTGTGGGAAGATATTGTGTAAATTTGGTTGTATCATGGTATATCTTGGTTTCTCCATCTATGGTGATTGAGAGTTTTCCTGGGTATAGAAGTCTGAGCTGGCATTGGTATTCTCTTAGGGTCCATATGAGTTCTGGCCAGGATCTTGTAGCTTTCATTGTCTCTGGTAAGAAGCCTTTTGTAATTCTGATAGGTCTGCCTTTATAAGTTACTTGTCCTTTTCCCCTTACTGATTTTAATATTCTTTCTTTGTTTAGTGCATTTGGTGTTTTGATTATTATGTGCCAGGAGGACTTTCTGGTCTGGTCCAGTCTGTTTGGAGTTCTGTAGGTTTCTTGCTCCACAGCCTCCAAAGCCTTTTGTGCACGGCCACCAAGAGACAGTGATCTCCCAGGAGAGCTTTCACTTCTGAGCACAGAAATGAGATCTCCTGAGTGTTTTATCTTAGCCATTCTGACTGGTGTGAGGTGAAATCTCAGGGTTGTTTTGATTTGCATTTCTCTAATGACTAATGATGTTGAACATTTTTTAAGGTGTTTCTCAGCCATCTGAATTTCTTCAGGTGAAAAGTCTTTGTTTAGCTCTGTACCCCACTTTTGGATAGGGTTATTTGGTTTTCTGGGGTCTAACTTCTTGAGTTCTTTGTATACATTGGATATTAGCCCTCTGTCGGATGTGGGGTTGGTGAAGATTTTTTCCCAATTTGTTGGTTGCTGATTTGTCCTTTTGACAGTGTCTTTTGCCTTACAGAAACTTTGTAATTTTATGAGGTCCCGTTTGTCTATTCTTGCTCTTAGAGCATAAGCAATTGGTGTTCTGTTCAGGAACTTTCCCCCTGAGCCAATGTCCTCAAGGGTCTTCCCCAGTTTCTTTTCTATTAGTTTTAGTGTGTCTGATTTTATGTGGAGGTCCTTGATCCATTTGGAGTTGAGCTTAGTGCAAAAAGATAAGAGTGGATCAATTCTCATTCTTCTTCATGTTGACCAAAAACTCAGAAAACATCAGGTGTTGGAGAGGATGTGGAGAAAGAGGAACACTCCTCCACTGATGGTGGGACTGCAAGCTGGTACAATCACTCTGGAAATCAGTCTGGCGGTTCCTCAGAAAACTGGACATGATACTTCTGGAGGACCCAGCCATACCATTCCTGGACATATACCCAGAAGATTCCCTAGCATGAAATAAGGATACATGCTCCACTGTGTTCATAGCAGTCTTATTTATAATAGCCAGAAGCTGGAAAGAACCCAGAGTCCCTCAACGGAGGAATGGATACAAAAAAATGTGGTATATATACACAATGGAGTACTATTCAGCCATTAAAAACAATGAATTCATGAAATTCTTAGAGAAATGGATGGAGCTGAAGAACGTCATACTAAGTGAGGTAACCCAGTCTCAAAAGAATACCCATGGTATGCAGTCACTGATAAGTGGATATTAGCCTAGAATCTTGGAACACCAAAGACACAATTCACATACCAAATGATGTCAGACAAGGAGAAAGGAGTGGACACTGGTGCTGGAAAGGATCAAAGCATCAGTGTAGGGGAATACAAGAACAGGGAAGAGGGAAGGGGTGGAAAAGGGAGCAGGGGGAGGGAAAAGGACATGTGGGACCTTTGAGGGGTGGGGAACCAGAAAAAGGGAAATGAATTGTAAATATAGAATATATCCAATAAAAAATGAGAAAAGAAAAAAACAAAAACAAAAAAAAAAAAAAAAGAAATGAGATCTCCACTTTCCCTCTAGTGGGGAAGAGCTAGGAGACTACAGGGCATTCCAGTGGAGCAGCAGGAACAGAGTTCTTCAGGTTGACATTTGCACCAGGGAGCCAAGCAGCTCCTCATCCTTCTGTGCACAGACCCTGCCAGAAGAGAGTTGGTCTCACAGGAGTATGGAGACAAGCTTATAGGCCCACAGGAAGGACAAGCTCTAGCCAGAGACAGCAAGACTAACCAGGACCAGAGACAACCATATGGTGAAAGGCGAGGACAAGAATGCTATCAACAGAATCCAAGGCTACTTGGAAACATCAGAACCCAGTTCTCCAACCACAGCAAGTCCCGAATACCCAAAACACCAGAAAAGCAAGAATTGCTTTTAAAATCATATCCCATGATGTTGACAGAGGGCTTCGAGAAGGACATAAATAACTCCCTTAAAGAAATACAGGGGAACATGAGTCAACAGGTAGAAGCCCTTAAAGAGGAAACACAAAAATCCCTTAAAGAATTACAGGAAAACAAAACCATCCAGTATCTAAAAGTGGAAGTAGCAACAATAAAGGAATGGCAAAGTGAGTCATCTCTGGAGACAGAAAGCCTTCAGGGGTCATAGATGCAAGCATCAACAACAGAATATAAGAGATAGAAGAAAAAAAATCTCAGGTGCTGAAGATACCATAGAAAACATTGACTCAACAGTCAAAGAAAACGCAAAATGCATAAAGCCTGTAACCCAAAACATCCAGGAAATCTAGGACACAATGAGAAGACCAAACCTAAGGATTATAGATATAGAAGAGACCGAAGATTTCCAACTTAAAGGGCTAGTAAATATCTTCAACAAAATTATAGAAGAAAACTTCCCTAACTTAAAGAAATAGATGCCCGTGAATACACATGTCTTTTTTTAAGTCATAATCCATGAAAGTACTGAAGAAAAATATTATACTACATAAATATAAGATCAGAATAGATGATACAATGTTGATAGTAATGCAAAGATACTGATCATCGTGGCATTGGTGAACCTAATTTAATATTAACTATTATCTACTTTTTTATTTTCTGTATTCTTTGTTTACATTCTAAATGCTTTCCCCTTTCCCAGTCCCCCCCCCTCCATATGGCCCCTAAGTTCTCTTCCCTCTGCCTAATCCCCAATCACCCCTCCCCAGCATTTCTCTGTTCTGGTACTCCCCTACAATACTGAATCAAATCTTTACAGGCCCAGGGCCCTCTCCCTCCTTCTTCTTGGGAATCATATGATTTGCTAATTGTGTCTTGAGTATTCAGAGTTTCTGGGCTAATTAATATCCACTTATCAGTGATTGAATTTCATGTGTATTCTTTTGTGATTGGGTTACCTCACGTAGGATGATATTTTCCAGTTCCAACCATTTGCCTACAAATTTCATGAATTCATTGTTTTTAATTGCTGAGTAGTATTCCATTGTATAAATATGCCAAACTTTCTATATCCATTCCTCCATTGAGGGACATCTGGGTTCTTTCCAGCTTCTGGCTATTTGGCTTTCCAGCTAAATAAGGCTGCCATGAACATAGTGGAGCATGTGTCTTTATTGCATGTAGGGGAATCCTCTGGGTATAATCCCAGGAGTGGTATGGCAGGGTCCTCTGGAAGTATCATGCTCAATTTTCTGAGTAACTGCCAGACTGTTTTCTAGAGTGGTTGTACCATCTTGCAATCCCACCAAGAGTGGAGGAATGTTTCTCTTTCTTCACATCATCGCCAGCATCTGCTGTCTCTTGAGTTTTTAATCTTAGCCATTTTGACTGGTGTGAGGTGAAATCTCAGGGTGGTTTTAATTTGCATTTCCCTCATGAGTAGTGATGTTGAACATCTCTTAAGGTGCTTCTCAGCCATCTGAATTTCTTCAGGTGAAAACTTTTGTTTAGCTCTGTACCCCAATTTTAATAGGGTTATTTGGTTCTCTGGGGTCTAACTTCTTGAGTTCGTTGCATATATTGGATATTAGCCCTCTGTCAGATGTGGGGTTGGTGAAGATCTTTTCCCAATTAGTTGGTTGCTATTTTGTCCTTCTGAAGGTGTCCTTTGCTTTACAAAAACTTTGTAATTTTATGAGATCCCCTTTGTCAATTCTTGATCTTAGAGCATAAGCTATTGACAATATAAAGTATCTTGGTGTGACTCTAACCAAACAAGTGAAAGATCTGTATAATAGGAACTTCAAGTCTTTGAAGAAAGAAATCAAAGAAGACCTCAGAAGATGGAAAAATATTTCATGCTCTTGGCTTGGCAGGATTAATACAGCAAAAATGGCCATCTTGCCAAAAGCAATCTACAGATTCAGTGCAATCCCCATCAAAATCCCAAATCAATTCTTCGTAGATTTAGAAAGAGCAATTCTCAAATTCATCTGAAAATTTTACAAACAATTGTTTATGAACAATTTACCCAAATTTTATCTATATCTTCTTTTACGGTGTTGTTTCACTTTCACGTAGCTTTCAGTACAAAAAAAAACCAGGATAGCTAAAACCATTCTCAACAATAAAAGTACTTCTGAGGGAATCAATATCCCCAACTTCAAGCAGTACTACAGAGCAATTGTGTTAAAAACTGCATGGTATTGGTACAGGGACAGGTAAGTAGATCAATGGAATAGAATTGAACACCCGGAAATGAACCCACAGAATTATGGTCACTTGATCTTTGATAAAGGAGCTACAACCATCCAGTGGAAAAAAAGATAGTCTCTTCAACAAATGCTGCTGGTTCAACTGGAGGTCAGCATGCAGAAGAATGCAAATTGATCCACTCTTATCTCCTTGTACTAAGATCAACTCCAAGTGGATCAAGGACCTTCACATAAAACCAGATACACTGAAACTAATAGAAAAGAAACTGGGGAAGATCCTGGAGGACATGGGCACTGTGGGAAAGTTCCTGAATATTACCTACTTTTATATTAAGTAAAATTTTTGCCTGATTCACTGCTTGCTTTCTAGAATAACACATATCTCACAAATTTTTAAAAGGTAATTGTTTATAAAAGTGAATTTTAAAAACGAAACAGATCATAGGAAAGAATGTGAAACAATTTACCCAAATTTTATCTATATCTTCTTTTACGGTGTTGTTTCACTTTCACGTAGCTCTCAGTACATTCCAACATGTCATCTGTAATAAATGTCAGTGGATAAATTATAATTAAGATTTGAAATTTGGACCAAAGCATCCTCACAGAAGAAAAGCATAGATTGGCTAAGTCAGATGAAGGTTACTATAACTGTATTCAGTGAAAAAGCCATTGTGGTGCTTTGGATAAGAAGACCCCATAGGCTCCTGTACTTAAATGCCTGGTTCCCAGTTGGTGGACTACTTAGGAAACTTTAGGAAACATGAGCTTGTCAGAAGAGGTGTGTCACTGTGAGTGGGCTTTGAGGTTTCAAAAGGCCATGGAGATCTAGTCTTAATCTCTGTCTGCCCTTTGCTTGTGGTTAAAATGTAAACTCTTAGCTACTGCCTCAGCGCCATGCCTACTGGCCTGCTACTGTGCTTCTACCAGTATGATCATGGATCATCTGAAACTGTATGCTAGCCCCTCCATTAATCTTTTTGTTTGTTTGGTTGGTTGGTTGGTTGGGGTTTTTTTATAAATTGCCTTGGTGTTGGTGTTTCTTCACAGGAAGAAACCAGTAACTAAAACAGATACCATTTGTAATTTTCAGAGAGAAGATTCAGAAAGTTCCCCCATTATGCAGCTTTATTCAAGAATGAGAAGCCACTACACAACCTTTGTCAAGGCTGCATAATTCCCAACCTCATTCTAAGTCTCTATCCATATCCCCACAGATGAGTGTAGCTCTTACCTTTCATCAAAGAAGCATCTCTTTGTAAAAGACAGAGACCATTACAGAAAGCTGTAATTGGTCTAAATGCAGAAAACAACCTAAACATGCGGTACCTAGCTGCAGTCGATACATCAATAACACAACCCCTACTCCTAAGGCTCAGAGTAGGTCACAGGAAAGGGGCAGAAGCAATTAATTGTAAGAGTCAGAAGGGCAGAAAGTCTGCTGTAAGGTTGTTTCTTCTAGCTATTTCAGAGAAGCAACACTTATGAAATCTCAACAAGATGACTGCCTAAACAAGACCTGAAGAATTCTATCACCAGTTGACAGGGCAAGATGGGGGGGGGGGAAATCTCATAGGGTAGAGAGGAAGAACTACATAGAGTTAATGACTCTGAAGAGAACATGCCTAGAGGAAAAACTACATGGAATTAATGACTCCTAAGAGAGTAAGAATTAATTTTCCCCAGGGATGAACCCCTTTATTGGCTTATTGGTTTTCTAAAACCAATTTAATACCAACCTGTCTGTCTTTAAACTAAGTACACTAAATAGACTCCATAAGCTGTATTTGTGTGGGGGGGGGTGCATGTGTATGCATGCACATGTGCCCCTCCCAATAAAATTAAATGCATTTAAATATAATAGTTAAAGAAAAAGAGGCCATGAACTTGAGAGGGTGTCACATGGACATACACACAAACATTTGGGAAATAAAGAAATTATATTTAACTAAAAATAAATATCTAAAAATCAAAATTAGGGGCTAAAGAGTTCTTCATGGTGTTTACCTGCCTTGACCAAGTACCTTGGGCTCATGTTAATATGAGAAAGTACACAGACAGGAATATTCCTAAACAGATAAACAAACGAATCATTTTTCCCTTAAAAAATGAGTGGGGAACTCACAGCAAATAGAGGCTTTTAGGAAAAGCTCACCAAGTAAAAGAACATGGCCACAGAGAATAGTATGGAGGCAGTCAGGGAGAAACAACAATTTTATTTGGGATAAGAAGATATGGATTTTTTATTATTGGCAAGTTGCCTACAGATGAGGAAGATATCCTTAACCAATCAAGGGTGCACGGACCAGACCAAACTCTGATGGCAGCACTCACACCGGAGATGCTTGACCAATGGAAAGGAAATGAATAGCATATACAGATTTTAAAAGAAAAGTGCAGGTGAGGAATGGAACTAGAAAACAGCTGATCTGTTTAAGCTCTTCCAAGCTTTACAGGAAGGCAACAGACAGGGTCATAGGTGGGAAATAGGACCTGTGGAAAACCCCAGGGAGTAGGAGTGCAGCTACAGAGTTATAGTGGGGAGAGATAGACAGATGGCTCAGTGGGTTAAAATCCTTGCTACCCAGCAGAAAGACCTGTTTTAAACACCCAAGAAGCCAGAACCTTTGTCAGGGCCAGATATATACATATATATCTGTATATATGTATCCCATATTTCCTGTAGGGTAATAGAAGGCAATGGGAAAGGGTCATGGGAGACAGTGGCAGGAGAATTTGTTGAAGTTCATAGAACTTCTCACCTGTCCTAGGCAGCAGGAAAAGAGCAAAGATTCTGCTTCAAACAAGGTAGAAGGTACAAGATCCAACACCTGAGGTTATTCTCTGATCTTCGTACCCCTGCCAAAGCACATACTCTGTCATACATACATATGTATGTGTACATGCATGCACTCATGCATCATACATGTATATAAAGATGAATAAACAAATATTCTGAAAAAGCAAAGGGAATTTTATGATTGAATTCTATGATAAATAAGACTTCTTATATGTCTTTTCTTTCTCTGTATCCTGAGGCCCCTAGGATTAATGTCAAACTTATTCTTTATACTAATCTAGTCACTTACTATATTCACAACACTGATTTGTTTTGTTTTGTTTTGTTTTGTTTTGTTTTGTTTTGGTTTGGTTTGGTTTGGTTTGGTTTGGTTTGGTTTGGTTTGGTTTGGTTTCATCCTCAGTCTTTCTTTGAGAGGTTAATTTTATTTTATTTAACTTCCCTTGGCCTATGATATTGGAAAATAATTCCTGGCAGAAGATAATTTGGAAATGCAACTATGAACTATAAGCATAGTCCTTATAAGAGAGTTAGATATGTACATGGGTTGTATGCAGAGATCATTACGAGAACAGGGATTTCAGAGTGTATTTTCTTAGCATATAGAGGTCACTAAAGTATATAGGTTACAGCGGGGAGAGGAGAGGAAAGGAGGGGAGGGAAGGGGAGGAGAGGGGAGGGAGGGGAGGAGAGGGGAGGGGAAAGGGGAAAAGGGGAAAGGAAAAAGGAAAGGACAGATGGGAAAGGAAGAGAAGGGGATGATGGGAAGGGAAGTGAGGGAAGGATAAACTGTGGGTGCAGGAACGTTTGCTCATAGAATTTTAAGTGTTAGTTAAGTTCGTAATCTGTTACATGTATACATACCCATTTAAACCAACACAAACTCCTAATCTTACAGATCACAGCCCCACACAGTAACCCAGAATCTCAGTCTCTTTATCCGTCCTCTACTGCTGCCTAACATTTCTCCATCATGCAAATATTCCAGACTCTCCTTCCATTAATGTGTCCATGGATTAGTCTACAAGAAAGCAAAGAACCTTAAGACTAGCCACCAAGACAGAGATGGAACAGGCTGGAACTTTGTCACATGGTACCTATGAGGGAAATAACCTGAGATCAGTGGGAGGGGAGGGCTGGTCCTGTGGAGGTTTAATGCCCATGCATAGGAGAATGTTAGGGTGGTGAGGTGAGTGGGTGAGGGAGCATCCTCATAGAGGCAAAGGGGAGGGGGAGAGGGGAAATGTGATGTGGATATTGTGGAGAGGTAACTGTGAAGGAGGATATCATTTGAAATGTAAACAAATAAAATCATTAGTTAAAAAAGAAAGAATAATTTTATAGGAAAAAAGAGATGGGGATGGGGAAGAAATAAAAAAACATCTACTCAAACAAAATTATAAATCATTTTAAGGAAAGTGAAGATCAACATTCTGGCGAGTGGCCTTGTTGTCCTAAAGAAAACTGCAAACCAGGAGTGTTAAAAATTGGATGACAGACACCTGTTTCAGATACGAAGCCAGACCACAGCTTATAGCAACAGAGAGAATAGAAACAGGAGACAAACAGTGCTAAAAGAAAAACTGAAACTTTTTCTGACACATAAGCAAGAGACTTCAAAATAGGTTTCAGAGCAGTGGTTCTTAACCCTACTAATGCTGCGACCCTTTAGTACAGTTCCTTGTGTTGTGGGATCTCTCCCCCAGCCATAAAATTGTTTTTCTTGCTATTTCATAACTGTGATTTTGCTATGGTTATGAATCACAGTGTACATACCTGTGTTTTTTCTAAAGCAATCCCTGATGGTCTTAAATGGTCCCTATAAAAGAATCATTTGTTGGCAAGGGGTTTATAATGGTATAGTCTGGTATGATGGTATAATGGTTGAGAACCATTTTATAGCAGCCTGTGGAATAACTGAATGTCAATGGTATGACTTTTACATCTATTGTTTTTTATGAAGCACTTGGAAGCATAGTAACATTATCTACCACTGCTTAACAATGGGACAGCAGCAATGTGCTCACAGGGTTGTATCTGTTAGTCTTATTTCTGTTGAAAAGGCTTTGGTGATACGTGTTTAGAAATCTCGTGTCCTGGTGTGTCCCATCAAATTTTGCATCTGAACCCTTGAAAAGTCTTATGTCTGCTATCCAGTGACCTCTTGGCTATGCACTAATAGATTTCCAATCCACTGAGAGGCAAGCCTTCACAGACACTTTTCAAACTTCCAAAGCCATGATTAAATGCACCTTTACATCAGAAATCAATCTTGTCTAAGGCATTCAAGGGATTTGCTCTGCAGAGCAGAGACTAACGTGCCAGGCAGGCTTTCCTAGACTTTAAAAATATCTTTCATTTCCGCTTGCAGGAAGTCATTATTCCATGGCCTGTTTAGACAGGTAGATTTTCAAAGGTCCTTAAATCACATTTCAAATCACATTGCTTAAATGTATGCTCCCGTTTATTGTTCAATAAAGTATGCAATAATTGCTTGCTATAAGTGTAGTAATATTTAGTTTGTAGCTGTGCCTTTTGGATACTTGACTAGTTTGACAAAGAGCAGACAATCTTTACAGTTTGGAAACATGAAGGGATATTTTTACATACATGCTGCTATCTTTTATGAATTAGATGGAGCAGCTAAATGAAGAAAATAGTATTTGTTTTCTAGAAGTGTCATGTTGAAAAAATTGCACAGATACATTTTACTCATGTTTTTGGAGTTCCTATGTCCAAGAAAACTATTGTTCACATAGACAATGTCTCTTATTTATTGTTTTTCCTTATAGATATACTCACTGTAAGGATGAGAAATCCCAACTTGGTTTTGCTTAATTTTGTCACCATGCTTATCACAGGGCTAGAAACCCTCTATAAATACTAATGATAAGCCTTTAGCAATAGAGAAACCCAATTGCACTTCTAATGCTCTTATATGGAAACTATAGTACCATTCAGTTCAGGGCATAAACAGCAGATTGCGTTTGAAAGGTCTCATCTCCATTGATCCAATGTCATGATTCTTTCTCTCATCTCTGTTGTGGTAAAGCTGTAATATTGATGCAGTCAATGAGACCTTTTCTCTGATTGTCCTAAATGTCACATTGACCTTGCCTGGGTTACTTGGTGTCATTCTCTGTTTTTTTCTATATTCTTTGTTTGCATTCCAAAGGCTTTCCCCTTTCCCATTTCCCCCTGACACCATATGTCCCATAAGTCCCCTCCCCCCCCGCCCATTTCCTATACTCTCACGCATGCTGGTTCCTCCATAAGATATCATCTCCACATATTTTCCCCCAGTCTTTGAGGCTTTCATGGTGATTCATTTTCATTTCTGAGCAAACCCTTAAGTGGACTTAAATTAATGGAGGAGGTCTATGCATGACCACAGATTGCTTGGCAGAGGCTGGGATAACAGAAGCCAGCAGAAGGCTGAGATCATTTATCAGCTTCAAGAAGTAGGTTCTGAAAACCAGTGGCAGATGTCTGACAGGAACACAGAGTAGAAACACAGGAGGAAATAACAGTGCCTTGCATTTCTGACTGAATGTATTAAAACTGAACTCAAACCTGAGACAACAAGCACCTCTGTCTCCAATGTATCTTAGGGCTCAGATTAGTGAGTACATTTACCAGGAATATTGCTGTCCCAGACTACAAAAGTCTTTTCCTGTATTCCATATGTAATATTTATTATTCTGCTTTCTTGATAGCTTTCAAATTAGTTTCATTCTTCCTTCTCCAAGAACCACCATTATACGTAGCTTCTGTTATTCCTCATCTAGCAAAATCACCATGAAATCTCTGCTTCCCCTCCTTCAGGCATCAATGCTCATTTTGCTTTTTAAGACACGTCTTTGGTTGTCATTTGAGTATCTGTACTTTGTTGAAGACAAAAAAAAAATAAAATAAAATAAAAACACACACACACACCAAAAAAAAAAAAAAACAGAAGGCATAACAACAGGGTGATTCTGGGGATCACATGAACCACTAAGCTTTAGAAACCTAAATGACAAAGAGCTTAAAAAAATAAAATGAGCAGTGAAAAGTTCCACAGTTTGATATGAAACAAAACTGCAAATGTTGTCACTGAAATGTAAGAAAGGCAAGGTGTAGCGCCCGCAGCTGCATTCAAATGGTTTATTGGGTTCCCTGGAAGGAAAGCTGGGGATAGGAGGAACAGGGTGACAAAAGAAACAGGATGCCAAGACAAATTTACCGTTCAAGGCTCAAAGTTTAATGGGGTCTCAAAATATATATAGGCAGGGCAAGACTCTTCCCCGAATTCCAGGATGCGTTCTGGGGAACTGGGCTGGCTGTTAGTCGGGTGTTGCCTCAGGCAGCTGGGCAGGTCACCTACTTAATTCAGGAAATCATAGACCTGGAGGAGCAATGAACTTTACCTTCACTCTGAGTGCTCCACCCTAGGTGGAGCAGGACCCCGGCTAGCAGAGGAATCCCTGCTTCACCTTGATCAATGTCAAGTCATGCCAGGTTGCATAGCACCCCAATATGGCTCTCTACAGCAAGGGGTAAAAAGAACTGCAGTTCCATGTGCCAATACTATTCTGTTTTAGCCAAGCATAATGATTTTCACATGGGAAACAGAGAAAGAAGAGACTAGAAATCAGAAGAGGTGTACTGATTTCCATTGCTGTTGTAACAAATGACCACAGATTTAATGTTGGAAGTAATGCAAATTTATTAGCTTGTAGCTCCAGAGATCAAAAGTCTAAAGCACTGAGTCTCCTCTAGCATCAGTCTGATACATTAGCTTAACTGCCTTCCTTTCTGAGCTTCCATTTTCTCACATCTACCTCTTTCGAGGCAATTTTCCATTCCTTAACTACTGCTCACTTTCTAGAAAGGGTTTCTAGAAAGACTTTCTGTGTAAAGTCTTTCACATAAAATTACTTGGCCCTTGGCTCTTTCTCCCTTGCCAAATAATAAGAGTTAATTAGCAAGTTTAATTCAATCCGTTTTCTTAAGGTGGGCTCTCCCACTAATCCACTCTATTCACTAATTGCTCTTAATCCAGGAAGACCAGAGAGCTATGAATAATAGAGAAAAGCTTGTGTGAGCATCTCCCAGACTACTGTAGGAGGCAGGTCTGTCTGGTGGTTGGCTAGTTTTGTGGGTTGAAGAGCCAACCACCACCTTGTTGTTGAGGAGGACCACAGGAATGGAGAAGGCACAGAGATCACTACAAGAAGCAAAAGAGAATACAGCTATTTAAAAAAATCACTAACCTTCAAACACAAAGACAGTTAAGAAACTTTGTCTCTTCTTTAGCACTGTGCAAAACCATTTCTTTCACTGAACTTTACATTCTAAAAATTTTAACCCTGAATATTTAAAATGTTCCTGTTCTTGCAGATGGCAGATCACTCAGGCAGTCTTGCTCTAATGGTATCATGGGGCCTGGTGAAAGGAGCGACACAGAGCATAGCAGCCTGGGCAGCTGCATGGTTAGCTGTCAGGCAGCACGCAGATGGAGGCCATATGGGGAGTGAGTCGGCAGAACCATGAGAAAAGGTCTCCAAATAGCCTAAGGAAAGAAGAACTTAGATTTACGGAGGAGGGTGTCTACAGGAAAATCCACTGATTCCTTACCTCATAGAAATGACAGAAATTAGAACTGTCCAGGTTGAATGTGCCATGTGTTGATGACTGCTGCCATTATTGTCACTTAAGAGATGATCTACATTACCACATCACTAAGAAACTCTTGGGAGGCAAAACTAGAAGATGAGAATGAGTCCCAGTAGTCATCACTTCTGCCCCCAGAAACTACACATTAAATAGTTAGTCATACAAAAAATTATTTCACAAGAACTAAAGTAGCTTTTTGATGTATCACAACACCTAGATACATAGAAGAAGGTAAGAGAAAGAATACAGGTGGCATCTCCTTCCCCAAGTTCAAGCAAGATTATGTAGAAAGATGATTCCTTGAAGAATGAAGAACAATTTTACCCACAGATTTGTAATCTATTACCAGTAAAGTCCACAATGAATGCCTCCCCAGCTCCTACCACAAGGTTCATGCCAATTCATAAGAGATTCTAGACCTCGGCTTAAAAACCAAGGAATTGTCTTCTCTCTCTGTCTGAACCTTGAGTACATAGCACTGAAAAGCAACCTAGCTCCCATGATACTGACCAGGATGAAAACCTACAGTATAACCTTGGAACTCTATTTCAGGATGGTCAAATCAAACAATAAGTTCATTATGACCACATTCCCAGGCCAATGCCAACAGAAAATTCAGTGTCAACAACAATAATGGATAGCTTGGATAAATCGCAATAGGCCAATCTTGGGCCTCTACTTCATCCCAGACTGCATGCCTCAGTAGTAATGAGGTATTGTTAGTATGCCTCATTTATGATCACAGACATACCCATCTTCCTTCCAAAAGACATACAACATAATGTCACTGTTTGTCAAGAGGCAGAGAGGAACTCAAAATACTACATGGAAACCAGGGCTAGTCCTTACATACTAAGGCTCAATGTTTGACACAGTTCTGCTGTTTGACCACAGGCCATTGACACTGGAGTGGGTATCTGAAGCTTCTCACTCTCCAGGAGGTAGAGGTTTTTAGGGATGGACTGCCTTAGAGGGTCTCCTAGTAGATCCAAAAAGTATGCTAATTATAGATTTGAAAGAAACTTTAACCTAGGTACCCTCAAGTGACGAAAGGCAAAACATCAACCTAGCCCTGGGGCAATAATTGGCTTTATGTGCCCTTTCTTGCTTAGGTAACATTAAGCATAAAGAATATAAACAGTCAGCTTTGAATGCCCGGAAAGAAAAGTACAAGCCAAAACAGATTAGAGAGGAGGAAAAGAATACCCAACACTTCAATTGCATATGCTAGACATAGAAAACATTCCCCAATAGACAAGATAAGGTGGCAGTAACTGATTGATATGCATGAACAAAGGGTTGAAGACACATAGGTAAATATTCTAATGAAATACAGTGAATTTCAAGAAAAAGAAAAACAAAATATTCAGGAGGCTACCAGAGGAACCTTACAGAGACACTGAGGTAATTAAAATATAGCCAACAGAAACTGTGGCATTTCATATATTCAGTGAATCTGATTTTTCTTCAGATTCCATTAATCTTTTGTCTCTGAAGTATATTAAGTGAAAATTTCTAAACACAACAGAAAAAACACCAAACACAGAGTAGCACAGACAAAGAACTCAGCAAGCTTGCAAATGGGTACCTGAAAATATACTGTTGGTCTGGTGATAAAAATCAGAGTCAAGAAGAAAGAAAGGATTGGGGGAATGGCTTGATGTTAACAGTACATACTGCTTTTGTACAAAGCCAAGGTTCAGGTCTAACTGCCCACATGGTAGCCTACAGCTGGCTGTAATCCTAATTCTAGGATACCTGCTACCCTTTCTCGCCTATGCAGGCACCAGCATTCACAGAGTACACATATATTTCTGCAGGCTTAAATGCAAACATGTATTAAAAATAGTAATTTTATTCTTAAGAATAGGAAAAGGTATATTTTAAGAAACAACATCCAAAGTGAGGATATTTGGGTTATCGGTGAAACAGTGATTGAAAATACCAAAGAACTACAAGCATAATAGAAGTGATAGTAGCACAAAATTTCACCTGACCTTGGGAAGAACCCTGTTTCAGGAAGGCCACCAATCAGATTCACTCCAACCAAGTCAGTCTTTGACATCTTATAGCACTCTCTTAGAAAACTCAAAAAAAAAAAAAAAAAAAAACAAAACAAAAAAAAAAAAACAACAAAAAATGATAAAAACAAAAAAACAAAAACAAATGAGTCCCAGGGGTATACTCAACAGTAGATTGCTCCCCATGAAGGCAAAAGAATGAGGTTTTCACAATGCTGAAGGGAAGAAAGTACAACCAAGTATCCAATACTCAGCAATGCTATTCTTCAGAAATGAAAGATTAAGACATTCTGAAGCACCCCCCCCCAGAAACCTATTCTCAAAGAAATGCTAAAGAATGCTCCTAAAAACAGGAAGCCTTTGTTTTAATGAGTTAAGGGGAAAGCGCAGGAAGGAACAAGTCTCACTGGACAGAATGATTGTGCAGACAAGTTCAGATACCTAATATGTGCAACATGATATAGAAATCATTTACCTATTTAACTAATTTTAGCTAAAAGACAAGACAATAACTATATTATTATTTCAAGAGAACAATACAAGGAGATATAAAATGGGGCATCAAGATCTAAACAATATGATAGAATGGAAAGCAACCTTATTGTACTTTTTGGTTCTGTTTTAATAGTAGTATTCATTTCTTTTCTGTCCTTTTTTAAAAACAGATTCTATTCTTTTTATATATTTACAGCCAGTGTTAAATTGCTGCCATTTCAAAATAGTTTTATACAATCAAGCATGTTTTTGTTAAGTTTCATGATAAACACAAGGCAAAAAAAAAAAAAAACAAGCAACAACAACAACAAAATCTATAATGGGAATTTCAATAATAAGCAAAGAATCATAGGATGCTATGAGAAAATGGAGACTGAAGCACAAGAGGCCCTCGTTACAAATACCTGAAGGGGAAAAAGTAACATAACAACAGTAATAAGGCCTTCTCTGTCAATAATTACCATAAATATAAATAGGTTAAATTCTCCATTTAAAAGAAAAACTGGTTCAGTAGATTAAAAAGAAAAAAGACTTATTACAAAATTGCTCACAATAAACCCCTTTTGCCAAAAAAGAACATGTATAGAGTGAATGGAATAAGAAAGAAAGTAAGATTCATTCATTCATTCTCTCTCTCTCTCTCTCTCTCTCTCTCTCTCTCTCACACACACACACACACACACACACACACACACACACACTCACATTCACACAGACCAGGTAAAACAGATTAAGTCAAACTTGTTAAACAGAGATCAGCACATGGTGTGATAAGTGTGTCAGTTCAGTAAGAGGAAGTAACCATTATAAACAGGTGTGCATCCCCTGGAGAATGAAACAAATACCTTAAACAAATTATTAGTATACTCAAGTGGAAAGATAGACTGCAATACTATTCTGTACTAGGGGGAGACCTTAGACCCACTTTTAGTAAAGGGCAGATTATCCAGGCAGGAAAACCAAACACACCAGAAGACAAAGCCAGACCTCATGGCACATGGCCCATAATCCTGGCTACTTGGAGAGAGGAGGAAAGAAAGCTTACTTGGTCTAGAAAGAACAAGTTCAAGGCCAGATTGGTGCATTTAGTTAGACACTATTTCAAAATGTTAAACAAACAAACAAACAAACAACAATAAAAAGAGTCACTTAGAGGTAGAACATGTGAAACCCTAGATTTGACCCTCAATAGGCACCACCTCCTACTACAGATAAAGTCAAACTGGTATCCTAGATCAAATAAACCGAGCAGTCATTCAGAGAACATTCCACTCAACAGCTGCAAAACAATACTCTAATAAGCAAATGGAAGATTCTCCAGGAAAAATAATGTATGTTACCAAAGAAATCCCAAAAAATATTAATGGAAGAAAGAGAGAGCTCAAAGGAGGAAGAAAGGGAAAGAGGCAAGGTCTCACTTTTGCATAATAAATACTAAAACCTGGACCAATACAGTAGTTGGCATGAATCCTGTCCAAGGTTGTCATGCAAATTTGTAACACTCTTCATATTTGAGTTTTACAACAACAGCAAAACAGTTTCTTGGTGATCTGGGCCAAGAGATGATATTCACTCCCTGCAACAGACCTTGAAGGAAAAGGGAGGCACACACAATGTCTGTCTCTGAGCAGGGATGAAGACAGGGACACGGCTGTCCTTGATAGCGGGCTTTATAGCGGGTATGTGCATGTGCCTAGAGAAAACACTGTAATGGTGGGAAACTATCACATTGGCCGTTAGTGACTGATGCTGAGTCACTGAAGGTAGGCTTTGGAACCTACCCAACCTGGTCCTGGAATGTGGGTAAAATGACTTTTGGCCATTCTTGGCATACTCAGCAATAAAATCTATCCTGTGGCACAGCAAGACGAGTGTGATTAGCAGTTCGAAGCCATATATTATATCTCAGTATATTAGAAGAAACACCATAAGTAATGTGGGAAATAGGATCCAGGATAGAGTGAGGGAGACAGAGTCACCAACCAGAAAAGCGACTCCAGAAAGCAGCAGTGAGTGGAGATTTAATTTATTGAGCTGCAGCAAGCATTTTTATATAGTCTTTGGACCAATGGGCAATCGACATGAAATCTGGGGGTAGCCAACTATCCCACTGCCACTATGAAGAGGTACCAGGCTGCAAGCTCATTGTGGGGACTTCCATGCAGACAAGAGAAGTAGACACCATCCTGCTTTGAACCCAATCTGAAGCTTTCTAGTTTGCTAGGATCCTCTTATCTTGTGTCTTGCAGCATACCAGAAGACATGAACATTCATACTATATTACTAAAGCAATATAGAAGCCTTTCTCCCCCATCATCCTCCAGGCGCCCTGATTTGGAGCACACACATATAAGAAAAGTAAAAAACCTTGGGCTTAATTTTTCAAAAAGCGAACATTTTACCTTAAAATGTGTAACAATGAATAAATTATGTAAATAGTCACAACCCCCTAGAATTTGTTTCTGTGCTAAATAGTTGTACTTTGAATACACTTACTAGGTCACCTAGAACTTGGACAGATTAACTGAAAGGAAAATGACATGCAGAATGTTTCTCTAATTTGAGAACATTTCTAACATTTTTAGAGCAATTGAAAAGTGTTCTGAAAAGATAATGTCTTAATATAAATAAGGTGCTGTTAGAAAAAAAATCTTTCCAGGTACAGTATTTTTCCAAATAACCATGTCATGTTCTAGGGCTAACACATGAACTTCTGTATGTAACTAATTTATAACCATAGAAATATAGCCAGTACTTCATGAAAATAAAAAATTTATGATATAGCCTAAAAATAGATGATATAATCATGATACAGTATCTCCTACTCTTCTTGAATGCATCTTATTTGCTGTGGTACAGATGTTCCAATAACCTTTAGTTCTAAGATCTGCTACAGTTGTATAATTGAGTTTATAATCCTTTAAATCATATTGTACAACTGCCAAGTATCTGAATAGTAGTAAACACATTCACAATTAAAGAAAAACTAAGTATTTTAAAGCCAAATTAAGTGTCAATTCAACAGAGCATCTCTGAATGAATGTGTACAAACTTATGTAGAAGTATGCTAAGAGCCCCCATCTTGGGATATTCTAGCTCTCTTTCAATCTCTCTCCAAGTATGAAAGGCTGTGATTTGCAGATAATTACTAGAACCCAGTGATGGTGATGGCTGGTCGCCTCCAGAATTATACTTGAAAACACTTGACATGTGTCCAGCTGGGAAACCCCTTGAGCATGTGTTAGTTGAGCAAGTGGCCGTGTGGCGAAAGCCCATGCAGCAATGTACTGAAGAGGAGTCTGCCAATCTGTAAGGAACTCATGTTGACACATCCGCATGAGTCTGCAAGCAGGTTTGTGTGAGTATAGAAACCCAGGCCCACTTTCTACTGGCTTTGAGACAAGGTCTTGCTCTACAGCTCAGGCTGGTATCAGCTTTACAAGTGTTGGGATAGATACATGCCATACCACCACTAGCCTCTGGCTGACCATTTGATGGCAGCTTCATACAAGATCTATCAATGCCATAGCTGAGATTCCAATCCATGAAAAAGAAACAAATTTGAGAGATAAGAAATATAGGCCATAGAGAAACCAAGATAGAACTGAGTTGAATACTACCTTTCTGCTACTTAGTACTTACAGTGTGCAGAGTGCTGTTATATAGGTTGCTGGCAGAGAAAACTCATCAATGGTTTGACCTAGCAATAGACCATATATCTACAAAGTCAACCTATTAAGAAAAATATGCTTACGGGCACAGTTACCTGGTAATTATATTTTGTGGCATACTCAACACAAGGGAATACAGTAGATAGTACAAACATGGTCAAAAGCCTATGGCTACAAAGACCATGGGCTCAGGGCGAGGAATAAACTTCTGTTGTAAATGCATTGTCAAACTGCTTTCTAAATATTTATGTTCAAAGCTATAGACTAGTGCAAAACTTAACCCAGGACAATGAAGTTTCTTTGTGCAGAGGGTGCCAGATAATGCAGAAATTTATACCTAATCAAATTGTTATGAGTATGTAACTGATAAATCTCACCCATACTCACACATATTTACCCATACTCACCCATATTTACCCATACTCACCCATTACTTTTGCAACCTATATGGTATTTGTACCATATAGGACCCTCCAACTTTCTATCATGGACAGAGGAGAGAGCCATGAGGTCCCATCATTTCCTAAGGAACTAATAACTACTAATGGTTGCTTAGGGGTGGTTATTATTTTTCTCTAATGCTGTAGACATGGGGAGATTAGATGAGAAGAAGAAAGGGTTCCTATTGCAAAGAAGGGGGATATCAGAAGGTAACAGGGTAAATAACTATAATACATTGTATGTATCCAACTGTTGAAAATAAAGAAAAATTACAATGGACCTTTGATGAACCTCCAAAACCACTAAACAATAGATTTTAAAGTGTGTGTGTGTGTGTGTGTGTGTGTGTGTGTGTGTGTATAAAAGCATGCCTGACTGCCTTTCTGTGTGGTTTAAGTACATGTTAATGTGGGTATAAGTATGTGCTTCATGTGTTTATGTAGTTCTGTAGAGGCTACAGGTTTGCATTGTCTTCCCCAATTGTTATCCAACACCTTTTGTTTGTCTCTTTGCTTGCTTGCCTGTTTCCTGTTTTCTTGAGACTGGGTCTCTCACTGGACCTGGAATTCACTGGTTGGCTGGACTGACCAATGAATTCCAGTCATCCACTTGGTCCCATCCCCTGCCTTCCACCATTGAGATTGCAGCTGTACGTAACTAAGCCTTGAGCTTTACATCTGGGATAGGGATCCTCATGCTTGCCCGGCAATACCTCCCCAGTCCTCAGCAGATGTTTTAATTTCAAAGTCACTGTTGTTTCCCATGTAGAAGCCCCACTTAGTGCAGATACTATCTAATGTTCCTTCCAGTTTTCACAGATGGAACCATTTTACAAAGAATAGAACACTTCAAAACAATCAAAGGACAAAACCTCCCCAAAACCCTGGAAACCCACGTGGTATCCCTTCATGGCTCTCTAATTTAACACCTTATTATTCTATTCCCCATTTCATTCTTGAGAACCACTGAGATGATATCCACTTCTCTAACTCTGTCGTGTTAAGAATGCTATAAAAGGGGAACCACATAGAATGTAACATTTTCTTGTGATGGATTTTTCTGGCCATCATGATTTTCTCAGTAGTCATGGATTTTGTTGTTGGTGTTGTTGCTACTGTTGTTTTCTCATCTCACAACTTATTGCAAGGAATTATTTTATCGGCCCACGGACTGTTTGTTCAGATCTGAAGGATATTTGGGTGGTTTCCATTTGGGGATCATTACAGGGAAAGAGACCATAATTATGTAGGATATATTCTAGTAACTGGATGGTTTTCTTTCTCCATCCAGTTACATCTCCAATACATGTCTGTAATGTATTCATTAGGTGACTATTACTCATCTGGTTAAAATTTTCCCATGTTTTGCACAATGGATAAACCATGGTAAATTCTCAACAGCAATTTGTAGAAACATGATTATTCTTCCCTGCATCTCCACCAGAAATTACTCCCCCCAATCTCTGTCCCTGTCTGTCTGTCAGTCTCTGTCTCTGTCTCTGTCTCTGTCTCTCTCTTTCTCTCTCTCTCTCTCTCTCTCTCTCTCTCTCTCTCTCTCACACACACACACACACACACACACATGCACACATGCACAAACATAATTTTGATGAATATGAAGTGATCTACTGTGACTTTATTTCTCTAAATGTCTAATGTTATCAAAAACCTTGTCATGACCTTTATATATCGCACCAATGAAGAGTCCCTCTATTGACATGCTATCCTGAATCTTTACTATTACTATTCTATTTAATTTTGATAATTCTTCCTATATGACATATGCTATTCCTTTTGTTAGATAGCTTGCATGCCAATCTTTTCCTCCAGACTATAGCTTTTGTATTTTTGTTTCTTTTACCAAGCTCTGTTCCAGAGTGATAATTTTTAATTTTAATACAAACAAAATGACTACTTTCTAATTTTACAATATGAGCTTTTGTTATCTAGCCTAAAAAAGACATGACCCACCCTATATCCTAAATATTTCCTCAGAGTTTTATGTTTTAGAGTTAGATTCATGATAAATTTTTAATTCAAATCCCTGTTTATCCAGCTAGTAAAATTATCTACTAATCATTATTTCTGCATGCTTATAGCATATTAAAACCACTCAAAAATGCTTTAAAGCACTAAAAACCCCTGGGCTCCAGTCCAGCTTAATTATATAAAATATCTGGGCATATATCTCTTAAGTTGGTAAATTTAAAACATGTTGTTCTGATGATCAGTGAGCCTGGAAAACAACCATTCTAACCTTTACTGAAATCATAATATTAGCTATAAAAGGTGATCAACAAGAAGGCATTGGCATCTCTACATGTCTTATAGGCTTGCTAGAAGACATGATGCTATACAAATCAAGTGCACACAAAATACGGCAGTACTGGAACATTGTATGCATTATATGCCTGTTCCTGTTCTGGCTGCACCACTGGTTAGGCCTGCACAGACATTGTATGACTTGATAGTCTGTTTCTTCTTTCCTTAGCTAGAAAATAAAAGTTCTTAACTCAGAATTAGTGAAGGTAGAAAAAGGAAAGTGTGCTTTAAAGTGTGCTTTAAAAGTGCTATAGGTACATTTGATCTTAGTCTTTCTTCCTAAGGTGTCTGCTCAAAGCCGATGCATAATTACCCTTGCCATGAAGAAGCTTCATATAAAGTCTTCACATTTAGGAAGACAGAAGACTACTTTAACTGGCCCAGCATCTAGATGCTGCTCATAGATATATTTATTTGTTTCTGTTTGTTTGCTGTTTTGTTCTTGTGTTCCTTTTTGTTTTGTTTGTGATTGTTTTGCTATTGATATATTGTGCCTTTCACTCAGAGTAATACATGTTTCCTCATTCAGAAGAAGGTAGGCATGTCATTTAGCCTTTTGTAACTGGACTTCACACATTCCAAATCATTCCAAACAATTATTTCAGTCTCTCCCCAAGATACTATTCTTATCTGAATCTCCAAAGCCAAAATGTCATCTCCACGGTTTATCTCTTGACTTTGTAAAAGGATAGGTGTGATGTTGTAGCATAGATGTATAATCTGGAATGTGTTTCCTAAATTAGCAACCTTCTAAATTCCTGAGTATGGACTGAGTTAATTTTAAGACATATCTCTGAATCGCCTATCCTGAAGACGCTTGTTCAGCATTCACCCAAGTCAGTTAACAAAATATAAAGAAGACCTCAGAGATTTGAAAGACATAATGCAAATCCCAGAACTGTGTCACTCCAGAAAAACATAGCTACTTACCCAACTCCTATAAGCTCCTTCCAGGTGCACACATACAGATATACAGAAATACATACACAGACACACACACACACAGACACACACAGACACACACACACACACACACACACACTCCCAGAATTCTTATATTTGATATTTTGGCTTAGTAAACAGAATAGTACTACTTATACTTTTCTTGTTTAAATCACCTAGATACTCAGGTTCCCTAATACTCACCCAGTGATCACTTTGCAGACATGTTTCCCAGAGAAATAAAGCCTCAAGTTACTAGACTATATCCTCCATATTTATACTTGCTTTATGTGCAATAGCTCCAACCTGAAAATGACTCAGATATTCTTCAGATATGAGTAAACTGACTATAATTTGTCCATAATTACAAAATTATTCTCTTCTTGTTATAGCTAATAAACCATAAAATTTCTACTTGCTCAATTGTCTTACCTTGACCTTTTTTACCTTTAGTGGGTGTAGTATAGACACCTAGAGTTTTACAGATGGAATTATATTGCTACATTTAAATAGAAGTTGAAGTGCTAGAGAGTTGGCTCAGGAAGGAAGAGCCCTTGCTGCTCCCACAAAAAACCTAACCCAGATCCCAGTCTCCTAGCTGTGCAGTTTACAACCATCACAACCTGATCTAGAGTAGCCACCATCTTCTAGACTCACCGTGTTCCTACACACACATCACAGGTAGTCACAGACACACATACACAGGAAAAATAATAATAAACCCTTTTTGAAAAATCAGAATTTGAGTCATTTACTATAGGAACAATACTGGTAAAATTCTTCCATCTCCAATAAAGACAATACAAACTGACAAAAATTTGTATAATGGCAATGGAAAGCAATTATACTTCCTATTCACTAGAACTGCTATGAAATTATGACAGTAAGGTGCCTTGTTTTAACTTTTAAGGAGCTTTCACCGAGGTATTTCAGGGGAAAAAATTCATCTACCACAGAACTGAGTCATGTTTAAAGATAGATTATATTTTCTAAACACAATCTTTTGATGTGAGGCTGGGTTTAATTTTTGGCTGGTTTCTAGAAGCCTCTCTCCAAAGAGCTATTTTTAACCCAGTCATGATATCCTTTTGCTTCTCAGAAACAGTTTTGTGGAATCAGGAATGAGGAGGCTGGAAATGGATGGATCACAGACGGACTCTCAAGAGCGCTCAGCAGTGAGGATGGGATGGGCTTGCCCAGAGCCATGCTTTCAGGGTCCTGGGTTTTTGCTACCTTTTACTTTAATGTGAAAAGTCTAAGCCTCTGAATTTTCCTGATGCTAATGGAGAGCAAAGCATCTCTCCACTATTCCAATCTACACACAGCTCTCCTTTTTCCTACTGGAAAATACTACTGCATTTTTTTTCCCGAGAAAGATAGCTTATATAAGAGCCAAATAAATAAGACTCCATTCGGACGACCTTGAGAGTGTGTACAATGAGCTTAGAAATCAATGACAGCCCCTTTGATGGCTGGAAATGAGATGGCTTCTAATGTTTTGCCCGCTTCATAGAGCTTTGTGCATTTTCAAGATGCCCTCTTTCCTATGTGTGGTCTTATCTCACTTTGCCTCTCTTGTTAAGAATACAATTCTGCCCTTTTGCTAACATTTCATGGGCTTAGGGACGTACTTGTAAGACCTAGCCACAAAGGCTTGAATTGGTGGCACAGATGCTGCTAACAGCAAATTAACCTGAAAGAGAAAAGTGCCTTGGGGCTATTCAATAACACATTACCATCAATAATTTCTGTTTACGGGTTTGAGGCGTCTCTCCTCTTTCATGGCCCATGACACGAAGACAGAAACAAGCAAAAGCTGCAGAGAGTGGCCCAGAAGAATATGAGTGCTTGTGACTGCCTACCGGTGACAGCCTCTTGTCTGTAGACATGGAAATGAAGGGTAGGGTACAGGTTTCAAATAAGGAGCAAGAGATAAGAAACAAAATAGCCTGCAAGTTTCAAATTGGTTACTTGGGGACAGGAAAAACTATCCATTAAAAAAGACAGACAAAGACACCCTGTCAACTTAACACTATGTGCAATTTCATAAACCCCTTAGACCTTATTTTTATAAATAATTTTGTTTTTGTGAAAGAAGATAAGAAAATGATTTATTCCAGACAATATTTACTTTATTAAAAAATCACAGTCCACATAGGCTTTAGGGTGACCTGATCTGTTTAAAACTCCCCTTCTCACTCCCTTCTCACTTACACTACCTTAGCATGCTTGGCACTTTCTTTATGCATAGTCCAAAATAACTACAAAATTTAATATCTCAGTGTTTTATAGACTCTGCCTTACTTAAGAACTGCCATATTTAAGAGTAAAGAACTTATTCATTGATATGTCCCAAGACTGCAGATCAATACCTGGCACAAACAATTTGATGAAAGTCACGTGGTTTGACTCTCAAAGCTGGGCAAAGCTTGATCCCCCGAGTGAGCGCAGAGAAACTGTGATATTGGAGACTGAAGAGTTAGATGCTTATGCTATTTAGAGTTTAGTTCCCCTGACTGAATCCTGGCAGTTTTATAGGTAGAGCAAGATATAGCCACAGCCTCAACTTTACCCTTCTCCTTTACCCTACTTTCCCCAGGCTTACCTCCCAGTGGCCCACTCAGCTACACATTCATTGAAGGCCCAACCCACTGAATAAGTCAGCACTTCCAGGTAGGAACCAATCATACTCTTCAACGATGGCATCTCATGATCACGAATCTTTGGCACCTGAATGCTTGGAGAGATGCTTCACATACAAACCAGGACAACCATGTTGAAATCTACTTTTCAGCATTTATCTAAAGGAGAACACATACACACACACACAGACACACACAGACACACACAGACACACACAGACACACACAGACACACACACACACACACACACACACACACACACACACACCATACACACATAGTGTCTCCATAATTCTATTCCTAGGTAGGTCTTCCTGCCAGAAATTATTTGAATTCTTTACCAAAAGATGATTTGTAACACCCACATACTGTTGACAGCTCAAAGAGCTTGCTACACTTACATGAGTAAAGGCTCTGAGATCTATTCACCTCATTGAGTACTGTATAGATGAAAATAAGTGATCCACAGTTCTGTTCTATAGTATAGATGCCACAAATATAATGTTAAACTACAAAATATAGCCACACATGCTATGTGATTCCATTTAAACAAAGTTCAAAGGGCAGCAAAATTAAGATAGAAGCAAGGAGAGTGATTATGCTTGGAGATTATCACCTAGAAGAGAGAATACAGGCTTTTCTGGGGCCCATTGTAACACTTGTTCTGCAGTCATTGAGCTGCTTGTTTATAGTTTGTTCTCTTTACATATCCTTATTAATTCTAATAAAAATTTTAAAACTGTATTAAGTAGAGGGAGAAAGAGATAAATATGTGACATATAGTTCCCCTCTTGCCATATGATGCTTTGTGCTATGCTGCAACTCTGCTAAGAAAAAGATTACCTACCATATCTGGCATCTAAAACTTGGTCCTGCAAACCTATAGGCCTAAATAAACCATAGAGTGAATGAATGAATGAATGAATGAATGAATGAATGAAGAGTAACCTGCACATATTAATCAGGATATTTTTGTATGCTTTACAGAGAAAACCCACTAGAGACTGACTCAGATTTGACATTTAATATATGTATTAACCATTTTCCATAATGAATTTTCTGAAAGATTGCTTTTACTTATGTGAACATGTCTATGTCTATATTTGTGTTTCTGTGTCCCCATGGAGTCCAGAATAGGTGTCATATCTTCTGAAGCTGGGGCTCCTAATAATCATAGATTATCCAACATGGGTGATATGAACCAAACTCAGGTCATCTGGAAGAAAAGAAAACACTTCTGAGCCATCTTTCCAGCCCCCTTAATTTAATCGTAGAGATAAGAACATAAGATAGAAACTGATTAGGTAGTTTCAGGGATACAGAGCCTCAAAGTGAACAGTTCTAATTCCTTTTGTTGGCCAAAAGTCAGAAACTACTTTGGTTATGTCCTAGCATGTCTAGAAGACAGGGAAGCCAGAGGGGCTCTGGTTCTTGTTATCTCTGTCTCCTAAGTGAGGATCTGTGCCTGAACCTATCCATGAGAGTGTAACCAAAACTCCAGTACAAATGCTCATTTCCCCTATTTGAATATGTTTTCTGGGACACCTGGAAATGAAATTTCTCCTTCTCTGAAACTGCAACTCTCTGCTTTCTGTCATGCAATTGTTTTCTGACTTCCCTTGCTAAATTTGCCACCTTTCTTATATTTTCATTTAAAAGGCATGCATTTCTTTTCTTTTCTTTTCTTTTCTTTTCTTTTCTTTTCTTTTCTTTTCTTTTCTTTTCTTTTCTTTTGTTTCTTTTGTTTCTTTTCTTTCTTTTCTTTCCTTTCCTTCACTTCATTTCCTTCCTTCTCCTCCTTTCTCCTCTACCTCTCTTCTTTTTTCTTCCTTGTTCCTTATTCTTTCCTCCTCCTCTATCTTCTTCTCCATCTCCATCCTCCCAACAGCAAACTAAAACCCTGTAGTCCCTTTTACTTGTAACTGTAGTCCCAACTAAGAGTACAGTTTGTCTATTGTTATTTATTTTCTCCCATTTCCAAAATATTTATCTTAAACTTCCTTTTGATAATTATTTTATTAATGAGCTAAGATCACCAAATTCCACAGTAATATTTATATGCTGAAATTCTGTGATGAAAAGGCACTAGAATTTCCTTTAGTCTCAAGAATATTAAGTTATTAATTCTAAAGGGACTGTAGAAGCATTTAGCATCATGGGTTTTATATCTCGTTGCAACATACTAGGGAAATACTTTCAGTGCTAATAGCCAAAGATCTACATGATTTAAAATAACACATCTAAAGGGACCAACGGAGGAGAAACTTTATCATTAGGTATTTATTTGATGGTTTTGCAAAAGCAAATGTTAATCTGTTATAAAACACAGCGCAGTCAGATGAGGCACACAGCTCTGAAGAGAACCTCTGCCTCCCAGACACATTTTGAAGTTCAGGGAGCAACAAGGAAAGATGGCAGATTCTGTTTAGAAAACAATCCTGACATTTCAACGAGTTGTCATATTTATAACCATTCTACCTCAGTGAATGGGCAAAGCAGGACAACAGTCCTCCTACACACGGGGCCAGAATTCCATCCTATCTCTCATCTCCCAAAAGCCATGTGGCAGGAAGGAATGACACGGCTGCTAACACACAGCATCTTGAGCAGGCCCTGCCTGGAAGCCCACACCTGCCAATGGGTTACTCTTTGAACAGATACCCTTGTCTTAGCTTGCAGATGAGGAGTCTAGCATGGCTGTCCTCTGAGAGGCTCCACCCAGCAGCTGACTCAGACAGATGAAGACACCCACAGGCAAACTTGGAGACTCTTATGGAAGAACAGGAGAAAGGATTGTGTGTCCTAAGAGGATAGGAACTCCACAGGGAGACCAACAGGGTCATCTAACCTGGACCCTTGAGGCTCCCAGAGTCTGAACCATCAAACACAGAACATGTGCAGGCTGGACCTAGGCCTCCCCACACATATTTGCAGATGTGCAGCTTGGTCTTTATGTGGATCCTGAACAGCTGGGATGGGGTCTATCCCAAAAGCTGTTGTCCATCCGTGGGGTATGTTCTTCTAGCATCTAGACTGCCTTGTCTGGCCTCAGTGGAAAAGGAAGCGCTTAGCCTTGCAGAGACTTGAAGTTCCAGGGTAGGGGGATACCCAGAAGGACCTCCCACTCACTTGGAGGAGCAGAGGCAGAAGGTAGGAAGGATTGTGGGAGGGCGTGACTGGGAGGGGGCAATTGGCAGGTTGTAAAGTGATTAAGTTAATAAAAACCCCTTTAATTAAAAAAGATAAAGAACAGATTAAAGACATTTTAACTTCAATCTCAGTCCTCCACCTATACCACACACACAATATCACAATAGCACATTAACATGAATATCAAATTAATAATTCAAGAATATATTTTTTTGTTCTGTTTTGATGGGGTCTTGCTATGTAGCCTACAAATCCCAGGCTGGTCTTGGGCTTGTAGCAATTCTGCTATCTCACCCTCTTAAATCTTAGCACTTCAGTCTAGAGCTGAGATTTTCATTTAATGCTAAAAAGCCTGGAAAGCAAGTTTGAGTCTTTCCATCATCAGGTTGGCTTGTCTTACCTCACAGCTGTGACTTGAACCCAGGACCTATGACTCCATATCCTCTCCTACTAGAGTGTCACCTCTGTGTCATGATCTCATTTGGATTTCATTTCATTCATGCTAATTTCCCCCAAGGAAAGAGGAGACTCTTTTCCTTAAAGCTGAGGTTAAGGTCATATTACTTGCAGCATCCTTAATGGTTTACGGGTATTTTCGAAAATAAGTTGAAGTTACTGATACCTCTCATGATGAGATTTCAGCTCAAGACTGTAAGATCATCCAGCAGTGTAGCTTTGTTCCCTGCTCAAATAAGCTATTTGCTATTTTAGCCTGCTCATAACTACATATGATACAGAAATACCTCAGTAATTTAGCAGAATCTAATTGATCCTAGCAGTACTACTGAACACTTACTATAATCAGGTCACAACTGATTAATTTCAGTTTGTGTATTTTAATTTACTGAGGAAACAGTATGCTTCCTAAAACTGTGCAGTCAATTATATATAGTATGCTTTATATACATGTCATGAGAATTAGAGACACACATTTTCATTAATTTTGAGGCCCACACCCTGGGAATACATTGTGCTTTGTGTTGACACATTGCATTTATTACTTACCCCTTTCACTAGAGCTTTGTATGCAAAGTAGATTTCCCCCTCACCTTTATTTGAAAGTTTAGCTTCTGTAACTTTAGCAATCTGTGGTCGATCAATGTCTCATGATATTAATGGAAAATTCCAGAAATAAACAAACTCATTATATTTTCAATTGTTGCTGTTTTGAGCAATGTAAAATCATGTGTTGTCCCATTCCATGTGAATTACTCCTTTGTCCAGAGCATCCACATCTACCTACACACTCACTATGCTGGCCTCCCTGGTTAGCCTCTTAGTAGCCATCATATTGAGTGTGTCAGTACAGAAAATTGTGTGTTCAAATAATCCTCACATTGCTTGGTCCCAGGAGGACAAGAGTCATGATGAAAAGGCAGTTCCATGACACGAAACTTAGAAGCACATACTATATAACTGTTAGGATTCTGTCTAAGCTCTACCCCACCATTACCTGGCAACCATTACCTTTTTATAGTAGGCCTGGTCTACTATAAAAAGGGCTGCTCAGCCCCTCCTCTCTTACTCCTCTTATTTTCTTATCTCTTACTCCTCTTACTATCCCTCCTACCTCTCTCTTCCCCTCTTTCCACTGCCACCTTTGTGCCTTTCCTCAATAAACCCCATTTGCAATTGTTTGGCCTGATGTGGTCTCTCTGGTGCTGCTGCAGCCATTCTAATGACCCTTCTGCCATTGCTGCTGCAGTCGCCTGCCGGTCATAACATTGGTGCCGACCCACACCACCGTATATCATATTCTCTAAACCTCTTTCTCTTTTTGTGATCACAACAGTAACAACATCGCAGGGCACATATAAACAGCACATAAAGGGTTCAGAAGTACTCACAGTCCCAGACACTTACTGGAAGTATTAGAAACACACACACACACACACACACACACACACACACACACACCTCAATCAGAGGTTTCTACCCACCTTAGGTCATTCAGTTCCCAGATATAAGGCTCAAAACTTTCATATTTATAAGTCTTAATCAGCACTAGAGCTGGGCATATATCTATCCTCTAAGCTATTAGTATCTGCTTCCCTATCAATAACCCTGAGAAATGACTTCCCATGCTCTGTCTGGGCTGCTCAACTCAGACTGGCCAGTTCTCATGGCCAGTTCTCACCATCATTTACCCCATGGTGTCTTTTCCTTTTTCCACCTTCTCTCGTCTTCCCTCATGGTACCCCTTATATCCTAAGCCTGGGAAGCAAAACCTTAACTACCTCTCTTCTGTCCAGCTACAGGCTGTCAGCAACTTTGATTTAAACAATGGTTTTAAATTCAGGAGCAAACATAGCCTCAGTTTGGTGTACCTGAGGAATCTCTCCTCCCTGAGGCAACCAAGGCCAGTATTTAGCATCACAAGACATACCTCAGCAAACATCCATGTGGAGTCCATGTGGAGGTTATTGTGCGTCTTCTTATCTTCTGTTAATTCTGTATAATCAAGTTTTGACTTATATATGCTTATATGCTTGCAACCCCTATCATTCCTACACACACACACACACACACACACACACACATATATATATATTATATAATATATGTTCAACAAATACTGGGTTTTGCTTCCCAGGCTTAGGATATAAGGGGTACCATGAGGGAAGACGAGAGAAGGTGGAAAAAGGAAAAGACACCATGGGGTAAATGATGGTGAGAATTGACCATGAGAACTGGCCAGTCTGAGTTGAGCAGCCCAGACAGAGCATGGGAAGTCAAATAATGAATGAGTTGACAATAAATATAGTTTCTATTCATTTATCATACTTATTAAAAATAGGAACTGAATGAGAACAACTGAGTAAATTAATATTTCATAACAAAGAAATCTTGTGCATCAAAATAAGAATATTTATGCCTTAGTCAGATTTTAAACAAATGAGGCAGTAACAGCAGATGGTAGCTCTTTCATCTGTGATAAATAAATACTATACTAATTTATGAATGGTATTTATCCAATTCCTGTGACAGGAAAACATTCTCTTCCTTAGACTTTCTGCCTTTAGTTTCTTACTTAAAGAACTTTAAGTCCATTCCTTTTTGTGGCATCGTCTTTGGACCTCGGGATCCTTGGGACTACCCCCTCTTGCTATTTCAATTAACACTCTAGAACACTCATAATCTTCAGTAGATATTTTCTTTGAAGCCATAGCACCTTTGGTCCAGAAATATGATTGGTTTTGGTTTGATTTTTACTGTTCAGACCTAGAAGGCACAGGAATTTTATTAAAGGACTCACCGGGTGTGAAAACTACCAGTGGATCCAGCTTAGACAAGACACTCAGAAAACGTTATCCCCAGGACCCTCCTATGGTTCAGCAAAAGAGCTGTCCTCATATCAGAACACAGTTGAGGTCACAATGCAGCAATCCTGTGTGAATAGATCTCCAAATCAGAGGATTTCACTTTGGAACTATGTGTGACAACAGGGTGTAACAACAGGGGTTGCCTCGCTTGGAGAGGGCTTCTGCGGAAGGGGTGACTGGGAGCAGCTAAGCCTAATGGCTTGAAGTCAGTCGTGGATCCAAGCTAGCAGCCTATGCTCTGTGCTGGAGACAGCTTTCCAGCCTGCTTTCTCTCTGTTCTGCATTCCTTCTCTCTGATCTGCTTTCTCTGGAGATCTCTAGACAGCTCTTTCTCTCCACTCCGCTTGAGACAGTTCTCCAAGCAGTTCTCTCTTACTATTCTAAAAAAAAAATTCCCTGGATAGCATATCTCCTGCAGACCATAAGCCCAGTCTTCTATTTTACATATCAATCCCGTCATTTACTTCAGGTTTTTGGCTATCCTATGAATCGGCATCCCATGACCCCAGAACCTTAATTCTCAGGAAACAGCAAGCACACATTTTCTTTTTACATTGCAAAAGGATTCAGAGATCTTTTTGCTTCTGTTAAGCACAGACATCAGCTGGGTGTGAATCTCTCCTGAAATTACCATTTCTACCGCACCTGGACCTAAGTTAGCTCTGTCCCTGGCTAACATATAACTCCAGAATCTGTCAATCTGTCTGCATTTGTTTCTGCTTGTCTATGTATCTTTCTGACAAGCTGGCCCCTGGTGTAGCTGCCTCTGCTTCTTTAGATCTGTGAAGCAACCTATACTACCTATATTACACCTTTATATTTTTGCATAGTTGAGAAATTATATATTTTTGAACTCATGTTTTTAGAGTCCTTTTCACCAGACTTAAGGGCTATCGTGAAGGTCCCAGAATTGATCATTTTGCTGATCAATTCTGGCCATATCCTAGCCTCCTCAACTCATCCTCTCTCTAATTATCATGGAGTCGTTAAAGTTAACAGGGAAGACATTGCTGGAAAGAAGAACATGAAAATAGGCAGATTATTATACAAACAAGCCCAAAACCCACAGCAGCCATGACACTTGTATAGGCCCATACCCATTGGCCCTGGCCCAGTAGCAGGAACCCTGTCATTCTGTCCCCATCAAGACCATGCTTGATCTGGCAAGGCATGACAAAGCATGCCTCGTTGCTTCAATGCATTAAAGCATTTAAGGTATACACAGCTCTTAATTCATTCCCATTTGATTGTGTGTCCCAACCCCTAGTCAATAAAGCTTATTGAGCCCCTTTCCTATACAGATCTTACCACTGAGCTGTATATTAGCACAGAAAAAGAGGCCTATATAACTATCGCATCCCAAGACTGCAGTATAGGAGAAACCCGGGAAGATGTTAATTCCAACAACTCTTTCACTGGACTGCACAGAAAGGGACACAGATCATCAATACTAGCCAGAGCTTCTCCAGGACTACACTGTAATGTTCAGGACATGTGGGATAAAATAAGGATCCTGAGTGTACACCAATTGTCCTTATTTTTAGGCAAGTACCCCACATGAATTTGAAAACACGTGCCATTTACTGAAAGGTGACCCTATTGGGAGAATTAGCACCTACAAGCTGTAAAGTCACAAAGTGTATGAGAAAATGTTTCTAAAAATATGGTTCAGCCTCCCATTTCCAGGCATGAAGATTGATTAATGCTAGAGAAGACAAGGTTTATCAAGAGCTCCGTCTCTTTCCAAAAAAAGCATTGTTTTACCATAAAGAGTTGTAGAACTTCCCCCACGTTTTTGTTAGCATAAAACAGTTGCTACTATGCTTTCTTTTATTTCTTTTTCTTGCTCTTTCCTGCAACCTCATTCCTTTGTTGGAAGCAGAAGCTCCTGAGGAGCGGGAAAAGACAACACAACAGAATGTGGAGGAAGTCACTGGGACGAAGAAGCCAATTCCTAGGCGCATGTGTGACAGCATCAAGCTCTCCTAATGTTGTTTCCCTTGCAGTGCTCTTTATGATCAATCAATAAGCTTTTTTGGTGTTCTTAGAATTGATTGGTTTCATTGCAGGCAAGGAATGTATTAAGTGTTAGTCCACTGTGTGCTATCTTCAGTGCTATTTTGCTTCCTGCTTCTCTCTCAGCGTCCTCCATCTCCCTTCTCTTCTATTTCAGAGCAAAAGGAAAACAAAATTATAAAATGTTGACTAGTGGCTGGATAGATAGCTCAGTCAGGAAACTGATTTCCTTACAAATATGAGGATTTATAGAACTAGATGGCTAGGTTTATCTTGTAAGGCAGAAATTCTCTATCAGGTGCACATAGTGTCCAGTTGGACAGCTGTTGGTTACTTCTGACTGAAAAGTGCCATCTCTGCACCTTTGGGTGGATCTCATCAGGAGGTCACTGTGGTCCTCAGGCTTTATAGCTGGGCAGGACAATGGATTACTTTTCTCTTTTGGCTGCTTCTGTGGCACTTTACAATACGATAAAGCCAAGTCCTCAGGGAGGAGGCTTTTTAGGTCAATTCCAGCTTGATTCTGCCAAATCCAATGTCCAAAGCCAATGGTGTCTTCAGCAATAGAATATATCTTCAAGCTCTGGGAAGCAGCCAAATGCAGTTGCAACAGCTTATATTATTTTGGAACTCTCTTAGACAATCAAAGAGATGTTTAGCATGCCTGATCCTGGGGGTTTTCCCAGATATGCTATAGCCCTTGTGGAGAGCATTGTCACCCTGTGTGATATAACTCCATTTAAACTATCATATGTAATGTTTTTACAGTAACATTAGCATGCTTCCCTGTGACTTATTCAAATAATGCTTTTGTCTCTCTTCCTTTATATAATTCTGCAGGATATTTGATCACACTGTGATTCCAGAGATTTTGTTGTTTATTGAAAAAATAAACATGTTTCTAGTTGAGGTGTGGCTCAGCCCTAGCATACACCTTCGATCAACCGTTTCCTGTTTATTGTAAACAGGATTAAATTAATGTCAACCATAGGTCAAGAGGCAGAGTAAGCAACCAGTTGGACATGGAAGTAAATATAGGAGCAAAACCATAGAGAACAAGAGGATGGGGGATGAATAGAAAGGCACACAGGAAGTAGAGGGGTGTGGGGACATTCACTTTGAAGGGTTTCTGAGATAGCATAGAGAACTTCCTTTGGGAACATTGGCAGTGGAGGAAGGCGAGCTAGGTGCTTTCTTTGCCTCTCTTGAGCTAGCAGGCTTTTACCCCCGCACCTGGCTCCTGAGTCTTCACTGGTAAAATTGAACAATTCAGATTTTGTTAAAAGCAACATATATCCTTCTGAGCTATGCCTTCCTTACCCAGTTAGATCACACATCCCTGTGCCCTTCCCCATTGCACCACTGATATGATGATGGGATAAGATAAAGGTCACATTCCCAGGCTGTGTGAATACATGACTTCAGCTGAAGACAGACAGTTTCTTTGTCTGTACTAACTATTCCTAAGCCTGGATCTGGAAGGTTCTAGCCTCCAATACAATATGATTTTTCAAGCTAACTAAACTGACTCAACCTTCCTGCGCTGCTCTTAAGTAACCTCCCTTTCCTATGCTGTTCTTGTGAGAGTTGGGGGCATCCTATCCTGTCAAATCTTTCTTCCTGATTCTTCACATTGTTTTTCCCTCAATTAGGCATTATTTCAAGCATGGATGCTTCATTGTTTGGGATTAAAAGGTGTATATTAAAGGTTTGTCTGCCTTCCAGCAAGATTGTATCGCACAGACCTAGGTTTTCGGGTAGGATCAGAGTAGCCATGTTGCTTGATTAAAATTCTTCTACAGGGTTCTAATAATTTACTTGCAGCTTTTACAATTTCATTTTCTTTTGAGACTGGGTCACCTCAACTTAGTATGACATTCTCCAGCTCCATCCATTTCTCTAAGAATTTCATGAATTCATTGTTTCTAATGGCTGAATAGTACTCCATTGTGTATATATACCACATTTTTTGTATCCATTCTTCTGTTGAGGGACATCTGGGTTCTTTCCAGCTTCTGGCTATTATATATAAGGCTGCTATGAACATAGTGGAGCATGTATCCTTATTGCATGCTGGTGAATCTTCTGGGTATATTCCCAGGAGTGGTATGGCTGGGTCCTCCAGAAGTATCATGCCCAGTTTTCTGAGGAACCGCCATACTGATTTCCAGAGTGGTTGTACCAGCTTGCATTCCCACCAGCAGTGGAGGAGTGTTCCTCTTTCTCCACATCCTTGCCAACACCTGATGTCTTCTGAGTTTTTAATCTTAGCCATTCTGACTGGTGTGAGGTGAAATCTCAGGGTTGTTTTAATTTGCATTTCCCTAATGACTAGTGATGTTGAACATTTTTTAAGGTGTTTCTCAGCCATCCGAATTTCTTCAGGTGAAAAGTCTCTGTTTAGCTCTGTACCCCATTTTTGGATAGGGTTATTTGGTTTTCTGGGGTCTAACCTCTTGAGTTCTTTGTATACATTGGAGATTAGCCCTCTGTCGGATGTGGGGTTGGTGAAGATTTTTTCCCAATTTGTTGGTTGCCGATTTATCCTTTTGACAGTGTCTTTTGCCTTACAGAAACTTTGTAGTTTTATGAGGTCCCATTTGTCTATTCTTGCTCTTAGAGCATAAGCAATTGGTGTTCTGTTCAGGAATTTTTCCCCTGAGCCAATGTCCTCAAGGGTCTTCCCCAGTTTCTTTTCTATTAGTTTTAGTGTGTCTGGTTTTATGTGGAGGTCTTTGATCCACTTGGAGTTGAGCTTAGTGCAAGGAGATAAGAGTGGATCAATTCTCATTCTTCTGCATGTTGACCTCCAGTTGAGCCAGCACCATCTGTTGAAAAGGCTATCTTTTTTCCACTGGATGTTTTCAGCTCCTTTGTCGAAGATCAATTGGCCACAATTTCATTTTCTTTACAGCTGAATAGAATTCTATTGGATATGTGGACTATATGTTTAGCATTCATATATCAGTTGAGTATATCTAAGTTATTTTTATTTTCTATCTATTGTGAATAGAGTATGTATGTCAGGGTTCTCTAGAGTCACAGAACTTATGGACTCTCTCTATACTGAGGGAACTTACTGTGATGACTTACAGTCTATAGTCCAACTACCCCAACAATGGGAGGTCCAAGAATCTAGGAATTGCTCAGTCCCATGTAGCTAGTTGTCTCAGCTGGTCTTCTGTAGAAGTTGATTCCAACAGATGTGCTGACAAGCAAATGAAAGCAGATCAAGTAGAGAAGAATCTTCCTTCTTCCAATGTCTTTATGTAGGTCTCCAGCAGAAGGAGTGGCCCAGATTAAAGGTGTGTACCACCATACCTGGATCTGGGACTTGTTTTGTCCCAGGGTAACCTTAAATCAGAGATCTCTTTGCCTTAGTCTCCTGGGATTAAAGGTGTGTACTACCTTGTCTGGGCCTAAGCTTTTCATTGCTTCTAGGCCTCAAGATCTCCATGCCAAGATTCAGTTCAGAAACTTGTGTCTTCCAGCCTCAAGATCTGGATCACAGGTGAGCCGTCCAATTAATTCTGGATTGTAGTTTATTCCAGTTATAAACAAATTGACAACCAGGAATAGCCATTACAGAGTGTTGATCAATTTGGCTAAGTATCTCCTTAAAAAACTATCCAGGTCTTTGGGTACATACCAAGGAGAGGTATAGCTGAATCACATGGTAACTCCACATTTAGCATTTTTAATGTTCTCCACAATGATTTCCAGAGTAGCTGTAACAGTCTCTTATGCCCCCAACAATATATGTGATGACATCTGTCCCTGCAAACTTTTGCCAGCATTTGTTGTGACATATATTCTTTTCTGCCCCCCCTTTTTTGTTTTTTTTGTTTGGGTTTGTTGTTGTTCTTCTTCTTCCTCCCCCTCTTCCTTTTCCTCTTCTTCCTCCTCCTCATCCTCCTTCTCCTCCTCCTCCTCCTCCTCCCCATCTCCTCATTCTCATGCTCATCGTCGTCCTCCTCCTCTTTTCTTCTTCTTCTTCTTCTTCTTCTTCTTCTTCTTCTTCTTCTTCTTCTTCTTCTTCTTCTTTTTCTTTTTCTTGTAGTTCTTGTTCTTGTTGTTTGAGAGTTTCCCTGTATAGTCCTGGCTGTCCTGGAACTCATTCAATAGACCAGGCTGGCTTCAAAATCAGAGATCTGCCTGCCTTTCCCTCCCTATTCTGGGATTAAAGGCATTTACCATCACCCAGTTGAGATATATTTTTTTATCTTAACTATTCTGACTGTAGGAAAAAAAAAGACCACAAAGGAGTTTTAATTTGCATTTCCCCAGTTATGAAAGATGTTGAACAGTTTAAAAGACTTTATTGGCCATTTTTATTTCTACTTTTGATTCATAGCCTATTTTAAAATTTGGGTCATTTTTCTTTATTCTTTGTTTATTTCTTTGCATATTCTGGATTTAAAAAATCCTCTATAACATATACTGGAAAAGTCATAGACCCCAGAGGAGACTATCACTGATATTTTTTAAGCCAATTTTATTTCTTCCTAATTCTATTGTGTTTTTTTTCCAAGATTGAGTTTCTCTGTGTAGCCCTGGCTATCCTGGAACTCATTCTGTAGACCAGGCTGGCCTGCAACTAAGAGATACTCCTGCCTCTGCCTTCCAAGTGCTGGGATTAAAGGCATGTGCCACCACTGCCCAGCTTTCTCCCTAATTCTAAATACTTATCCTTATACCTATAGATAAGCATAACTCTTACCCCTAGTCAAAGTTACTTTTAAAAAATATATATTTATTTTATGTATATGTCTACATCATTGCTCTCTTCAGACATACCAGAAGAGGGCATCAGATCCCATTACAGATGGTTGTGAGCCACCATGTGATTGCTGGGAATTGAAATCAGGACCACTAGAAGAGCAGTCAGTGCTCTTAACCGCTTAGCCATCTCTCTAGTCCTCAAAGTAACTTCTTTATGCAGATGGGCTAATACAGAGGTCTATGCCTGGTCAATATGCAGATTAATTAACTAATGGTCATGGGTTGTAAGCTCCAGCTTGTCCATCTCCATGTCACTCCTAAACCTAAGGCTCAAGGCACATCACAAAAGTGACGGGTGGAAACACACACATACACACACACACACACACACACACACACATACACACACACACACACACACACACACACACTCAGAGAGAGAGAGAGAGAGAGAGAGAGAGAGAGAGAGAGAGAATGAATTAAAAATGATGGTGGATATGTCTTTGATAAACATGCTCAGAGGGGCAAGGAAATATGTTTAATTTTTTTTTTTTGGCTATAAAAGATCTAAAATCTTTAATGTGAATTTTTTATGCACACCTAAACTCTGACAGCTTGAAAACATCAAATAATCAGTGCACAGTGTTAAAAGCAATGATTAATTGGTTATGTTTGGGCCGACTTTTACTGTCACGATATCAAAATTTCAAACTTTTGTGCCTTCTGATAACATGGTATTTTCAGAGGTTAGAAGAGTCGAGACTTCCCACTGACAAGATGTGTCTTCTTAATACTCTATAACAGGAACATTTCCTGGGAAATTTTGCTCCTGATCTGCAAAGCTGCTGCAGAGCCTAGCAGTTGAGTGAGGTAGCAAAACTGGAGTTTTCCAGGAAGGGAGTGGGTGGAAATTTCATTAGCAGTCGTGGTTGCCTGCTCTAAGAAAAAAGTTAGTTCTCAAAAGAAGCCCTTTAATGAGTCAAAGTAGAAGTCAAGAAAATAATTCCAAGTTCTGTAGTTATGTTAATTGGAATCTTACTACTTTGAAGTTAGGGTTTCAGAACTTTATAGGACATACTATAATGTCTTGAGGACATTTTATGATTTGACACTGACTTCAATGTTATGTGAGTGCTACCATATATACTTCTGAAAGAAAGGGGACTATTTTATTGTTTATTTTATTGTTTATTTTATTAGTTAGGTTGTTATTTGAGAGCTGTTGTAAATCTGAAGCACAATGTTAGATGTTTATTTTTGATCCAAAGGTAAAACCACCCAAGTGATTCTGGCATTTTATCGGCATTAGGAATATATGGTGTTGAAGAAAATGTATTCTTTGATTTATAGAATTTACAACTTCAGAGAGAAATTATAGGATGCTTGCATATCCTTACTGTTAAATAGCATATATTCAAAATTATTGTTGCAAAGTTTGGGGATTTGAGGAAAGTATAAGCGTATATTTCTACATTGAAAATCTCTGAAAGTTTTCATTAATGTAGGAGCCCATAACTTGGGCCCTAATATTTGAACAAGAATTAACAGCCATAAAGACACTAAATAAAGAGGAAAAGCATGAACAGGCATATAGAGGGATTTGGTCATGGACACAGTCTTTGAGAATAAATCATTCTATCTACCTAGACAATGGAAAGTGATTAGAATATGGAAAAGTAAGTCTAAAAAGACCCTCCTGTACCTTGATTGACAGGCTAAAAGAGTGAGACAAAATCCTCAGATATGGAAAGAGAATGAAAATCATGTACTTTGCATATTCTATATGGATTCTAAAACTAATTTGGTTTTTGTTTGCTTGCTTTGTTTTGTTTTTTACATATCATTGAATTTCTACAAGAACCCTCTAAAGAAAACAATTTGCATACAGGAGCTCATAGATGTGACTCCTCTTCAGGGTCTTTTTGTACTAGTGGCTAACTTTAGAAGTCCTCTGAAAGCTACGAGGTTGCTTTCCAGCCTCAACTGCATATGGGCACACATACACAAACTACTTCCTACTGTCACTGTGGCCATCAATTCCTGCTTGTTTTCCCTGTTAAAAAACAACACTCAAAAATTTCCCAAAGTGATCCAACATGTGTCTTTCTAGTTCCAAAAATCAGTACTATTTCAAATTGGAAATATATTTAAAAATGTTAAAAACTAAATTATTTAATACAATCATTATTCTTTATAATCTATTGATAAGGAGGAAAATTTAAATAGCATAACTATAATGATATAATTATCTCATTCCAATTTTTAAAATGGTGCCATTCCAACTCCCCCCACTCCAAAAAAAAGAAAGAAAGAAAGAAAGAAAGAAAGAAAGAAAGAAATCCAACCAAACAAAACCCAAAGGCCAACAACAAAAATCAGATTGGTTCAGTTCTGAACCATCTAAAGACCAGCTCCATTCATCCCATGTTTAGTATTGCCTATCTAATTTTTAATCTTTTAAAATTAAATCCTTTCTTTTTGGAAAAAATCCAAATATATTAGCTTTATTTATATCTTCTGCTTCAAATATGAACATTTTCCTTAATTAAAATTACTGTAATGTAGTTGCTTAAGTGAGATAGTCTAATGGAAAAATGGTTAAATCTAAGTCCTGAATTTGTTCTTATGAGCCAAAGGATGTCATGCCATATTTATGGCCATAAAAATCTGTCTCAGTACCAGTAGAACAAGTTTAAAATCATGTTCCATGTAGAAGGTTGCCACTTATCAGAAGTATTACAGTCCATAGTACTATCCTACTCAGCAATCATTCTTAAACATCTAGTTTCCAAAATGACATTAGGTTAGGAAAGTGAATAATTCTAGAAAGAAAAAATATATAAGTAATAAGGTCATAGTATAATAAAAGAGACAGAGAAGGAGAAAGCAGGTAGATGGAGTAATAAGGTCACATACAGTAAAGGAGAACACAGATGAAGACATAAGGCATTATTTCTGCGATGGGGGTAGGGTAGCAAACAATATCAAGGGAAACCTTCCAAAAGAGTATCTAGCTTCTTATTAAAATGAACTTCAATGTAAATGTCAGTTTTTCTTTCTTATATATTAGGCACGAAAGAGTGTGTATACTTCAGAATTTAAATAGTTTGCAAGCAAGAGAGGATTTTTGTAGTGTAGGATAAATGTTCCATTTTGGTACTTATAAATGCATTTGCATGATGGCAAAAGCACAGTGTCTTTTCCCTTGAATAGGGAAATATATTTTATCTGTTTTATAATTCAGATACCACAAGGAAGCTACATCATGGAAACAATATGTATAAAACAATGAAAATTATAAATTTAATTTTGAAGGAAATTTTTGTCTTTCCATGGTTCATAATGTAAAAGACCAATAATCAATAATTCTTAGCAATTCATTTAATTATATTTAATAATTTCCTGTCATTATTTGAGCTCAATTTTCTAGAAATTTTGTTTTTGTTATCTGTGGGAAGATAATTTTGTCATGTCTATTAGAAAGGGAGCAAGAAGATCAAGAAAGCTACCTGTGGATCTTCTCTAGTCTCTCTGGCTTCCCCAGACCCAACTGTTTCCCCTAGATCCTAGTGCTGCAACAGAACACTAGCTTTAGCCTCCCTTCCCTTGTCCATGCCTCCTGTGCATCCAACATACCATCTCTCACTTCTTTCCACCTCATTTCCCTGCCACACTGCTTTGCATTAACACCAACTCATATAGACTCATATAGACTCTCTCTGTGCAACCACAGACCATGCTTGCTAGAAGACCAGATAGGTTGCCTAAGGACTTTTTCTACTCTCTTTACTTTCTCAATACCAATCCCCAGGGTCTTCCAAAATGTTGCAACAGAATACCAGCTGCAGCCTCCCTTCGACCACTCCACATCTCCTACAGATCCTACAGACATTTCTCACTATGCCTCTCATTTCTTTAGCTTCCAATACCAGGACACATTTCCTGTGAACACTCTAACCAAGCAGGCCAGTAAAATAAGGAACACAACATTACATTTCTTGGAAATCCAGGGAGAAAACAGAAACTAAGAAACAAAACACCTACCCAACAAAGACAAACCCAGAAATCATCATATACTATATACTATATAATATAGTATATAATATATATTATATAATATATTATATAATAGACATAAGTCTATTATAATCAACCCAAACACCTATAACACACTCTTAAATGTCATAAGAACAGAATGAATAACACTTAGGGCAATATGTAATTACCAGAGCCCAGCTATCCTATGAGAACAGGCCCCAAATATTCCTTAATACGTAAAGTACAAGAAAAAGTCCTTAAAACCAATTATATGGAGATCACAGAGATCTTTAAATAGAAAAATAAATACATCACTAAAAGAAATCTAGGAAAGCAAAAATATTGGAGGAAATTAATAAAATTGTTAAAGATCTGGAAATGTAAATAAAAGCAATTAAGAAAGCACAAACTAAGGAAATTCAGGAAATTAAAGTTTAGTAATTTGATCAAGATCTGCAGAGGCAAGCTTCACCAACAGAATATAAGAGAAAGAAGAGACAATCTTAGGCATGGAAGATAACAATAGAAGAAATGAAAATATCAATTAAAGTGTTAAATCTAAAAAGAAAAAAAACCATGACAGAAACATCCATGAAATCTGGAACATTATGAAATGACCAAACCTAAGAATAACTGGAATAGGGGGAGGAAAAAAATATCTTAGATGGAGAAAACAAGATATTCCATGATAAAGTCAAATTTAAACATTTATCTACAAATCCAATCCTATGAAAGGCACTTGAAGTAAAACTCCAACCCATTGAGGTTAGCTACACTTATAAAAACACAAAAAATAATTTCACTCCACTTACCTTCAACCAAAAGAAGGTAAGTACAAACACACACATATGCATGCATACATGCTTCCATTCACATATACCAACAGATTATCACCATCACAACCAACAGCAAAAAATCATTAGATATTAATCTCTCTCAATAATAATGAACTCAATTTCTCAATAAAAAGACAGACTAAGAGAATGGATGGGAAAACAGGATCCAGCCTTTTGCAGCATCAACAAACACACCTTAACATCAAAGGTAGTCATTACTGTAAAGGGGTACAGAGCTAAACAAATAATTTTCACCTGAGGAATATCGAATGGCTGAGAAACACCTAAAGAAATGTCAAATATCCGTAGTCATCAGCGAAATGCAAATCAAAACAACCCTGAGATTTCACTTCATACCAGTCAGAATGGCTAAGATCAAAAACTCAGGAGAAAACAGGTGCTGGTGAGGATGTGAAGAAAGAGGAACACTCCTCCACTGTTGGTGGGGTTGCAAGCTGGTACAACCACTCTGGAAATCAGTCTGGCAGTTCCTCAGAAAACTGGGCTCCACTATGTTCATAGTAGCCCTATTTATAGTAGCCAGAAGCTGGAAAGAACCCAGATGTCCCTCAATGGAGGAATGGATACAGAAAATGTGGTATATTTATACTATGGAATACTACTCAGCTGTTAAAAACAATGAATTCATGAAATTCTTAGGCAAGTGGGTGGGACTGGAGAATGTCATCCTGAGTGAGGTGACCCAATCACAAAAGAGCAAATATGGCATGCACTCACTGATAAGCAGATATTAGCCCAGAAGATCTGAATACCCAAGAAACAATTCACATATCAAATGATGCCCAAGGAGAAGGAAAGAGAGGCCCCTGGTCCTAGAAAGGCTCAGTGAAGCAGTATAGGGGAATACCAGGACAGGGAAGTGGAAAGGGGTTGATTGTGGAACAGGGGAAGGGAACAAGGGTTATGGGACTTCCAGGGAGGGGGGGGGGATCCAGGAAAGGGGAAATCATTTGAAATGTAAATAAAGAATATATCGAATAAAAAATTAGAAATTTTTTCAAGTAAATGAAGCTAAGAACCAAGCTGTTGTAGCCACTTTGATATATAACAAAATAGACTTCAAACAAAAATTAATCAAAAGAGATTGGGAAGGATACTTCACACTCTTCAAAAGAAAAATCCTCCAAGATCATATTTTAATTCTTGACATCTATATCCCAAACACAAAGGTGCCCAATTTGTAAAAGAAACACTCCTATGGCTTAAAACACATACTGATTCTAATACACTGATAGTGGGTGATTTTAATATCTCACTCTCAGCAAGAAACAGGTCATCTAGACAAAAGCAAAACAGAGTAATACTGGAGATAACGGATGTTATAAACCAAATGGACCTAAGAGAATTTACAGAATGTTCCACCCAAACACAAAAAGTATACCTTCCTCAGCATTTCATGGAACTTTAATCAAAATTGTCCACATAGTTAAACATAGTGCAATTCTCAATAGACTCAAGATTATAAGAACCACCTGTGTTGTATCAGAATACCATGGATTAACACCTGGATATCAACAGCAAAAACAACAGAAAGCTTATAAACTCAAGGAAAACAAACAACTTTCCCCTGAATGAAAAACTAGTCAAGAAAGAGAAGAGAAGAGAAGAGAAGAGGAGAGGAGAGGAGAGGAGAGGAGAGGAGAGGAGAGGAGAGGAGAGGAGAGGAGAGGAGAGGAGAGGAGAGGAGAGGAGAGGAGAGGAGAGGAGAGGAGAGGAGAGGAGAGGAGAGGAGAGGAGAGAAGAGAAGAGAAGAGAAGAGAAGAGAAGAGAAGAGAAGAGAAGAGAAGAGAAGAGAAGAGAAGAGGAGAGAAGAGGAGAGAAGAGGAGACAGAAGAGAGAGACAGACAGAGAGAGAGAGAGACAGAGACAGAGACAGAGACAGAGACAGAGACAGAGATCAAAGACTGAGAATTCAATGGAGGTGAATATACAACATATCCAAATTTACAGAACACAATGAAAGCAGTGCTAAAATTTTATAGCATTAAGTGCATACATAAAAGAATTGGAGGGATGTCCTATTATTAATGTAACAGCATAACTGAAATGTCTAAATCTAAACAGAAGCAAAAAGGGGAACATAGGAATACACCAAAAAAATCCAGAGAATTATAAGGACATACTTTAAAAAAAAAAGCATTCTAATTAAAAAAAATCTTAAAATGGATACTTTTCTCAATGTTAAATCAAGATCATATAAACAACCCCTGGAAGCAGCCATTAAACGTCATAAATAAATAAATAAATAAATAAATAAAGCAAGCAAGCAAGCAAGCAAGGAAGCCTTGGGCCAGAGAATTCTAACAAAGAATTTTACCAGACTTTCAAAAAGAGTTAATGCCACTACTCCTCAAATTATTCCACAAAACATAAATGGAAAGAACATTACTAAATTCATTTTATGACCGTGAGTCTAAAACCACATGAAGAGTCAACAAAGAAAGGGAGCTAATAGACTAAATTTTCTTGTGAATAAAGATGTTAAAATATTCAACAAAATGCTCAAAAACTGAATCTAAGAACACATCAAAAGATCATAATAAGTGCCATGATCAAGTTGGCTTCATCCCATAGATGCAAGGATGATTCAACATACAAAAATCAGTAAATATAATCTACTACATAAAACAACGGAAGGAAAACAACCACATCACTATAGCTGCCCAGAAAGTATCTGAGAAAATCCAATGCACCTTCATGATGAAAGTTCTGCAGAAATTAGGGAGAAAGGAACATACCTAAACATAATGAAGGCAATAGTCTGCAAGCCAATAGCCAACATCAAATTGAATAAAGAGAAACCCAAAACATTTCCACTAAAATCAGGAACAAGACAGGATTGTACAATCTCTCCATATCTGTTGAATATAGTACTTGAAATCTTAAGTAGAGTAAGAAGACAACTGAATGATGCTACAAATTGGATCCAGGGGATACAAATTAGGAAGGAAGAAGCTAAATTATTGTTGTTTGCAGAGGATATGATAGTAAAGACCTTTAACATTCCAACAGAGATCTGCTAAAAGTAATACACACTTTTACAAAACTGGTTGGACACAAGATTAGCACAGAAAAATCAGTAGCCCTCCTATATACAAATGATAAATGAATGAGAAAGAAACCAGTGAAACAAAACCCTTCACAGTAACACCAAATAACATAAAATATCTCTTTAACAAAGCAAGAGAAAGAATTGTATGATAAAAAGTACAAGTCACTAAAGAATAAAACTGAAAAATATATCAAGGGATGGAAAGATCTCCCACATTCATGGATCTGTAGAATTAATATAAAAAAAATGTACAACCTACCAAAATCAATCTACAGATTCAATACCCATTAAAATTTCCACCCATTTTGTTTTACAGAACTTGAAAGGACAATTCTCTTCTTCATACAGAAAAGCAAAAATTCCAGGATATTTAAAACAATCCCAAATAATAAAAGAACTGATGGAGGTATCACCAACCTTGATATCAAATTATAATGCCGAGGCATAGCAATACAAACCACATGATATTGCCATAAAAACAGGCATGTCTGTTGCAGAATATCTGATCATACTGTGAACCCCAAGTGTGCTATTTACTAGACAAAACGTAGTTGTGGTATGGCTCAGCCCTAACATATACCTTTAATCTAAGAACTTTTATTGTAAACAGTATTTAATACAGTCACTCACCGTTCAAGAAGAGCGAGCAACCAGATGACAGAAAGTGGAGATAGAAAAAAAAACAGAGAATAAGGGGAGGTCTAGAGGGTGGATAGTGAGAGGCACAGGAAGCAGAAGGGAAGGACACTCAGTTTGAAGGGTTTTAAGATAGCTGGAGAATAGGAACTTCCTTTTGGGGTGTTGGCTGAGGAGGAAGGTAAAGAAGGTAAGGAAGGTGCTTTCTCTGCCTTTCTGAGCTAGCAGGCATTCAGACCAGCATCTGGCTACCCTGATTAACTGGTGTAACCAAATGATCAAGTAAATACCTGAATTTTTTTAAAGAAGCCAAAAATAAAACCTTGGAAAACAAAAGCACATTCAACCAATGGTTCTAGTCAAACTGAATTTGTCTGCATTTCGGAGAATGCAAATAGATTCATGTAATTCACCCTGTCCAAACTCAAGTGCAAGTGGATCAAAGACACCAATGCATAGCGACACACTGAATCTGATAGAAAAGAAAGTGAGAAACTGCCTTGAACACCTTAGCACAGGAGACAACTTCCTATACAGATCAACCATAGTGCAGATATGATGATTAACAGTTAATAAATGGGATCTCATGACACTGATCCCAAAGAAGAAGCCTATAAAATGGGAAAATAGTTTTACCAACTAGACATCCAATAGAGGACTAATATCTAAAATATAGAAAGAACTCAGGAAATTAAATATCAAAAAAAATCCCTCAATAATCCAATTTAAAAATGGAGTACAGATCTAAACAGAGCATTCTAAATAGAGGAATTTCAAATGGCTGAAAGTTACTTAAAGGCATGTTCAATATCCTTAACCAAGAGGAAAATGCAAATCAGAACTGCTCTGAGATCCCATTATACAGCTGTCAGAATGGCTAAGAGCAGTAACAAAAGTGACAGCTCACGCTAGCAAGGAGAGGATAGAGAACAAGGAGAATATTCACTATTGCTTGTGGGAGTTCAAATTAGTACAGACACTACGGAAATCAATATGCTGGTTCCTCAGAAAATTAGAAATCAATTTTCCTTTGAGACCCAGCTATACAACCCTTGGGCATACACCCAAAGTAGATTAGATCCTACCTTAAAGACATTTGCTCAACTTTGTTCACTGTGGCTTTATTCATTATTCCTAGAATCTGCAAACAACCTAAATGCCCCCAACAAAAGAACAGATAAAGAAAATGTAAAATATTTACATAATGGATGATTGCTCATCTTAAAACAAATTAGAATAAATCATCCTGCTCGGCAGTAGTGGCACATGCCTTAATCCCAGCACTTGGGAGACAGGAGCAGGTGGATTTCTGAGTTCGAGGCCAGCCTGGTCTACAGAGTGAGTTCCAGGACAGTCAGGGCTACACAGAGAAACAATGTCTCAACCCTCCACACACACACACACCCCAAAAAAAGAAAGAAAAAAGGAAAAGAAAAGAAAGAAATTATCCTGAGAGAGGTAACCCAGACCCAGAAGACAAATATGGTATGTATTTACTTTTAAGACGATATTAACTATTAAGTAAATGGTCACCAAGGTATAAACCTAGAGTTGTTAAGTAAAGAAAAGGGCTCTAGGGCACATGCATGGATCTCCTTTAAAAGGAGAAATAGAATTTTGTGAGTGGACTGGGAGTGGTTGGGGACTGAGAGCAGGAGGGATCAGGTATGGGGGGATAAAAGGAGAAGTGCATGGCAAAATGGCTGGAAGAGGGGCGGGGCATTTCTGGAATGATGAGAACATCTTGTCTGTTGGAACTTCCTGCACTGAGGAGTGCTAACGAAAAAGGATATGGAGTCTGTACTGGTCGTCTTTTATAGCCAGGAAAGGCTTCCAGTGATAGGACCAGGTTGCATTTGTGTATAATTCCAAACCACCCAGGCTTATGCTAGGAAGGAGGATCACTCTCAAAAACTGTCAGGGACTCCTTCTGCTAAGGACAACATATATACAGCTTACTGACAGTGGAAAGGTCAAGCTGGTGCCTCTATGGAGCCTTCACCAATACATTCTAGTCTCTGGTGAAGGAAGGTACTCTGCAGGCACTGAAAAAGAAAACAAATGCCAACCCAGACAACCATCAACCTATTATCTGTCCTTCCTGAAAGATGTTCTGGGCCAATGGTGGCACAGAATATGTGGGTGTGAGCACCAAATGTCTGACTTAACTTGAGCCACACCATGACTGGGAACCCATGAGCTACACGAATTGGAGGACAGAAGTCAGAGACGGAATAGCCCAGAATGCTAGGGTAGAATCGAACACTAGTGGCAAAATAATTTTAAAAAATCTGCTGTATTTGCTATATCCATAGATTGGTACCTTGTCCAGTTGTCATTAGAGAGGCTTCCTTTGGCAGCAGTTAGGAATGAGTTCAGAGACCCACAGCTAGAGTCTATGCAGAGGGGGAATCTTCACTGGGGCTCTCCATCAGGTCTTTCCTCTAGTAGCTGTGAGAACCCAGTGGAAGATGGCAAGGAAAGATAGTAAGAGTCAAAGGGATTGAGGACAGCAGGAGAACATGGCCCACTGAATCAACTGCACAAGGCTCACGTGGGCTTACCAGCACAGCGTGCGGCTTGCCTGGGTCTGCACCAGGTCTGGTATGTTGTGCCTGTAGTTTGGTGGGTTTTGGGGGGACTTGTAACTGTGGAAGTTATTGTGTCTCTGACCCTTTTGCCCGATCTTGGGACTCTTTTTCTCCTAATGGCTTGCCTTGACCAGCTTTTCCCTTGACTTGTTTTGTCATATTTGGTTGTTGAGTCTTATAGGCCTGCTCTTTTCTGATGGGAAGTAGAGGTGGAGTAGGTCTGATGGAGGGGTGATTTTGTGGTGAGCTGGGAAGTGTGGAGGGAAGAAAAACTGTAGTTGGGATGTATTTTATGAGAGAAGAATATTTTCAGTAGAAAAAAAGAAAGTGCTCACACTTTTAGAAATATACATATGAAAAAATCACTATGTTTCCAAATTAAAATATAAAATTTAATATATATATTCTCATGTCTGGACATCTCTGTAGTATTATAAGCATTTGAGTTTGCTGAAATTAATACTTTTGCCAGTGCTATATTTCTAATTTGATCAAAATATTACTGTGAATTTCCACAGATCAGAATGGGAGTGCCAATATAACAATTCTCCTGATGGTTAGTACAGATTGGGTCCTAATAGTTAAGTACCCAGGATAAGGAGTACTGAATACAAGAGGGTACCACTTGCTGTGACTTAACACCTGATTTTCATAGCTCTTGTGAAAGTAGGTTTTGTGCAAATAGGTGCTCAATTTAGTGGGATAGTGGAGAGACAATTACTAGGAGGTACTTAGTCAAATGCTACCTGATCTGTGCCTGAGAGGTAGGGTATTATTAGTGTGTACTTTCCTAACACAAATAATAATGAATAATAATAATAATAATAATAATAATAATAATAATAAACATGGAGATGTAGAAGGCTTCTCCAAGGTTATACAATTAGGATATGGCTCCCTACTATGTTCTTGTACTCTATACCTAAGTGTTTCATGTGCTGGACAAAATTTCCACCTCAAAACTAGGTAAGTTTCCACACAGCATTATTTTTCATGACTTTTATCCAATGAAACTTATTTTAATTCCCCGAACTTGATATTAGGTGTTTTCATTCTAAAATATAAGTAAAATAGGAACATCTTCCAGATAAGTATTGCCAAGTCCCATCTGTAGCCTGTTCTCCAGGATAAAAGAACACCTGGGAAGAGGGAATAGAAAGAGTACAGAAGCTGGAGGACCAGACAGGGACGAGACGGTGTGTGGCAAAATTGGCGTCTGCATTCACACGGCTATTGCAATCAAGAACTCAACAGCAGCTATGGTTACCTTCGCAGGACCCCTGTAACAGGGACTTGCAAACAATCCATCACAGACCAGAGAAGCTCATGGAGCCCCACTCCTGAGGAGCTTTTACCTGTTCTGGGCTGCTGTGGGGAGTGAAGGTAATTTTTCCTCCCAGTGGTGTAGACACTGGTAGATTGGCAATGCTCAAGGAAATAGTCTCTACGCATGCCCAGACAAGCCATGTTAAACTCGTTTGTCATTAAAAAGGAAAAGATATGAAAGTAGAAAGGGACCTTAATGGGAAGAAGAGGAGTTTAAAGAGAGTAGAATAGGATTCCAGAGGATAATGGGGATAAATATAATCAAAATACATTACCAAATTGTATGACATCAAAAAACAAATAAGGACTATGTTTTTAATTCCCAATTCCTTTTTATATGAAGTCTTATACCAGTATCCAAGAAATGTATTAGACTTTAAAACCTAAAGTGACTACACTTACCTGTTGATATCTCTTTATTTAAACTCCTTGAATGACAAAACCAAACCACAGCTGCATTAGCACCTAACTTATTCTGTTTATAAATAAAGCATTGTGGCACATCTCACACCCAGATATTCAAGGCAGCAGACCACTCGTCAGTTATGTTAACGATGAATTGATTTAAATGGATCATCTGTAGATGAAGTGACTCTATGGTTTAAGCCTTAGAACTGCATCACATTTATAGTAAGACAAGCAGCTTCTAAATCTAAAGCTGAAGTTTACAAGATGAGGCCCTGCTGTGATAACTATTTATTTTCTCCAAGATGTCCAAGGCTTGTCTGTTGCTGCCACAGCTTTGTATCAAAGGCAAGTCAGAAAGAAAGTATTTAATGTACATGAGATGATTTAGTAGAAATTGGAAAAATTAAAAGAAACAAAAAGGGGACACTTTCTTCCTCCAGTTGTACTGCATATCTGCAAGCCTCTCTTATTGTTTCCTCTTTTGCTTTGTGAGCTACTGAGGATACTGATTTGTTTCTTATAGGTTGTTGTAAATCCCCAAGCACACAATCAATGTTTCATAAATATGTAATAAGATGAACAGGAACACAAACTTCAGAATAAGAGAATTAAGCCTATAGTGAATCAACCTCACAATTGTTATGGGCCTTTCAATTCTGGTTAAATTTCTCACCACTCTGTATTCCCTGGTCAGAAACTCTTAACATATGCCTAAGGACTGACCTTGACATTCAAATCTGAAGGTCATAAAAGATAGGTGTTTCTTACAAATATGTCATGAAGTGACAGTAGTCAGTGAATTTATGAAGTTCACCAAAGACCCTTACTCATAAACAAGTTTAACTACCCTAATTCCACGCAACAAGGGAATGAATAGAAAATGAGGAGTTCATCATAGGAGAGGAAGTTTCCTTGGTGTTGATCAAATGAATTGGCTGGGAATAGAATATTAAGGCCCAAGTATATAGGGTAAGTTCCTCAAAAGAAAGATTTATGCAAATGTATCCCTTCAAAATGATCCAGGGTGAGTTATAGTTGCTTAAGAAATATTCCCAATAGACTAATAAATATCCATGAGTCCATCACATACCTATCAAAAATTTAAGACCAGTTGTTCATGATAAAAGATCAGAAACTTTAGGAAAACCATTTTTCTATTTATTTTATTTGAAAAAATATAATTAATAATCTTTCTTTAATGCAAAAATATATAGGTAAGACTATAATATAATTTTATTATAATAAAAATTATACCAGTTAGCTTCTCTGACATGGAGGCATATATCTAATTGGTAAACTGGTAAATGATAGCCCTAATTATAATCTTCTTGGAAAGATGATCAGAGTATATGTACCTCTTAATAACTTCAACTTATATTTTGTCGACTTTGAGTGTATTATATTCTCTCTCATTGAGTTAGGTTTTGGAGATATAAACATATTGATAGCCTTTGAATATATTCTTTTGTTTGTTTTGAGACAATTTTTTTTGTGTGTAGCCTTGGCTATCTTGTAACTCTCTCTACAGACGAGACTAGCATCTAACTCAGAGAGATTCACCTATCACTCCCTCCAAAGTACTGAAATTAAAGGTGTTCAGTGAATACTGAATAAATAATAATTTCAGTATTATTTATTAATAAATACTCACTCATTCTTTTAGTGAGTATTTATTAATCACTTTAGATGAAAAGTGATAATGCGTTATTTTGAAAACTATAGTGGCTTCAGCTATATGAAGATGTTAGGGTCTTATAGCTATCTTTCTTTTCAATGAAGGTATCTAATTTCTGAAGAAGATGCTTATATATATACGTATACATATATATATATATATACAAAAATATATACAAAAAAAGAGAGACCTGTGTTCTCTGCTTATTTTGCTATTTGATAGGCTACTAAAATCTTATAACTGTTACCACAGATTTTTGTAGAACATACAATTCATTGAACCCTCTTCAATAGATGTTGAAATTTGTTAAGGCTTTATTTTGAGTGGGTAGACTGGGCATTGTTCAACAATTTAAAACTTTAAGAACTAGCTCTATAGGATGGTTTATGGTAATGAATTAACTATAAACAACCAAATAAACCACTTTCCTGTACTCAAGTAACAGGAAAGAGATGCAGACACATTTTCTTTCTTAATCTAATATTATCCAAATCTTTTAAATAAGAATATCACTCAGATTTAATTCATTTTTTTATTTTCTATATTTTTTGTTTACATTCCAAAGGCTTTCCCCTTTCCCAGATCCCCCCCCCACCATACGTCCCATAAGTCCTCTCCCCCCCAACTATTCCCCAATCATCCCCCCCACCATTTCTCTGTTTTGGATCTACAAAACTGGATCCACTCGTTTCAGGCCCAGGGTTCTCTCCTTTCTTCTTCTTGTGAATCATTTGAATTGCTAGTTGTGCCTCGAGTATTTAGGGCTTCTGGGCTCATTAATATCCACTTATCAGTGATTGCATTTCATGTGTATTCTTTTGTTAACTCACTTAGGATGATATTTTCCAGATCTAACTATTTACCTAAAAATTGCATGAATTCATCATTTTTAATTGCTGAGTAGTATTCCATATTGTCAGATTTAATTCTTGGCTTTGTAATAACATGGCATTTTGACTTTTTGGGTATTTTTACCTTATGAAACAAGAGTGAAGGACATCACTGATGAGATCATATATAGTTATTTTCCTTTCTGTTGAGAAACATGTACATTGCTCATTGAATAAAAGAAAACGTGGTTGGGTTCAAAGCCTACTTTTCCTCTCATTTTGTTTAAATGCTAGTATTAAGTAGTGATTTCACAGTGTAAACACCTCTTTATCTTCAATGTTTCCAGTAGTTTCTAATGACTTTTTCTGTTGTGTCTTATAAAAATTATTTCTCTTACATATTTGATAGACTATGTTTGAGCTAAAAGGAAGTAACTGGATTTCACATCATCAATACACTTACATTCTTAACTAAACCCTTTTCTTATACAAAGATGCAGAGTTACCAAGAAATGACATTGATACATATGACATATGAGGGTACACACACACACGCACACACGAACGTGAGATAGAGAAGTTGCATGTAGAAATGCACAGCCCAGCAACCTCAGAAAAGAATATATGTTTTAATTTATCATATTTCTTGTAAAGGACAAAGAATACCATAGAAAACAGTCCTCCACAATATACTTTCTGGAGATGATCTGGGATCAGAGAAGCCTTCTATTACATCAGGTAGCATTTCCATCCTCATAGCTTGTATAAAATGTCAAGCAATAATCGGCTAATTGAACCAGATTGATAAAAAATTTAAAAACTCAAGATATTTTGTTTAGCTAATCATCAATGTGATCTTAATTGTAGGCCATATTTTTGTTTAAATGGAGTGTGATCCACCAAACTGATTCATAATTTAAGTTTAGGTGACTAATTGCCTCTAAGAACCCCCGAGAAGCCCTGAGACCCTACATATCTAGAGTCTGACCTAGGACGTTGTGTATTTCTGTATCTGTAGCCACTTGATGCCCTTACCAGAAAGGGCATCATTTAAATTCCCCATGAAAAATGAATTCTAGTCTGTGTTCAACTCCCTTGCAAACATCAGCAACAGCAACAAATGGAAAGGAATGGATACCAGGAATATACAAACATCATATTCCAGAAAATGACATTTTTAATGAGTATCATATCCTCAGAAAAGAGATAATGGCTCCCTGAACTGAGTATTTCCAGGATGAATAATATACATGTGAGCAAAGATCCAAAAGCAGCTATATGTTATCGGTGCAGCTTTTCTGTCAGGTGGTTACCCTTCAGAAGCTGTCTGAAGGCAAGTAGGGGGAAGTAAAATGTCTCATTCCTTGAGATAATTACCTGGAATCACAGTGATAAGAATGGAGAAATACATGTAAGATGGGATAGGTGATGTGGAAACTTTTAGTTTCTTTGGAAAGTCAGTTATGTTTTGCTGTGGCACATAGGTGAAAAGATGTCTGGCTAAAGCAGACATGTAAAAGATTGTTTTCCTAAAAAGGACAGACACAGGTGAAAAGATGTTTGAATACAGCAGACACATGGAAGTACCTGTGATGATGGAGTAGAGATATGACCCCACAGACAGGGGGAGCTCAAGCATTGGTTCGGTTAGGTCTGCCTCATTATTTTTCACCAACAACATGTATTGGTTTACCTTACATAGCATTGTTGAGTGCTGCTTGTGGTGATGCCACTATTGAAAGAAACTTGCCAAAGAACTTCTTGTGAAATTCCTGTGACTGTTCTTTTGCTTCCTTGGCCTCATCTTGGGCCAGGTGGCAAGCCTTGTGTTTTCTTCAGGATTGAACTGCAGCTGCTGTTTCACGTAAGGTGTCTGCCTGCCTGCTGAGAGGATGGACTGCAGCTGTAGGTTTGTGTGTGATGTTAGAGAGGACTATACTGTAGCTGCTGATTCATATTTGGTGTTTGCTATGAGACTGAACTGCTGACAAAGAAGACTGAGCTCGTCCCTAAAAGAACTATTGCAAAATAAGTCCACTTCTCCCATATCCTAATATTGTTTCTCTTCCACTACCTCTAGTGGGTTGTGGGCAAGAGGAACAGTTGAATGTTTATTAAGCTAGGCTGCAAAAATTTATATCTACAGATGGAGTCTTCCTTCACTTAAATAACAGAAGAAACATAAGACACAGGACTTGATTGAAGCTGAAGGGATACCATTCCTCATTGAAAGCTAACAGATTCAAGATATTTTTTAGTGTGCAGGACAGTTAAACAACAACAACAAAAACAAGAACAAAAACAAGAACACAAAGCAAGCAACCAACCAACCAAAAAAAATTGTCTTATCCTCAGAAGCAGAGTATGCCATTTTGAAATGAGTTCCCAATTATAACTTTATCGTGGAAATCAGTTCCAAAAGCAAAGTAATAAGTGGGAAGGGTGTGTTTTAATTTATTTTTATTATTTTACTTACTTCATTTACAATTGTAAAGAAAGCAATTCAGAAACATAGTGACTAAGTGATAAACACACGCAATCCCAGCCCAAGCATCAATCTAGGCTACTCACAGAATATAAAGGGCCTGTGAACCACACGTGTGAGCACATCCTTTGAGTAACTGTTACAGCCTGCTTTTCTCAGCCACCAACAATGAATATGGCATCTGGCAAGGGCACGTGATGAATCTTTGAAAACTGCATTTTCACCTCTGAGATGGGCTTGATTGCCCTGGCCTTTAAATGTCAGGGGCTGGGAAGGAAAGGTCATGACACTGCTCTCAGAGAGCCAGCAGTGCCAAGGTCCTCCCTGCCAATGGAGACAAGGCAAATATTTCATTTCTCTCCAAACCTGGAGAGTTTACCTTCCTCAAATTAAACACCCTGCACAAACATTTCTCTCTTTTGTCCTTTAACTAACAGAGAGTGATTAGACCTAGCAACTTTCTTAAAGGCAGCCTTTAAATCTCCAAAGCAGGTTTCTTAAGCACATTCTTAAAGGAAAGGATAAAATGGAAGAGACAAAGTCTTCTCTGGAGGTATAGAGTAGAAACTGATGAAAAGAAAGAGCTTGGCTTCCCCCAAATTCAATGGTTAACCTTTGTTCCTCCGGGTGAGGCCACACTTTGTAACTACATCTTTAATGTTTTAAGTGGGAAGAGGAAAATAGGAACTATAAAAAGCACGACAAACCTTCTGTTGAAGGTTTACAGCCACTTTTATAAATGTCCATATGGATACAAGGATTATACATGGAAATTATTTATCTGAACTATCCCTGTTCAAATATATGTAATGAAAGTAATATAGATAAGTGAAATCTTTCTGAAAGTCATGCTATACAAAAGTAAAAGGAAATGAGATGTTGTAGTGATTTAACTTCAAAAAATGACCAGATTAAAATAAAGATATGCCTCCTTGGTTTGTAACTTGACTTTGAATGGATTAAAATCAAAGTGTTTATCCCTTTCAGGAAAAACATGCATTTCAAAAATCCAGATAGCATATATAGGCCTGGTGTTTTCCAGGCCAGATGGTGAAGCTCTGGCATTATCTTATACTAACTGAGGAAATGTAGTCTCAGATGGGGAAAGGAACTTTTCCAGGCTACCCAAGCTAGAAAGAAATGTGCCTTAGTCACTGTTCTATTGCTGTCAAGAGACACTATGACCAAGGCAACTGTTGTAAAAGGAATATTTTGATTGAGGGTTGCTTACAGTTTCAGAGGACTAGGCTGTTATCATCATGGATGCGGGACAAAGGCATGGTAGTAGAGCAATAGCTAAGAGCTTTACATCCTGACCATAGGCAGTAGGGGGAAAGTAGAGGAGAGGAGTAGGCGAAGGAGGAATATAGAGAGAGAGAGAAAGAGAGAGACAAAGAGAGAGACACACAGAGAGAGAGAGAGAGAGAGAGAGAGAGAGAGAGAGAGAGAGAGAGAGACAGAGACAGAGACAGAGACAGAGACAGAGACAGAGACAGAGACAGAGACAGAGACACAGAGAGAAATATCCTGGCATAGACTTTTGAAACCTCAAAGTCCTTTCCCGGTGACATACCTCTACAAGACACACCTCCTAATCCTTCTAAATGTTTCCCTACCTGGGACAAAGCATGCAAACATATGACCCTGTGGGGGCCATTCTCATATAAACCACCACATACTACCGTCCCCACATTCATCCACCCTCTTTATAATATTTCTCCTAAGTGAAAATTGTTCAACCTAAATGTTGAAATTTAAAATTTTACTTGTTAAATGGAGCTTTCCTTATCTCACATTAATAATGTAGATCTATGAAGATGAATTTATTGATCACACTGTATTACATGGGAGTTTCCAAGTAGGATTTTCTCTGACACACCCAGCAGTTTTACAGTCTGAATAAGGGAAGCAGTCTCCCTAATGGACCGCATGCCTCTCTTATTTTATTATGCATCATTTTATTCTAGAATCAGTAGAACATCTAAGTGGCTACAAGTTTTCTTCTCTTTGTTTTGGTCTTCATCTTTTTTGCTGGCCACTAGGCTAGTCAATTTATTAAGTGCTTTCAAAATCCAGTACATGTCCAGCCATATCTAGATTTATTTATTTATTTTTAACATTTCCTTCCAGATATCTGGCCACAGGCTGAGTCACTTTGGTTTTCTCAAATATAACAGATGATAGATCTCCTTTATGGTGGGATTGCTCATTCATCAGAAAGCACACTGTGCCCTCTGTACAAACAATACATCATTACAGGGCTCAGAGCCATAAGACAGTAGAATCATAAAGAAAACTACACAGAGAAAAGTTTTCTCTTCAGATGAGATAGGGCTGTGTCAAGCTTGCAAACAGAAACTTAAAACTTGCTTCAAGTCTGAATATATTTTCCTTTTGAAAGCTTCCATTTGCTGTGAACAGACAGCCTTTGTTGTTGCATAAAGTTGAAAGTCATTATTGACTTTCAGGCCTTCTATCTCTGTCATTGAATTAGTTCCCAATGCCCTGGATTGAACTGGGAATTGTCCCAGCACCTTGTCAACTCTTTTTATTTTTGTTATGAAGCAGGTTTTACCTGAAGGATATGTCCATTTGTTGCCAAAATTAATTAAGGAAAGCTGGATCTTTTAGGACAAAGACAGGAATTTCAAATAGCCTAGAACATTTTCTATGTTTTCCTGTGACACTATAACAATGTTTTGCCCTTTTCATCTCAGTAAACAGATGAAAGAGAATATTCTTAACTGATGCTTACATGGTGCCCATTATTTGATTGTCATTATCCCCATTTAACAGGTGGAGAGATTGAGATAGTGAGAGATAATTGAAGTTACCTAGGGCTACAAAATAGAATAGAGCACTAGAAGTCATTAGCTCTGACTGTTTTCCCAGTGCAGCTGAGGCCTTGGGATTTTGAAAGAGAACAGATGGTAAGTGAAGGCAAGGGCTAAAGATGGAGGCCTTCCTTCAGTACCTTGGAAAGCTGTGCCATTTTGCATGCTAAATAGGATAAAGATTCCAGGCACTGAAAGCAAGTCACACTGCTTTACATGAAGTTATAAAAGGTAACTTTTTTGGAAAGGGCTTTCTAAAATTAAAATATCCCTCACTGTTCTATTTTTAAGGAGTCAAATTCTAAGAGGCTTTTTTAAACATTGCAGGGTGTTCTTAGCAGTGATCCCTTCCAAATGGGTTCTCCTTCATCAGTGGCTCTCCACCTTCCCAATGCCTAGTACTCTTCAAGACAGTTCCTCATGTTGTGGTGAGGTCCCAACCATAAGGTTGTTTTCATTGCTACTTTAGAACTGTAATTTTCTATTGTTATGAATTTGAATGTAAATATCAGATATGCAGGATATCTGATATGCAACCCTTATGAAAGGGTTTTTAACTCCCCCTTCAAGGGTAGCAACCCAAAGGTTAAGAACTACCCCCTACTCACTATGCTACAATTGTACCTTTTAGATGAAATTTCATTCGACTATTTGCATTCAGTGGTAGAGCAAATTCCAAAATAATTAAACCCACAAATAAAGTCTATTCCTTTTCCCAATAAATATGTCTTAAATTACTAAGGATTTACCTTTCTATCTGAAACCCAAAGCATAATTTCTCTTTAAAAAATAAAGAATGTTCAGGAACTTTCCCCTTGTGCCTATGTCCTCCAGGGTCTTCCCAAGTTTCTTTTCTAATAGTTTCAGTGTGTCTGGTTTTATGTGGAGGTCCTTGATCCACTTGGAGTTGATCTTAGTGCAAAGAGATAAGAGTGGGTCAATTCGCATTCTTCTGCATGTTGACCTCCAGTTGAACCAGCACCATTTGTTGAAGAGGCTATCTTTATTCCACTGGATGGTTGTGGCTCCTTTATCAAAGATCAAGTGACCATAAGTCTGTGGGTTAATTTCTGGGTCTTCAATCCTATTCCATTGATCCACTTGCCTGTTGCTGTACCAATACCATGCAGTTTTTTTTTTAACACAATTGCTCTGTAGTCCTGTTTAAGGTCAGGGATAATGATTCCCCCAGAAGTCCTTTTATTGTTGAGAATCGTTTTAGCTATCCTGGGATTTTTGTTGCTCCAGATGAATTTTAGAATTGCTCTTTCTAGATCTATAATGAATTGAGTTGGGATTTTGATGGGGATCGCATTGAATCTGTATATTGCTTTTGGCAAGAACACAAATAGCTTATGCACTAAGATCAAGAATTGACAAATGGGACCTCATAAAATTACAAAGTTTCTGCAAGGCAAAGGACCCTGTCAGAAGGACAAAATGACAATCAACAAAGTGGGAAAAGATCTTCACCAACCCCACATCTGACAGAGGGCTAATATCCAATATATACAAGGAACTCAAGAAGTTAGACGCCAAAGAAACAAATAACCCTATCAAAAAATGGGGTACAGAGCTAAACAAAGAATTTTCACCAGAAGAAATTCAGATGGCCAAGAAACACCTTAAGAGATGTTCAACATCATTAGTCATCAGAGTAATGCAAATCAAAACAACCCTGAGATTTCACCTCACACCAGTCAGAATGGCTAAGATTAAAAACTCAAAAGACAACAAGTGCTGGCGAGGATGTGGAGAAAGAGGAACACTCCTCCACTGTTGGTGGGATTGCAAAATGGTAAAACCACTCTGGAAATCAGTGTGGCGGTTCCTCAGAAAATTGGGCATGTCCCTTCCAGAGGACCTTGGCATACCACTCCTGGGCATATACCCAGAGGATTCCCCTGCATACAATAAAGACACATGCTCCACTATGTTTATAGCAGCCTTGTTTATAATAGCCAGAAATTGGAAGGAGCCCAAATATCCCTCAAAGGAGGAATGGATACAGAAAATGTGGTATATTTATACAATGGAATACTACTCAGCAATTAAAAATAATGAATTCATGCAATTTGTAGGTAAATGGTTAGACCTGGAAAATATCCTGAGTGAGCTAACCCAATCACAAAAGAATACACATGAAATGCAATCACTGATAAGTGGATATTAATGAGCCCAGAAGCCCTAAATACTCAAGGCACAATTAGCAAGTCAAATGATTCCCAAGAAGAAGAAAGGAGAGGACCCTGGGCCTGGAAAGATTGGATCCAGTTTGTAGAGAAACTGTGGGGGGAGGGGGAATGATTGGGGAATAGTTGGGGGGAGAGGAAATATGGGACATATGGAGGGGGGAACTGGGAAAGGGGAAAGCCTTTGGAATGTAAACATAGAATATAGAAAATAAAAATTAAAAAAAAGAAATTAAGAATTTCTTCAGGCCAAGATAATTTGCTTTTAAGATACTATTTCCCATTTTTATAATATTTTGTCTTCTTGGTTTAGCAAAAATAGAACAAATACTTCATGTGAAGTTAAGAGAATTATAGTACATAATAGATAACATTCCTACCTATCATTGATATTGTTAATTTTAATATAATACCTACAGTTACATTAAATTATTCCATTTTTATGTGTATATGTTGAAGTTTCGCAATACTTTTACTTGGTTGTCTTGTAAAGGATGGCTAATAGCAGAGTTATGACAACACATAAAATGTATACTGAACTTTAAGGGCTTAGTATAAAACCAATGTAAAGTATATTGATATTTTTTAAGATTGAATACATGCTGAAATAATAATTAGGAAACATTGAGCTTCATATAACATACAATTAACATTACCTGTTTTGTTTCATTTTTATTTCCTTAATGCAGTCCTCAAGAAATTTAAGTCTATATTTGTGACTCATTATATTTCTATGGAATGTTACTATAGAGGAGCAGTTCTCAACCTGTATGTCAAAACCCCTTTAATGGTTGAAAACCCTTTCCCAAGGACCACCTATGATCATCAAAAAAATACAAGTATTTACATTGTTATTCATAGCCATAACAAAATTACTGTTAGGAAGTAAAAACAAAATAAATTTTATGTCTGGGGTAACAACAATGTTATGAAATTAATTAAAAGTTTGTAACATTAGGAAGTTTAAGAACTACTGCCATAGAGCATCAGTGGTAACATATTCCTTGTGAATTCCCCACAAGCAATAACTTACAATTTCTAGATATCTGGTCTTTAGTTCAATTATTCATTCTGCTATTATAGCATGGAAGTACACAGAGAAAATAAATTCATAAATGAATTTGAATTAAAATGATTGTATGCCAATAAAACTATTTGTGGCTGAGAAATTTGAATTTCCTTTTACTTTTATGTAGTGTGAAATACTCTGAATTTCCAGTAATTTAGAAACTCATATGCTAATTTAATCCTTATTGTGAGGTATTGACACCGAACCCATAAGAGGTTGGTAGGTCATGAAAGTCTGCCTTTATGAGTCAGTTAACCTATTTGCAGGCTAGTAGATTAATGGGGAGATGGGTTATGTATAGAGGGTCTGTTTTAACAGCTAGTCTGACTTCATCTCTTAAATGTTTGGTGCAGTCACATGATGTTCTCCTACCATGAGAAAGTCACCAGCATATATAATACACCCAAGAAATAAGACTTCAGTTTTTTCTTTGATGATTTCTCTCTTCCTCAAACTTTCATTTGCAGGTTCTACCATTGTTGATCTGATCAATAGGTATTTGAGTGCCAGGGTATATGCTGGGAACTCATAGTGACTCTGTCTGTATCAGCCTATCATTGGGAGCCCATCAGAAGAAATCTGATTCATCTCCCCTATGGCACTGCTTCACAGTTTTGGAAGCCAGTTATCTTTAAAGACATGAGAAATGGTCCATTTGTCTTCCTGAGGGGTTATTTCACTTGGTCACTCTATCATAACTGCCATGTGCTAGTTGCTAAGTCAAGCACTGCAGATATTTCTTTGCACAAGACAGATGTGACTTTCTTTCTCATGGATTTAAAGCTTACTAAGCCATTCATGTATCTAAGAAGTTGATATGACATTAAATATTATGCTAAGGTGAGAAATAACACTAGAAAATCTAGACAGTCAGAAGGGGAGGTTCTGAGGACATCATCCTTTAAATAAATGGAAAAATCCAAGGTTGGTTTCCATATAAATAGATATGGAAACTACAGGTACAGATATCACACCAAATAAACAGGATGTTACTTGGGAAGCAAGCAGAAAAAGGACCTTTTATAAGATGAATTGGAAGGGTCATCAGGATTCATGTTTCCAAAGGCCTCTAACTTAATTTGATATTGTTCTACCTTCTGGAGCCAAAAGATGAGGATATGATGTTATGTTTTAACCATCACTGTGACATGATCAGTTTTGACTTGTATAATGATCACTTTGCTTCAGTGTTCCAAGGAAAGTAGAAGTGAATAACAGAAGAGGCAAGGAACTATGTCAATGCTACTTAGGAAGTAACAGGCTCACAAAGCATCTACAGACTCGTCTCAAGATGCAAATGAGTCATGTTTGGTAGAATATGAGATTTCGAGATTTCAGGCAAGCTCTCAAGTGATGTCAGTACAGATAAACTGAGATTCTTAAATGCAACCAAGGATTCTGTTTGCTTAGAGCTGAAAGAAATGAAGTGTGTGTGGGAGGGCAGAATTGAGGAAGCACAAAGGATGAGACATTTACAAAGTTTAGAAAGTAGACTCAGCAGATCAGATCATTGTAAAGGATTGGACAAGGGAGATGACGACAGGATTCTCCCAGAATCTGTATCTGACATACAGAAGAATTAGAGGTATTGGTGTCTTTAAACAGATGCTGGTACCAACCCAAATGAAGCTAAAGTCTCAATTATTTTCAGCTTCTCACAAATAGAACAATTAATTCTATAGTCAGCTGTCCCTGGTCCATGAAATCCCATGTATTTATTCTAGGATGTGTTAAGTGGCTTAGAAAATGTATGAGCTCAGACATATTGCCTTGATAAGGTATTTGGGTTCTTCAATAACAAACAACCTAGGGATTAGTTCTCTGTATACTTAGCAGCATGTGCATTCAGTGTCTGTATCTTTGCAGACATGCAGATCTATACTTCCACAGAACACTGAGGACATCTTCACGGGCTTGCATACCAATGGGGTTATTTCAGCTTCGCCAGCAGGAATGGGTAACTAGAGATGAAAAGACTCATTTCCTGAATTTTTACTACTGGTGTGGTAGTAATAGTGGCAATCACATTTCTGTGATGAGCTGACATGGTTTTAAACAGCAAGAATTCTTTCTCCACTCCCACAGCACATTCCCTGGAAGATTTCTGTTAAACAGAAGATGTAATTTAAAGGCTTGAGTTTTATTATTATAGATTTTTGAAAGTTTGGCCCACATAGCAATTACAACCAGCCTTGCCAGAACATTTGAAGCGAGAGAGGAAAAAAAAGCTATGTGTTGAAACAATGAATCCTCCTGTTGAGAGACAGCTCTCTTCTCCCTTGTCTGAATACCATTAACCATTCCATTTTGGAAACAAAAGTATTTATTTGTTCAACTGTTCAGGGAGAGTGATGAGGAACTGGCTATAGTTTGTTGGCTGATTTGTAGACCTGAAATGTTCCTGGTTGCTAGGCTTTTAAATGATGGTTGTTTATGGTATATTCTATAGTTCTCCATCTGCTTAAATTGAAGTTGACATAAATTCAAAGACAAAGGCTTCTTTATAAAGTGATCTGCTGTGATAGAATTATGGAATCTCTTTGCTGAAACAGGATTTTTCTCATGAAGAGATGACATTCAAATGACATAGAGACTACCAGTAAATGATCTGATGTGAGTAATGCTCATATGAGTAACAGGGAATGGAAGGGGGTTGTTGTTGTTGTTGTTGTTGTTGTTGTTGTTGTTGCTGTTGTTGTTTTTGTAAATCTCTTGAGTGCTGTCAGAAAATAATAACATTTAGTTGAAACAAGCATTTCAAACTAAGCTTCAGGAAGTAGCAATCAACTCAAGGCACTGCTGAAAGCTTGGGACAGACAAGTTGAACTTGTGTCCTATACAATAGGTCATCATGGTATCGGTCTAGCATGTAACACATTCTTCTGACAACATCCATGCTGACCAACCAGGATTGTGTCCTGTGACAAATATCACTCCATTTATTTTCCTCTTGGGGTTCAGGATAGAAAAAAGTCCTTGGCCTCCCTTTATAGTTAGGCCTGTGAGAGAATAAGTAATGGAACATACATAGAAATATGGAATGTTACTGACAAACCTGGCCCAGAAGACCCTTCCAATGGCCTCTCTATCTTGTCTTCTCTCTCTACTCAATGAACACTGAATAAGATCCACTGAAGAATTCTTTTTTTGTTTTGATTTTTTTTTTGGATTTGTTTTTTTCTAGACAGGGTTTCTCTGTATAGCCCTGGCTGTCCTGGAACTCACTCTGTAGACCAGGCTGGCCTCGAACTCAGAAATCCACCTGCCTCTGCCTCCCAGAATGCTGGGATTACAGGAATGTACCACCACCACCTGGCTCCACTGAAGAATTCTGACACCATAAAGTAGCCCAAAGCTCCAAAGTCATAGATCTTTTAAAAAATAATATACATCTAGGTACTCTATGATTGATAAAGTCCCTAGAGTCATATCTACCTATGTGATGGTATATCTCAACTTAATTTTATGATGTTTATTATTCACTTTTGCTGGACTGTGGGCTGATGACCCCATACACCTAGTGTCACTGACCTCTGCAACTGTAGCTGACGTACATGTTTGGAGAGTGTTTGGTCATGTACAAGTAGAAGGAGATAAAATGCCAGATAAAATACCCAGTAATTGTTCCCAGAAAGATACCATAAAAATATAAATACATAAAAATGCATTGCATTAAAGCAGGCTAATTTTCTTTTAAGTTTTCTGTTGTATTTTTTAATTACTAACTCCACCTCCCTTCCTCCTCACCCTGCGCTTTGGTTTTCCTCTCATTTTCCATTTTTTCTTTCTTTTGTTTTTTTTAACCACAGCAGCTCTATTGAGTTCTATAGACTGCCCAAAAGATGAATTTTCGTCAATTGTCAGTGCTCAGCCATATGCAGCACATTTGTATCAACCCTCCTCCCTCATTTGCTAAACTTCAGGGAAGATCATAGGAAAAGGTAAGGGCTCAAGGATGGAAAGTGTCCCTGTAGAATGATGTATCCTGGATCTGACAAGCCATTGCACACAAAATTCATAGCAGCTGTGGTTGCCATCACAAGACCTGTGCACGATAAGCCTGTTACAAGCCCCAGAATGGGTGGGGAGAGGCTACCTGACTTTACTCTTAGCTGAGGGGCTGTTAGTAGTTGATGGCTCTGGAAAAGAAAGCCTTATTTTTCTCTGTAGTGGTAGATCATTGTAAGTTAGCCATCCCACAGAGCACAATGCCACATATGTATATAGCAGCACTGGTTTAACTCGCTTGACTGAGGAGCAAAGAAAAACAGGAATAGATTTTGATTGGACATGAAGGTGGAAAGATGTATTAGGGGTAGGGTTCATATGAAGAGTCAGGAGGGTTGTGGTGGGGTTGAGTATAAACAAGATGTATTTTATTCACATGTGAAAGTTTCAAGTAATAGCATTATTCTTAAAAGAAATATATCATTTGACTGGTGCTTCTGGGACTTAGGAAAGTTCTGATAATGGATATTAAATCAAAGTCATTTATTGCTTTTTCTCCATGGACTCATAATTAAGTTTATTCTAATTAAGCTTGATGAGGTCCAATTTTAGTCTGTCAGTTCAGTAACTCAAGGTGCTCTTCCACAAAGGCAATTGGGTGGAAGAGTTGCTATCCCAACTACTGAGCAATTTTTTTCCTGTTAGAACACACATATTTTTTTGGTCAAATTCAAGGGCTTTTAGTTAACCCAAGACCTCTCTGCGACTTTGATAAATGGAAGGGAGAAGAAAGTAGTTTAAATATTTTGACTCAATGTAGAAAGAAAGAATGAAATAAGGAAAGCAGAAACAATTATTGGTTGACAAAAAATAGATCAGAAGCTGGTACAGGAGAAAATAATTGAGAAAAAAGGGTGGGGGACTGGCCAGGTTTAGCATTGATAAGAGGCAGGTCATAAAGAACTAAATGGACTGTTGCCCTAGTAAACCTTCGGGAGTTTATGGTCCTCAATATCTGATATAGTTTTAAGAAAGGAAAATTGTCTCTATGATTGCATTTAGGGTATTCAGAAAAATAGGGAGAGAACTTGTGTATTAATGTGGCTAATTTCGTAGTAAAGTTTTAAACTGTCTGAAATTCTATGTGTATACGGAGGTGGAATGAGAATCTGAATGCAGAAAGGAAAAATAAATTATTGGCCTTTGAAAAGCGTTTATGTATATAATACAATTTTAAAGTTGGTAGGCAAGCCAACTTATCATTTTTGAGCAATGATCAAGTACCCCCATTGTTCTGGATTGTGTTTTCCTTCTCCTCTTTAATCTCCCTGTCTCTAGTTCCTCCCTCGCTCAATTTTTCTTTCCCAGAGCTACCAGAATGCTTTGTTTACAACATAAATCTCACTATCCATCCTGTGAGGAAAATATGTCCACTGAGTTCCCATATTTTCCTATTAAGTAATATCTCCTTATTAGCCTAGTGGAAATTCCATTTACATAGATATCTGGACCTACATTCTCTTATGTTTTTATTCTGTTTGCAGAAGCACAGTGAGTCCTGCATCCTTTTTAAAAATTTGATGTGTTGTTTTGTGAGCTCAAAGTGCCCTTTCTATCTACCTTCCTTTATACATCATTGATAAATTTTAAAAGGGATTTTTAAAGGCTATCTCCAGTGTTTCTATTTTTTATTGAATTTTCCATTTCTGAGCCCTAGTACTTTTACCTGTTTGCTCTGTTATGCCTTAATGAATTTGTAATATGCTAAGAACTTCCCTCAAGATGCTGATTATGTTAAAATAAAAACCTGTGGTTAAGTTGTTGTAAGCTGTTCCCATCTGTCTATCACTGTGAAAAGACACCATGACCATGATAACTCTTATAAAAGGAAAACATTTCACTGGGGCTGGCTTACAGTTCAGGGTTTAATCTATTATTTTCATGGCAAGGTGGCATGAAGGCAGATGATGCTAGACAAGTAGCTAAGAGTTCGATTCCAGATTGGCAGCCACAGAAAGAGATGACACTGGGCCTGGCTTGATATTCTGAAACCTTAAAGCCCACTCCTAATGACATACTTTCTCTAACAAGGCCACACCTATTCCAAAAAGGTTTCTCCTTCTAATAGTGCCACACCCTATGAACCTGTGGGATTTGTTTTTATTTAAACCACCACACCATCTATTTTACAAATCCACAAAGAAATATCTGCTTTAACTACAGAAATATTAGGAGCTAGTGCCATGACTTTCATCCTATGTCTTTGACTTCAGAGCCTACTGTCCTTCCCGTTCTACCTTTAACAAATTCTATGGCCTATTGTCAATTCAGTTGATCTTGACAACGATAATATTCACTCAGTGAAAGCAAGTACATCTTAGTTGTCTTTGTCTCCCAAGCAGTAGTTATGAGTCTTAGTGCACAGACACATTTTAACTGAACTAGTTGGTGGCAGCACTATAAACGATAACTGTAGAAGAATACAGATTTCATATCACAAAGAAGTTTTCATCTGGATACCTATGTACAGGTGGCCACCTATTTGTAAACATCAGATCAAATCATCCAAAATATGCATTTTGAATTAAAATGTCTCTATGATATGAATCATTTTTCTTTCCAGCTGTGAAAATGGGACAACGAAAGAAAAGATTTCATTAGACCGGAAAATAAAGAATTTTTCAGAGCATGAAACTGTATATATTCTAAAACCTGTCAGAACAAAATCATTCATATTTTCATGTTTTTCCATAGCCTTTAAAATTCTTATTTTCCTCATTTTACTTCCATGACATTGATTTCATTAAAAGTAATTAATATATCAGGGTAATAAGTATACATTTATGCATTAGTATATTAAATCTATAGTTTGGCTAGCACATAGGGAAGATTTAAGGTGTCACTCCAATTTCTTTGATCATCATTCAGCCAAGTAGATATTTTTTTAGCCTAAGTGGTTCTGCTAGATTTATTTCATAGACAGTGATGTGACCTCTTCACTAGTTTCTCTTCATGCTCACTGCCGGAAACTACACTGTTTGTTCATTTTTATGTGTCTCATAAGCAACCCTTAGGGACCCTATCATTAACTATAATCTACAGTTCTTTATGTAAGATTTATGGTTGATATTGTCCATTTCATTTGTATTTCATAAAAATAATTTGTCATCAGTTATTGAATATTCTTCCACCTAGTAAATATTTTCAATGTCCAATAATATTGCATCAAAAATAAAAATGAAAACCAGCAGTGATTTCTTTCCCTGATCTTTTAAAAGAACTCCCAGAATTACATTAGCTCACTTCAAATGGCTGCAATAATTGCTGTTAATTAGAGGCCTTGCCTCATGAGTAGCAGTGGACTGTTGTTCTGTTCACTGTAGTATGGATTATTTGTCTCGATTACACAAGTCTCGTAACATTAGAATTGAAGTATATTTCCTCTGAAAGAAAGAACCATGGCATGAGATGTGCCAGAGACAAGCCTGCATCACCTTTCTCACAAACACTAGACCAGAACCTTGTAAACTCAGAATGCTGTGCTGCCATCTGGGGGATGAAACTTTAACAATACATTTTCTGTCAGCTGAAATGGAGGGCAGGATTCCTGGAGTCAGAGACACCAGAAGCAATGGGACTGTTCGTAAGATGCAGTTTGAAATCCTATACAAGACTTTGGGTCATTTCAACAAGGCAACATGCACACACACACACACACACACACACACACACACACACCTTACTTTCCAAATAGGGTTCTGTCATGATGACAGATCACTTGCTTTTATTGTTGTCTGTTTATTTCCTTTATGTTATGATCTCACCCTGAAGAAATTCCAGAGCTCCTTTACCACTGAACATCCTTGTGAAAAGGCAAAATGGATGATCAGATTATCTCTACAATCTTTGCCACAGTAGCTGTTAGCAATTCAGTAAGGGTCACAAGTCTCTCATTTTGAACAGTATATCTTTTTTTCCCCTGCAAAGTCCAGTTTCCATCAATACAACAAAAGTGTGTCCCTTCCTTATAACAGCAATCCACCCAGTCTGGCAGAAGAAAAACAAGATACAAGTGAGTCAACACCAGCATGGGGATTGAGATTCTAATATACACATTCCTTTGATGGAAGGCAAATAAATAAGATATTACGGTGGAAAAGCAAGTAGAACCAATTGATTTTTGCTCTTTCTTTAGAGTTCAGTATATTCTTTAAGTCTTTTTAACATTTCTTTCACAATGTTCCGAAAGAAGTTGGAAAAAAATAGTCAATAAGTAAATATCACTATAAGGCATGAAATCCTATTCACATTAATTTGAACTCTGCTTAATAAAGCAACAAATCACTATGTTATTTGGCACACAGAAATAAGTTAGAGCTTACCAAGATAATCGATATCATGTGGACAAGTACTTTTAGGACAAGTACTTTTCTTTTCTGTTAATTTAATGCATTTGCTGTATGCAAATACTATCACATTTTTCTTTGATGCTAGGAATCCAACCTGGATCCTTGAGCTTGTGTGGCCTCTACAACCGAGCTATACCCACAGCCCTTAGTTATTGAAGACAGAGAGGGTCTTATGGAGATAGGCTAAGTTGGCCTTGAACTTCCTATGTAGCCCAGGCTAGGATTGAACTCATGTTACCATGAATATCTCAGTTCCACCTTCTACAGGAGTGCCACCACACCCAGCATTACTCATTTATGGACCGATGTATTACTGTCATAACCTTTCTATTCTACAAGGATTGAGGGACCAGAAAGAAATAGTAGACAAAACGACTGTGTAAAGAGAAGAGAAGGCAAACACAGTGGTAACTGAAGTCATTGGCACTGCCCAAGAGTAAGTCTTTATGTCAAGTGAAATGAAGTCTCTTGAATATATAATCTAGAATATAATTCCTTGGCCACAATCCTATGAATATAGGCCTTGCACTCAGGAATGTTCTTATATGATCCTTTTCTCCATGGCTCCAGAAGAAATAGATTTTGGAGAATACTACTAAATTGGAAGCTTCAGAGTGTTGGCAGGCTCTTTCCTGGTACAAGTTCACAAACAGTGAGCTATGGCAGACTTGCAGAAGCCTGGATCACAGTATGCTTAGCAATACTGTGCCATGACAAACATTCAGTAGGCCCATGGGCTCTAGATGTATCCATTCTGCCTGCAGACAAATAAAAAGTCCCAACTCTATGTCTCCTTTTAGCCTGGAAACTCTGATCTTTTGTTTACTTTCTTTTTGTGCTCTTTCAATCACCCTCTTGCCCGATTTAATAGTGACTCCCTTAAGGAGATATAAAACAATTGGCTTCAGTAGAAAGTCAGCATCCTTAATCTAATGTTTCCCAGTCGGCTGGCTCCCCTTGTCTGGTAGTCTTAATGGCTTTGTCCAGTCTTATCTCCTCCTAAGACTGTTTCTTGATGTAGAGACTCGTTTTATCACTGCCTTGGTTGGGGCACAGAGTCTTTGGTTTCTGTCAGGACTGATTTACTGTGGCCTTGAATTATAAGACTCTCAGTCAATTTGGCTCGCAAGCAGAAGAAACAAAAGCCTGCCTTTGCCAGAACCTCATTCTCTTCCCACTTCTCCTCTCTAGAGCCTGGTTCTGAGTTGACTGCATGTCTTTGGTAAGATTATGCATGAATCATGGTTAAAAAATAATAATAATACAAAATAAGGCAGTCAATATACAACAAGGATATAAGAATATTGTTTTGGTTGGAAAAATGGGTCTCATGTATATTCTCTTCAAGGCATTTTAGGACAATGTTATACCACTATATTCTTATGGTCAAGAGCTTTCCAGTCTCAATATGCTATCTTCATTCCCTGTCACCTCATAATTAAGGCAACAGGCTATTGGTAGGTGTTGCCTCTATCACACTTTTCCATTTAACATGGTCATAGAGAATACAAAGTGATGGAAGCTTAACCAAGAGAGCTGTTTATCTATGAATTGCAAGTCAGCTAGAGGTTCAAGGGTAACATGGAGGTGCTAGACACTAAGGTGCCAGGTTTATTCAGTTACCTTGTCCTGCCATTTTCTAAATGTGATATCTACATAGTAGTACAAATGGCTACCCCAGCTTCCTGCAGTATGCCTGAATTTCAGCTAGAGCAGAAGATAAAAGAGGGAAGAAGACAGATATTTCTTGTAGCCACAGTGAAGGATATGTCCTTCTGTCTAAATCCCTCTCCAGAATGAAGTCACATCACCACAGGCTAAGTAGTAGCTGGGCAATGTAGTAAAAGTGCACTTCGTAGTATGTAAGAGGAGAACAGGGTAGGGAGGGACTCCAGCATTCTTTTTATGTATTTTATGGGTGACTTAAGGAAAAACATAAGGATGTGAACCATATCCTAACTATGTGTATTACTTTTGATGTTTTCTATTTAAGCCTATGTTAATAATAATAATGGGCATAAAACATGTGCTGAGGGAAAGGGGGGCAGGTTTAAGCAGCACACTCCTCAGGTTAGTTCTGCCTTCTTAAATATTGGAGAAGTCTAGTAGTTAGGTATAGACTGGGGCACAGAATGATTGTAGGGATAGAAAGAAAACCTACTCTGAGACAAATAACAAAATCATTACTAAGAGAGAGGGAGGGAAAAATAAATCTCCACTATATCTTTTTCTAGAGAAGAAAGCCTTGGTAACTAGAGATAAACAGCTTAAAGTTGCAAGAGCTGGAGATGGTTCCATGTGACTATCAGTGTCTTTTAGGAGTAGCCACACCCTGCATGGTAAGTGCAGGTTTTAACCATTCCTACTATATGCAAAATAAAATCACAATACCTCTATTACTGAACTTCATAATCTTAGTATTCCCTGAGCTCACAGCCACAGCTTTTCTGGCCTGCACTTAAACCCCAGCATATGACTAGGATCTTGAAATCAGTATCTTTTCTGAGCATGTAGTGCATATGGTTTCAGAAATGGAATAAGAAAGAGAATGAGAGAGATGGGGATGGGGAGACATGGGGAGAGATAAGGGAGCGGGGAAGACAGAGAGCATGCCAGTGACAATTTCAAAGAACAAATTATTTCCCATTTTTGGTAGTTGTTGTTTCAAATTTCAGTATCTGAATTACTTGGAACTGGTGAAAAAAATAACCTGAGATTCTCAGTGGATAAAAATTTCAACAGGCAATAAGGTTTTATAAGTGTTTGCTCAAAAACAAGACTCAGAGGTTTATTTTTGAAGCATAGTCTGAAGCAACGTGTTAAATCTTTGGAGAAGGTGTTGGGACTGACCTTTGATGATATATATATATATGGTGTTACATAAAATACAGAATTTTTTTACCAAAAGATAAAGGGGAGATAGATAGATAGATAGATAGATAGATAGATAGATAGATAGATAGATAGATGGATAGAAGGATGGATGGATGGATGGATGAATGAATGGATGGATGGATGGATGGATGGATGGATGGATGGATGGATGGATTATAGAGATAGAGGTAGAGATATGTATCCTATAAGATAGCTTCTAAGCTAAGTGCTTCTATGGCAGGTATAAAACAACAAATTCACATCAGAATAATAAGCTCGTATTTCACTTATTGTGACAAGTTGACAAAGCATCTCCATCCGTCTCCGGCTACCTCTTCTGTAACTGGGACTTCATCTAACATATTTGTCACTTTTCATTCCACTTCAGATCAGCCACTCTGTAACTGATGACTGGCTTTCCCAATAGCTCCAATGTTTTCACATAAGAGTCTATGTAATACACAGAAACAAATTTTCCACTGATCTTTAGAAGTTGCTTTGACATGAAATACTGATTTTTCTACTAAAAGACAAAGGGCACTGGTAAAGAGATGGCATTCAAATGGTCATATTTCAGAGTTGTTTGGCTTCTTAGATTCCATCCTCTTTACCCAGGCTTCCCTTTAGCCTCCACTATGAGTCAAGCTGGCCTGGCTGGGTTGCTTGGTTCATACAATCTGTGCAGTGACCCAGATTAGTGCCAGCAATATATGGGGCTGTTAGCTGCAAATCCCATTCCTCGTTATCTTGAGCTAATAACCTAGGCAATGCTCAGTCAACCTAAATATTATGTGGCTCTAAATCAAGCTTTTGTTCACAGCATCTGCTTTATCTGGAATTAGTCTTCTGTGCTAGTAATTACAGTGTCATCTCCCTCCTTTATATTTCAGTAAAATATTAAGTTTTGCTTAGTGTATGTATTAATGTTGCCTGTTTTTTATGTGCCCTTTCTTTTAGACCATGCATACCTCAAGAACATGCCTTGTTCATCTTGTTTACTCCAGCATCTAGAACAATGGCACCTAAAATAACTCCTTAATGAAATCTTTTTAGATGAAAGCATAAAGAAATAGACAGGAAAGTGCTTAGGACAGCCAGAATGCAGAGTAAGGGATTGAATTAAGAGGGAACAGAGAGAGTTCAGTGGCTAAGAATGGAAGGATCCTTAACCAGCTATGTCTTAGGAGAGCCCCTATTAAATATTTACATCTTGTAATTTTGAATCATGGGCGTTTTCTAAACTTTAAGTTGATTTGGATGTAATTGCAGCCATATTTATAAGATATAGAAGTAATGATCTGGATACACATTTTCATCCTCTCAGTTAAGTCTGTGAGCTTGCCTGAGCCAAGTGAGAGACACTTCTAGTATCAGAATCATATCTTAAACCAAGTTATATAGTATGAATTCTGAGGTCTAGATGTTGTAGCGTGTAGAATAGTTGACCCTAAAGGTTCATATCTAATTGTCTTCCTTCTAAGCTATCAAACAAAAATCTTTTAGGACAAACCAAAATTGATTCTCCGTAAGTGGTATAGAAGTCATGAGAATAGTTATTTCTGCTCTGACAAAAAAATAAAAAATAAAAACAACAATGCAGGACTGGAGAGATGGCTCAGATGTAAAAATTCATATCAGGCAAGAATGAGGATGTGAGTTCAAATCCTGAACACCCTTGTAAACAGCTGAAAGTGGCCATGTGCCTATGAATCTAGCAATATAGAAGATAAAGTTTCGAGGATCTCTCTGGCTTGCTATAGATAGCTAAGCTTCAGATGTACTTAAAGATTTTGTCTCAAGATAATGAGACTCTTATTAATATATATATGTATATATATATATATATATATATATGAAAAAATCTAAAAAGAATCATCAAATAACAGAGAAGACAAAGTACCCATTCATTAAACCTCCTTCACCACCAAAGTGAAGACTCCAGTGCTAAATCTGGGTTATGTTTAATTAAGTTCTTGCCCAAAGGACTCAATGGAAACCCCATACAACTCATGCCATTATCAAGTCTATTAGTTAAACTTGATAATCTCCAAAACTGATGTTAAGACCCTATTCCTGAAGGCAATGCCTACATATGTCACTAAACAAGGAGAAGTTGAGCTGATTCCTAACGGGAGTGTTCACCCCTACAGATTAGTGTTAATGGTACAGAAAGCTGAACACTAACCCAGCTACAAACCCTTTGATCTACAATGGTGACCTGTCTGCATGACATGCTGGTGCAATAGTGGTACACAAGTTGGGGAAGTAAAGAACCAATATCTAATTGTGTTTAAGGCCTCACTCCATGAGATGAAATCCATGCAGGACACTATACCAGTGTCCAAAAATCTGAGAGTATATCGGTCAGGGACAAAAATATTATTCTTCTGCTAAGAAAGAATAGCAATAAAATGACTCCTAGAGGCATTTTGCTATTTCCATGGATCAAGACCTCACTTAGTCACCATCAGAGTATCTTCCTTTTGGAAGCTAACATAGAAACTGACAACTGTTGACCGTGTCCTTTGCCTTACATAAACTTTGTAATTTTATGAGGTCCCATTTGTCAATTCTTGATCTTAGAGCATAAGCTATTAGTGTTCTGTTTAGGAAGTTTTCCCTTGAGCCCATGAGCTCAAGGCTCTTCCCCAGTTTCTTTTTTATTAGTTTCAGTATGTCTGATTTTATGTGGAGGTCCTTGATCCACTTGGACTTGAGCTTAGTACAAGGAGATAAAAATGGATCAACTTGTATTCTTCTGCATGCTTACCTCCAGTTGAACCAGCACCATTTGTTGAAAAGGCTATCTTTTTCCACTGGATAGTTTTAGCCCCTTTGTCAAAGATCAAGTGACCATAGGTGTGTGGGTTCATTTCTGGGTCTTCAATTCTATTCCATTGATCTACCTGCCTGACACTGTACCAATACCATACAGTTTTTTTAACACTATTGCTCTGTAGTACTGCTTGAGGTCTGGGATACTGATTCCCCCAGAAGTTCCTTTACTGTTGAGAATAGTTTTAGCTAGCCTGGGTTTTTTGTTATTCCAGATGCACTTGAGAATTGTTTATGATACTACCAGATGACCACGTTATACCACTCCTGGGCATATACCCAAAGGATTTCCCAGCATTTAATAAGGACACATGCTCCACTATGTTCATAGCAGCCCTATTTATAATAACCAGAAACTGGAAAGAACCCAGATGTCCCTCAATGGAGGAATGGATACAGAAAATGTGGTATATTTACACTTTGGAATACTACTCAGCTGTTAAAAACAATGAATTCATGAAA